>OX463866.1:9750577-10132773 GCA_949825065.1 Odontocerum albicorne | reverse complement strand
ACAACAGTGCACCTTGGGGCACACCTGCCAGAATGGGGCGAGGGGATGAGTTTATACCGTCTATTTTGACGGAGAAGGAGCGATTTTCAAGGAATGATGCGATGATTTGCACTAGTCTGAGGGGAATACCTGACTTGTGCAGTTTGAATATGAGTCCGTTGAGCCAGACTGTGTCGAAGGCTTTCGCCACGTCTAGTGAAAGGAGGGTCGTGAGGCCTTTGGAGCTGAAGTATTTGATGATGTGTTCTACAACGCGAAGAAGCTGATGGTTGGTAGAGTGTAATGGCCTAAATCCGTGTTGCGAATCTGGGATGATGTTACGTGAGTAAGTTTCTAACGAGAGACGTTCTAGGATTAATTTTTCGAGCACTTTACCTAGAGTCGGGAGCAGACTGATCGGTCTGTAATTTTCAGGGATAACGTGGCTTTTACCCGGTTTAGGGAACATGATGACGTCGGCGTTTTTGAATGGGGTTGGAAAGAATTTATGTCGAAGGCAGGCATTGTAAATGGCGGTAAGGGCGTAAATGGTTTTTTTTCGGAAGTTTTTTCAAGGTGAGATTATTGATTTTATCGGGGCCGGGGGCTTTTTTGTTGATGAGATTTTTTATGATAGATTGAATTTCTAACGGTGAGAAGAAGTCTGTGGTGGGGGGGGTTTGCTCATTTAATATGTCAGCAACTGCGTTGTCGACCATTATTGAGTGAGAGGGGTTAGAGAGGTCTGCATTTGGCGAGAAGATATTAGCTAGAGAGTCAGCAAAGGTCTCTGCGCGGTCGCGAGCAGAGAAAACGGGGCCATTTGGTCCTTGAAGAGAGCTGGGTCGGGAGGGCGTATTTCTAAGGCTACGCGTTAGTTTCCATTTGAGTCCATCATTGTATTCGAGAGACTCGACGAAGTCTGACCATTTGTCATTGCGGAGTTGCTGTAGGAGGTGTTTGATTTTTTTGACTAATCTGTTGTAGTCGGTTTTGTAAGAGGGGACAGCTGTGTTTTGCCACAACTTTCTGGTTTTGTTTTTTTCCATAATCAGTATTTTGATATGTGGAGGAAGGGGAAGTTCGGGTTTATCGGCTGGTCTCTCTTTTGAAGAGGATGTGAGAGCGGATTTGATGGTGGTTGTGAAGTCATTTATAGCGGCGTCTATGGAGTTCGTGTCGGGGAAGGTTGTCGGTATTTTGATGCTGCTGTCGACGTTAATAGCGAAATCGCTCCACGAGGTGGTGTGTCGCGGAAGGGCTGAGGGCGAGAAGGGTGGTAAGTGCAAATGAGACTAATTCGATTCCAAAACGCTAAGAAAAGCTGAGCTAACAATGTGTATTATCAACGCGTTCCATATTAAATTTCCTCATATTCTAATGCCTTTGTTCCATTTTCCCAGTATACATACTGGATAAAAGTGGTGAGAGAATATAATATCCTTGGCGAACACCCGCAGTATGAAAACTATATAATCTAAGTTGACTGCAGTAGAACTATCCTCATACAGTTGATTCACAAAGTAAACTATAAAAGTTGGTTTGGGGTTTTCATTTTTAGTAGACCCTTCCAGAGAAGCTCCCATTTCACGTATCAAAGATTTTTTATTTAAAATATAAAAATTGTAGAAGTTGCCGACCGTAACCTGGGTTACGAGATGGGTGATAATATGCTAAACATCATATGCTATGCTGACGATGCCACCATCATAGCCGAATCAGAGGAAGACCTGCAACAAATGTTACATCGATTCCACACTGCTTCCAAAAAGTACAACATGTCTATCTCCATCAGCAAGACTAAATGCATGACTCTAGCCAGAGAGCAAATTGGATGCAGTGTGGCGATCAACGACACACCAATTGAACAAGTTACTAAATTTAAATACTTGAGTGCTAGCATTATGTGCAATAATGACCTCTATGGCGAAGTACTTAAACAATCACAAAAGGCCGCAGCTATTTCCGGATGTTTAAAGAACACTATCTGGAAAAACAAGTATATGAACACTCAAAACAAGGTGAGGATATACAAGACCTGTGTCCGCCCCATAATGACATACAGCATAGAGTCCAGAGCCGACACTATCAGAACCCTAAATCCCCTTCGAACCAGCGAAATGAAGGTACTCAGGAGTATCGCTGGCAAAACCCTTCGTGATAGAGTACGAAACACAGAAATCCGAAGGATGTGCGAAGTTGAAGATATTGTCAGATGGGGACGACAGAGAAGAAGGTTCTGGAACGAACATGTATTCAGAATGGCGGAACTAAGACCCGTAAGAATGGCCAGGGGCAGTATCCCCCAAGCAAGCAGACCTCCAGGACGACTCCCAAAAGATGGAGACAGCTGGCAGTCAATGTCACAAGAGAGAAACGATGATGCAGGACCATAACAGGCCAACAGGTCTAAAAGAAGAGGAAGAAGAAGATAAAAAATGTATTTTGTAGATTGTAAAAATGCATACCCTTAATGTAGAAGTATCGTGGTGGAACATGCTTGGATTTACCTGAAAAGAAAAGAAAGAACATAGATTATTTCACAATTTCAAACATAAATATAAAAAATTACAAATATCATATTTTTTTCATTATTAATTTTAGAAAATAATTCTCAACTAATTGTAACATGATTAACTTATACCGCTAAGGTCCACACGATTCTGGCTAAAACATGTGAGAGGGTGTATGGACCAGCGGTGGCTGGTCTCGGGGTGCGATGGTGCGCTGAACCGGAGAAATAATTCGCAATAATTAAATTATATATTCGCAAACATTACTTCCAAAAATTTTAAATATTTGTATAGATCACGACGGCCTCCGTGACCTGGTAGTAAGGCACTTGTCTGCCGATCCGGAGGCTGCGGGTTCGATCCCCGCTGGAACCCAGATTTTTTTAAATAGGATTCCAGTCTGGTTAACACTTAGGGCCTATAAAAACATTTTTCTGGTTGGTTGGAAGAGATTGCCACATGGCAATAAACTCGCCAGGTTAAAAAAAACTATAGATTAAATAAGTATAAGAATACTGGCAAATAATAAGTATTTTTATTTAAGTAAGAATTCAAAAAAAAAATTAAAAAATATTCCATTCAAATTGACCGGCCAAGTTTGCCAATTCACACTGGAGCGATCTTGAATATGCACCGGACGGAAACGCAGAGTCATATAGTAAACCGTGAGACTATTTCTCTATATTGAGAATTGTTTCTTCGGTTCGGCGCGCCAGCGCACCTCGGGACCGGCCGCCGCTGGACTATGGACAGATATGGTGGGAGTTTGTCTCGGCTGGGAAGGTGTTGTGGGATGAGTCCGGACTTTGGTGGCTTCTCCTTTGAATGTGTTTTCTTTTTCTTTGCCTAAGAATATGTGCGTGATGTATGTGTGTATATATATTTATATTTGTATATTTGTAAATATTGCATTTTGCATACTATTTTTTTATCGGTGAACCTATTTTTGTATTAACTGACATGATTGTATTGACTACATATTCATTGTCAATATTTAAAAAAATACATGTACAAGGGCTGAAAAACATCTCATGTCCTCGCGGCCGGTCTCGCTCTCTTTTAGTGGGGGTATGTCTTGACTGGGGGACGTCACGAGACCTTTCGATAACTTATCTCTTAAATGTATTTTCCTGAGATTTATATGTGACGTCATGATATATGTGTATATGTATTAGGTGTTAACATAAGTTGTCAACGTTCGACACTTGATTTTTGTTGTTTTCACTCAAAACATGTGGAACCCAAGCGCTGAACTTCTGGACTTTTCCCATTGATTTAAGATGGCGGTATACAGTCATGTGACTACAATTCATCTGCTCATCCAATTCTACGGTGGTTTGAAGAGGATCGTCATGAATAATATGGTTTAAGCGGTCCTCATCGAAGTCCACTGGTCGTCCAAAACGCTCCATGTCTTTCAGGCGAAATTACCGTCATTGAACTGAACCATCGAAGAGCTGTCATTTCATTCATAGCGTCTTCACCATACACTTCGCAAATATCGCGAGTAGCTTTGGCAGCTTTATTCCCTCGATTGAACGCGAACAGAAGGAGGTGTCGAAAATGATCACTTTCGTCTACTTGACATTCCATTTTGAAGGCTAACGTAAAAGTAACGTAAAAGCAAACACAATATCTTGTAGAGCAGTAAATTTTCGTTCGAATGATGTATATTGTTTTACTTTTGATGCTCATTTTTAATTTGGAAAAAACGGACACAACTTATGTTAACACCCAATACATACTATGTTGCTATCAATAAACCTATATTTATTTATAAGAAGGTGTATGGGTGTTAAAGAGACGAAAGATATGTGTAGCGGAAGGCAAGTCTAGCATTATATGTATTACATTTAAGTACTATGTTGCTATCAATAAACCTATTATATATTAGGTCCTTACATATGAAATTGGCGTTTTGTTTGGGAGGAACATAAAGTTGATTTTTTTTTAATATAATATATTTATTTAATCAAAGTATGTACCATTGCTATCTATGCACTTTTGCCATCTCATAGGTAGTTCATCGATCCCTTTACTAAAAAAACCATTCGGACGGGAATCAATAAAATCTTTGAAGTCGGTTTGGACTGCCCCATCGGAGTTGAATTTTTTCCCTTGCAAGAAGTTATCCAAATTTCGAAAAAAATAGTAATCTGTCGGGGCAAGGTCCGGAGAGTACGGTGGATGTCTTAGACATTCCAATTGAAGCTCTTCTAATTTGGTAGCCGTCTGTTGTGCAGTGTGTGGTCTAGCGTTATCATGAAGCAGCAGTGGCCTAGAGCGATTAACCAGCCTCGGTTGTTTAGCAGCTAGCTTTTCCATCATGGTTTGCAGTTGCTGACAATAGACATCTGCCGTAATCGTCTGGCCAGATTTAAGAAAGCTGTAGTGAACGACACCAGCACTAGTCCACCAAACGCTCACAAGTAACTTTTTTGGAGTCAATTTTCGCTTGGGGCATGGTTTGGCTGGTTCGGCAGGGTTCAGCCATTGCGATGAGCGCTTCCGATTATCATACAGGATCCACTTTTCATCACAGGTAATGATTCGATTCAAAATCCCTTCATTATTGTGCCGGTTGAGTAATGCAACGCAGCAGTCAACGCGCGTTTGTTGATTTGCTTCACTCAATTCGTGAGGTACCCACCTTTCAAGCTTTTTCACCTTCCCAATTTGCTTCAAGTGGATTAAAACAGTTTTATCACTAACACCGCAGCCTGCAGCTAACTCGGACGTGGTTTGCGATGAATCCGCTTCCACAATAGCCTTCAATTCTTCATTATCAACTTTGGTCTCCGGCCGTCCACGGGGCTTCTTCTGCAGGTCGAAATTTCCAGAACGAAAACGTTGGAACCAAAAACGCACTGTGTTTTCTTTTGCGGCACCGTCGCCATACACATCATTAATTCTTCGAGCCGTTTCTGCAGCACTGGTGCCACGGTGGAACTCGTACTCGTAAATAACGCGATATTTCAAGTTTTTCCATTTCGTAAACTGAGTGACGCAAAGAAAAAAAACAATTGAGGAAAAAACAAATGAATTATAATTTTCGAAACACAAATACTTGAGTAAATAGCTGTACAAATTTTAATTTGGAATTCCTAACCAAAGAGAAGATATTTGAGATCAAAGTTGCCAGTACGGCAAAACGCCAATTTCATATGTAAGGACCTAATATTTATTATTATGACGTTCACTTATATCTGAAATAACTTCAACTATGTTATTATCACTATAATATATTCTGTCTCACCATCCTTCATATATCACCTATATTATTCAACGTCTTTCTGATCATGTTATGACAGGGGTTTCGCCGTCGCTGGTCCTGTGGCGTGGAATTGTGTGCCGAAATCCTTAAATCTTAATTCTGCACAGTTGGAAATGAAAATTTCAACATTTTGTTAAATGTTTGCGGTAATTCAAAGCTGATTACAATACACCATAATTTTATTATAAGTATAAGAAAATAGTGATGTAACATATTGTATAAGAAGCCTTACTAAGAAATTAAAAGATAAGTCTTACTATAGAAAATTCTCCTCAAGAAGTCTTACTATGATAGGTATTATAAAATAAAGGTGTACCTGTATATTATAAAATAAAGGTGTACCTGTATAAGACGTCTTACTATGATAGGTATTATAAAATAAAGGTGTACCTGTATAAGAAGTCTTACTATGATAGGTATTATAAAATAAAGGTGTACCTGTACAAGAAGTCTTACTATGATAGGTATTATAAAATAAAGGTGTACCTGTATAAGAAGTCTTACTATGATAGGTATCATAAAATAAAGGTGTACCTGTATAAGAAGTCTTACTATGAAATTGATTATTTGGACTTTTTGTCAGTTCGATTTTTGGAAGTCGATAAGCATGTCGAGTTCCTGCGAGCGCAATTTTTCATCCGATTTCACAGCAAAAAAACGAAGGTAATAAAGACTTACATAGGAAACTATTCATCATCGTAAAGTGCGTCATACTCGCATTTCCACGAGGAAAAAAAATAAATCAGTGTGTGCCTCAAGGATACGAAATATTTGCTTTATTTTTGGAGAGGCCTATATCCTGCAGTGAATGAATGAAGGCTGATGATGATGTATGTACGTTGATATATATATTTGGCTCCCATGACATACAATGGGGTGCCGAATTCAACAAAGGCAAAAGGATGAAAACAATTTAGGCAGTCGGCCGGAGTGTGGTTGTTATTGCGACAGGAGCTTGAGTAAGTTGGGCTTGCAAGAGGAATGACTTGTAGCAAAGGTTTGTGTGAACTCTTGAATGTGGTGTTTTTTATTGTTATTTTTTATGATTGTGTGCGGTATATTGTGGGATGAACGTTTTGGTCTGTCTGGAGTGATGAAGTGTGAGGGGTTTGATTCGCGTGATGTATACATACGTAATTGAGTGTCACTGTTTGACAGGTTGATGTGAATGTGCAACGGGGGTTTATATAATAAACATCGGAAATAAATATCGATTTATTTTTTTATGCTATATGTCCTCAGTGAGATACAGGCAAAGCCTAGTTTACTGGGAACACGACAAATGAAAAGCAACAAACCCATTAAAATAGTGCGTTTAAATGAAATTACCTGCTGTTGTTTTTCGCTAATTGTGTATATTTCTTGTCATGTGTAAATAATGAATAAATAAATAAAATATAGGTACAGTACCCGGCGGTAAATAATACACATCGTTTGTAGAGCTTCGTCTCTGCCCCACGATGCGCTAACCGCATCGTGACTACGATACCGAACTCTCAGCGCATCGTGCGACAGAGACGACGCTCTACAAACGATGTGTATTACTTACCGACGTGTAATATATGTATGTATACTATGTTATGTATGTGCATACATACATATATCTTGAAATTGCATATACTCGTATATAATTCAAGATAATAGCGTTTCGTGACTTCTCGTGGGGAAATTATGAACCTCCTAATTGAATATCATGCCTTTTCGAGTATAGTTTGATGGCATAGTGATTATCTAATACTAATAGCTGTGATAACAGACAACAGTAACGGTCAACCCGGTCTATAATCATCACGACATTGACATGTTTCGTGTACACCGTTCCAGTATCCGCCCCAGTAACTGGTCTATGAACGCGAGACGACACATGGAACTGTCATTCACGACTAAACAGCTTTGATGGATGATCCGTGTTTCACCGTAGCCGGAGATATCCTGGCAATTGGAGTGTGTAATTTGACTCCATTAGCTACCTCCAAGTCGCCCATCCCAACTGGCTGGCTATTGTGTTGGCTCCGGCCAGACAATGCCGTCCAGATTTATATTACAGCTAACGACTTGCGATCATTAAATGATTGTATGGAAATCCTTTGTTGAGATTTGTGATTTGTTGAGGAGTGGGGAAAATAAAGAAGAGTTTTTATTCTTCGAATCAATAATAATTGTCGAACTATGTGGTTTACTTGGTAGAATAGTCGTATTTTATTATTCATATAGGATGGCCTCTGAAAGACTGAAGGGTTTGAAAAAGTCATAACTTGTTCATTTTAAATCTTTTTTATTTTCTTTTTTTACAGGTTATAGAGCTTTACTACCCCAAGATACTCAGCAGCGCCTGCAGTACGCTTTTCGATTTCAGCACCTAACCAGAGATAACAACTTGATAATGAGTGATGTTTTGAACAACTTGATAATAAGTGATGAGGCCCATTTTCATTTAAACGGGTACATCACCAAACAAAACTGCAGATTTTGGGGTACTGAGAATCCCAGGGAATTACATCAGCATCAATTGCATACCCAAAAAATGCACTGGATGGTGCGGTGTTATGGCTGAAAGAGCTATCGGCCCCTATTTCTTTGAAAATGAGGAATTTCAACCAGAAAGAATCAACGGAGCTCTATATAGGACAACGCTTGATTTTTTTTACGCCCAGCGATCGAAGATAATCAGAAGGTATGGTTCCAACAGGATGGCGCTACTCTGCCACGGCGACGATGGCACTGTGCGTAGTACAGCGATGTACACCCTTCAGCCGTTCATGGGCCACCCTGTAGTTAAGGCATATACACTATGGCGGTTTAAATATATTGTAATTTGTTTAGAACACTGTTTATTCCACTTTATATAATGATATAACCCTACCGGTTTCAAGGGAGCACGAAAACAACTATGGTAAATCACGCTTGAACGGGTACCGACCATACACGCTTCTAACGGTGAACATTCGGGTTGGGGATTATGAGTGGAGGGAGGCAGGAGACAACTTCAGCAAGCAACGGTGAGATCTTGGCAATTATCCCCAAGGGATAAAATTCTGATAAATATATTTAAATTCCAAAGATCTCACCGCTGCTTGCTGAAGTCCACCACCCGCAATCACCAACCCGATTTGTTTGTCATTAGAAGCGTGAATGTCGGTACCAGTTCGAAAATATTCAATATTGTTTGTGCTCCCTGATGATGGGGTAAAAACCTTGAAACCAGTAAGATTACATCGTTACATAAAGTTAAATACAGTGTTTGACTAAACAAATTACAATGATTGTATTGTTATTACACTCTAGTTGTATATCTGGCGGATTTATTACCATGCGACAATCTTTTCCAACTTTTCCAGCAAATTCAACGCTGACTCAATTAATCCAATAATACTCGATGATTCCATCATACCAGGAAATATAAAACGGTTAATAAACTGGAAGTGTTAGTAGATAACACTCTCTCTCTCTCTCTCTAATGACGAGACCAAATAAATTAATTATGGTTGAAGAAGAATTATTTTAAACATAAGAAGACTAGATGGGGATGGGGTTATGTATAACAAAATATGGAATGAAGTGATTAGGGAAGAATATGTATAAAGTAAGATGAAGCAGAGAACGCTGAGATGGTTTGGGCATGTGGAACTAAAGAATGAAGAAATACTAAAACAACAGACATATAGTGCCAATGTGAGTGGAAGGCTTGTGAGAGGATGATCAAAGAAAGTACGAGTATGGATGAATCGCGTGAATGATATTCTGAATGACGGAAAGGTAGAAAGTCAGAGAAATCGTAGAAGTTGTACGAGAAGGTTTACGGATATGGAAGAGGCTAATAGGCTAATCAAGGGTCCCGAATTTGAGTCCCGGTTGTGTCACATTTTTTTCCACTTTGATGTCGAGCTGGTAAGATCAGTATACCTAAAATATGCTCAGGTGGCGCTTTGTACTAAGTACTAATATATGGTATATTTGACACAGTGCTCTTAGGATCTAATACGTCACGAAAAAATACAAAACAGCGCTATATAAATCCGGACAAATTAGAGAAAGATACGTAGAAAGTCAGAGAAATCCTGAAAATTGTAGGGATGTGAAAGAAGCTAAGGATGTGTGTCAAGTTAAGACAGTATGACGCTCTGTCCTTTGCCTTACCCGACAGAGAAATGGCGTGATGGTATGTATGTACTACACTCCACCTAAAGTTGAATGTATTACTATCATATATCGAAATATATCTTATTACTTAGTAGTTCATCTTCCCATGGTAAGTTGCTAGTCTTAGTAGTTTATCTTCCCATTGTAAGTTGCTAGTCTTTTTTTTAACCACTTTGCACGGATTTCTCCTGTTACACAAAGAGGGTAGTTTTAGGTAGATTAGTAGTTCATCTTCCCATGGTAAGTTGTTCTTCGTCACAGGTCTTGCGTTGCCTATCCACATTCATAATTATAACATTTATGTTACACTGACCTGCTGACAAGACTGAACTGTGATATGATAAACACTATTGATTGGAATTTTAATCATTGGTATTATTTAGAAATGTGTTGTGTGTATTTATTGATTGATTTCCTGCAATAAATAAATATTTATCCTGAATTTAGTTGTTTTTATTTACGATGTTGAAACGTTGTGTTATGTTTTTTTTTAACCTGGCGAGTTTATTGCCATGTTTTGTTATGTTATGTTTTGTAAATGTTACTGGGATATGTATGGTAAAGGAGACATGAAGATTAATTCAAAGTGCGAGAACGGTTCATTGGACGTGAATATGCAAGAAAGGATCCAATCCACTATTAACCTGTTCTTAGATGTGGAACAAACATGTGACGGTATTTAACTAATTCACAGAAATCATTCAAAATTGACGTAGTTTTAATGAAAAATTTAACAGTAGAATACAAGTGCATAACAACGCTAACAACCATTTTGTAAATATAGAAAACCGCTTTATTAGGCAAGACCTGTGACGAAGTGGTTCTTTCAATTCTATATTTGAATCCATGGTGCATGATTGCGCGGTGACGCACTGAACTTTCGTGCGGAAGATCGCCGATTCGAACCCCGCGTTGTGCTACTCCCCTCAGATGACAGAGGCATTTATTTCGCCTAGTATTCGGAGTTTATGAATACCTATGACTTCATTCATATATCCGATCATCTCAGTTTGGTTTTCCATCAGATCCAGTACAGCAGTGTGGCCGGTGAGTTTGCTTGTGTGCAGCGACCCACTCACTTGAAGAAGAGAAAGGAAGAAAACACAAAACTCCACGGCACAGCTTCGCTTTCCAACTGAATTGACGTTGGAATGAGGAGATAGAGATCCTCTATTATGAGGCCCTGCAACGACGACGACTTTTTGACTACTTCCGTGGCCTAGTTGGCAACATAACTATCTTCCGACCGGCGGGTTGTGAGTACGATTCCCGTTGGCACCTGATTTACTCAAAAAGATATTGTCTGGTTTTCACTTAAAACCTCTTTTCACTTAACATACTCCTATATCTGGTTATTAATCAATCAACTTGTATTTAAAAACTCCATTTTGAAATAAAAGGTCTTTCAAACTGAGCGGTATTTTTCATTCTTGGATAAAACACAGATGGCGTCGTGAACTTGCCTGGGTCTTGTGACATTTGAGAAGTGTAATGTATGACATTTATAAAAATGGAATCGTATGTACGAGTATATAACGAAAGTGTAATGTATTCTCGGTTCTACTTGTGAATGTGAAATTGAAAATATTTTTAGATTTATAACGTTTCAAATAACTCTTCAGCCATTCACTCACAAAAAGGTAGAGTTTTTTTATGCAGACGATACGAGCTGCATTTAACGCATCTTAAGTTGGCATTCATAATACAAGTCGGCTACAAATGTTGGCAATGCATCATCCTGGCTTAACCCGTTGAATACCAAAATCAAAGTTAAAATTATTGAAATAAATTAACGATAAAATTTACTTCAAATAATTGTAAACTTTTTATTGATCATTGAAGTATAATTTAACAATATCCGTCAAATGTCCACCTCTTGCAGCTCCACAGATGTCCACTCTTTTGTCAAAATTTTCGATGACATTTTGGCATAATTGCGGTTCTAACTCACCAACAAAGCGAATAATTTCGTCACTCAGCTCAGGAATTGATTGGGGGTCATTCCTTTTTATAGACCTGGCTTTTCACGTAACCCCAGAGAATATAGTCCAACGGTGTCAGATCACATGATTTTGGTGGGCAATTATCATCACCGTTTCCGGAGATTACAACACATAAAATAATTCTACAATTTGAACGCGTTGTTGTATTGCACACGACATCCATTTTTATAAATGTCATACATTACACTTCTCAAATGTTACAAGACTTAGGCAAGTTCGAGACGTCATATGTGTTTTATCCAAGAATTTAAAAAAAACGATCCCAATCCGATGCCCATCGGTGTCAAGTATCATGTTTAATTTAATTTCAGTTTCTGACTGTGAAAAATCAGTTTAAGGATAACTGGTTGAAATGCTTCGTTTGTAAAGGAATCAACGTATGTGTATTTAATGTCAGTAAAACAGCGGTCTTATTAAATAGTGTTCCACAAAGGGCGGCGAATTTAATCCTTTATGTATATTTTTGTATAACCGGTTTCTTGGATGTAAAAATAACCGAAAACTGGTTAATCGTACAAGACAGTTAATTGGAAGCGCTTGAGTAATTCATAAAAAATCGTTTATTTATTAAGTCAAATAAATAACTTAGCAAGAAATATTCAAATGTGTATCGGACGTATGCGTCACCTAAAATATATAATTTTATTTGTAATCATTGTACCTATTGTAATTAAATGTTCCTTATGCATAGCCTTCGCAATAGTCACTATAAATAATTGAACAGCCCATGCATGCAGAAAGCGCGCGGTATACATGGTATCTAGCAAGTATCTAGTAAGCCGTGACGGTATACACGGGCGACTAAAGGGGCTTACGGTGAGCGATGGGCTGCATATAAGGAACGAAAAATGAGCAAAATATATTCTCAGTTTCTGGAACATCTACTGTATTTTATTTACGACCAACTTCTACCTGCTAAAAAGGAATCTCTTCACCCTGCTGATTTTCACCGAAAAAGTAAACCAGGAACTGCGAGTATTGAGCGGCAGACAGCCACCTATTTTACAGTCTTTATACCGGTGCTGTATAAAATTATTATTCATCGTGAAATTTATGAACAATGTAGTAAAAGTTTACATTAAATATCATCAATTAAAGAAAAAGGGAGGGCTGATGGAGAGGAAAGAAAAATTAAGATCTTCAAAGAGAAAGCAACGACTCTAAAATAACCATGTATAAAGTCAGTGACATCAAATGGGTTAAACCGCAGACGCCGATTCAAACACACGTTGCATCACAGTTGCACAAATATTAAATATACTGAATGCGTTATCTCTGCATACCCTTTTATTTGCCCCGCACTCGAGACGCTGATGTATGGCAGCGTTGCGTAAGCATCGCCCGCCAGCATGGGAAATGCACTTCACATAGAGTTCGTTAGCCTGCACCGTTACTTCCTCACGTTGATCGCCGAATTTTACTATTTTTCGCGAGCCATGCCATGTGCCATCTATTTGAAGGAAATCAAGCAGAATGTGAATATGTAAGAACTACTATACTGTAGTTCTAAATATTTAAAGAATATGGTGCAATAAATTCAGATATGTGACTATTAATCAATGGGGAATTGAGTGCGAGTAGGTGGGACATGTTGAACGGACGGTGGGACATTTATAATTGAGTAAATATTGTATCGGGTGCGCAAAGGACACTTAAAGGGGTGTTCTCATTTCATGGGCCGAAAAATCGACGATTTTTAAGATGTTATTTTCAGTGAACGAATAATTTATTTAAATTGTTGTTTTTTTAGACATATTTATTTATCTTTTAAGAACATTTTCATAAAATTTTATAATAAAAAAAATAACGTTTTTGTTGTTATTAAGCCGGGAGTAATGCCACCCGTACATGGAGAGGGGGCATTATGCCCATGATTGTGGCTGTTCTACTGGTCAGAAAATTAAAAAAAAAAAACAATCTTACACAGAAAGCATGTGGCTATAGCCGGTACTAGAATTATTTAAAAAAATAATTCGAAAGAAAATGTCGGCTTATTGAAATCAAAAATCGATTTTTTTTCATGTTTTTTTGTCTTTAGAGTGAAAAAAATCCAAAAAATTTATCGATTGAAATAATTCTGGTACCGGCTATAGAGGGAGGTATAAGAAAGAGAATAAGTACTTAATCATTAAAACGGAATGTTTTCCTTGAGAATAATGCTTGCATTTGGAGCCCGGTAGGGGCGCAAAACTCACTCATGGTGAAGGTACAAAAAAATATCTACGATATCTCTATATGAGTGAGTTCGGTGTCTACCCATGGATTTATCCTACTCAGTTTCTGCTGGGCATGCTCGGGTATAACTCCTTGAGCGTAAGAAGAGATCTGCGTCTCCTGGCATACGTTGTCAAACTTGTTCGAGGAGTTGTGAGCTGTCCAGCATTACTACAAAGATTAGCGTAAAATGTTCCTAACAATTACTCTAGACTGCGCCGACAAGAACTGTTCTCAATAACATACGCAAGAACGGGTCTTCCAGCCGCTATGCCTGTTGGAAGGGCCTTATGAACGGGACTGCTTTGGATATTGTATATATTTCATATCACATTACCAAAAGCAAAAGAAAAATTTCTTCTAAGATTGAGGGTGTTAGAAAGCACTCATTAACGTATTTAAGTGACTGAATATACGTATATATGTATGTATGCATATATAATATTGTTATTTGTTTTAATGTTAACAATATAATTATTTGTTTTAATGTTAACATTTTTTTGTATTTTTCAATGTACTCGTAATTGGACTAAGCCTGTATTGAGAAAATAAATCAATTATTTTTGTTAAGCTTTCTATCTACTCGTATGTGTCTGAACCGTCACAATGCTTCTTTCTTAATCTAAAGCACTGCATCTTATTTCAATCAGCGTTATTTCTTAATGTCCTCATTCCTTACTCTGCATAGATCCATGCGCGAGATTTTCGACATGTTCTAAGCAACGCTCTCATTTCTAACATATTTACTTTACTTCTAATAACTTTTTTGCCAGGTCCAAGTTTCGCTAGCATTTTTTAACACTTGCCACCCTATGATGGATAGTGAGTGACCAGGACTTACATAATAAAATAATTTTATAGCTAATTACAAAAAATAGCCTAGCAGATTTTGCATAATTTTAATTTAAAACATACATTTTTCACTGAATGCTGAGCGTCCAGCACAGTGGCTGGCGGAATTGTTTAGCACAGTAAGGCAAGTGTTAATGTCGGAATGAAGATAACATTAAGAGCAGCTAGGTTTACTTCTGAGAAGCTCCGGACGGTGAACTCATTGTTTAAATTACCATTCACTGTATTGTTTATTACCAGGGTTGTGGCGTCAGACTCGTATCAAAATCAGACTCGATGTCGAGTTACAATGCAGCTGCAAGGCTGATATAACATATGTTATGGTAGTCATAAATATTGCCATATTGGCCTGTTTCTAAAAAGTCAACTGGCTTAACCCTTTATAGGGCAAGTTTTGCCATATTGGCCTGTTTCTAAAAAGTCAACTGGCTTAACCCTTTATATGGCAAGTTTTTATTTTTGAGATATTGAAATTTTTGTTGAATAGATCATTATTATGTGTATCAAATCAATTTTATTTCTTCGAAAATGTGTTTTAAATTATTTTTGAAAATGAGGCGGTCACATATGAGACCTGTGCCCATTTCAGGGGTCATGTCAGTGGTTGCAAAAGTGACCAATGAATGTTTAGGTAATAATATCTATGTTTAGGTTGTATTAGGAAATAAAATTCTTATATGAGATATAATGAATGGTGATTTACTTATAATACTTATTTGACAATAGATTGACCGGATGTTTAGATCGTTGCTACTGAACATGCAGCTAACTTCACGACGATCCGTCTTAAATAAGACCTTTTCCGTCCACTACATTTGCCAATTTGACATTTGTGTTACTTAAAAACGTTTCATTAAGAAAATGAATCCTTATAAGTATAACCATAAGGGTGTTAAGTTTATTTAATGCGGGACACAATTAATACATGGTTTGCTCTTATATAGGGCAAGACAAACTTGTAACAATACTGTACAAAATATATTCAGAGCATTGTGACACAGAATATTGTCAATATAGTGAATACAAAATGTACCCACATATCAACACGCCTCCTTATAATTTATATTCACAAACGTTTCATTAAGAAAATGAATCCTTATAAGTATAACCATAAGGGTGGTCGCATATGCGACCGATTTCTGCTTATGCCTGTTAAAGGTTTAAGTGTCGCGAAAGGATTGGTTTCAAATGTTGTCTCTTTGTATTCAAGTCCCTTTAATGGGATGTCTCCATTTAATCTTCTTTCGATCCTCCGAAGAGACGTAGAACTTTTAGGTCGATTTCTCCTTCATCTTCAAATAGGTTGTTCTGAGTCAATCCAATAGGGTGTGGTATTACTCGTATGATAGAGCTTTTGCCGTCACTGATCATGTGGCATGGAATAGTTTGCCTCCTAGTGTTAGAGATATATGGGTAACGCGTGCAGCTTTAAGAAGCACTTAAATACAATCCTTTTTAAGAGGTCATCAACATTTATGATGTTATATGAACACTAAACTAAAACCGTGCGTTACTATTACATCTTTCGGATCTGTGTCAGAGATGCTACTTCAGAGAGAAGTAGAACTTTAAGATCGATTTCTTCTTCATCCAAGAAATAGGTTGTTCTGAATCAATCCAATAGAGTGCGGTATTATGATAATGCCTTTGCCTATGCGGTTCTGACACGTGAAATGGTCTGCCTCCTAGTGTCAGAGATATGGATGGCGTGTACAGATTAAAGAAGTACTCCGAGACAAACCTTTTTGGAACGACTTATCAACATTTAAGAGTGGGTTCAAATCCTGAGGAAGAACGCCATTGCTCTCTAAACAGTGCTTTATACATTATTCTTTTATTATTGTATTCTAAGCAACACTCTCATCTATTTAGCTTACTTCTTATCACATTTTTGCCACGTACAAGATTCGCTAGCATATTTTAATTTTGTGAACAAGATTCCGTTAAGAGCAGCAGCTTTTCTTCACTTGAGCTGCTTCGGTCGGTGAACTCGTTGTTTAAACAACCATTCACGCTATTGCTTGCTACTACTACTACTCTTTGTTTCAATACCGCACTTCACCCGGCAAACTGATTACCTTAAATTGCTAACTTAAAATCTGTTACTGATTTAAGATAAACGCTTGTAAAACCGGAAACTCATAAAAGCGAGAAATACCCGCCTTCCTTATCAAAGTTTACGTTGATCTCTAATAAGTTATTATCACATATTAGAGCTTCTGTTTAGATCATGCAAGATATTAAAAATAACATCACAAAATACTTAAATTTCTCCATCACGCTTGATACAAATGATCGTGCGAAACACCGTGTGAAATATTATTTTTACGAGCGTTCGATAATAGCCGGTTAAAATATCCGAAACGTGTCAAAATTTTAAAAAGTATTTATGACAGCTCAGTTGCGTAAAATTATGAATATTTTATCCAACAATGGTGCGTTTTTAATTATATTTTGTTATTACATTAATCACGATTACGTCGTATTTTAATGAAAAAATTATAATATTGAGAAAAAAAATTAAGGCGATAGATCACAACAGTGATTTAGTACCAACTTTAATATGGGAGTGAAACGTGGCATGACTGGATACAACTTTTAGAAATAACACTTAAAGGTTGATTCACGTTGGAAACCAGATTTTTATAAAAGAGATTCTAGTCTGAATTACATTTAAGGCACGTTCAACATTTTTCTTCATGCTGCATGGTTCAAATATATGGTATAATGCCCCGCTGACTAAATAAAAAAAATCAGAGAAATCGTAAAAAATATATATAGATAGATGTGGAGGAAGCAAAGGCTGTGTGTCGTGATAGGAAAGTCTAGTGATCTGTCCTCTCTGCCTACCCCGACAGGGAAATGGCGTGATAGTATGTATGTATTAATAACTTAAATTACTTCGTATAGTTGGATAGGGTTAATGATATTTTGGAAGAAGGAAACATAGAAGTTGTATAGATATGGATATTCTATTGTATTACACTTTCGGTGTATACATCACAACCTGGTGGGTGTATTGCCATGTGGCAATCTCTTCCAACCAAACAGGAAGATGTTCAAGAGGTCTTAAATGAAAATCGGACTGGAATCCTTATTAAAATAATCTGGGTTCCAGCGGGATTCGAACCGACAACCTCCGGATTGGGAGTCCGGCGTCTTGCCAACTAGGTCATGGAGGTCGTCGGATATGTGTCGTGATAGGAAATTCTGTATCTCTGCCTACTCTGACAAGGAATTAACGTGATGATATGTATTAATAACGGTAAACGAAGAATACTATGATAATTCAAAAGTGGTCCAACCTTATCAATGGAGAGGAAACGGTTCTGGTTTTAAATGTCAGATACGCCTCTGAATAAAAAGCGTTACAAGAACTAAAAACTATACGACCAAGCGGCGTTAAATATCAGTAACCAACCACTATCACCGTCTCTCATCGGGAAATACAGATGTTGCAAGAGCGACGGAGACGCGGCTACTCCATTGTGTCCTATACTTAAGTCTAAGAAAAAGGTCATTGTTTCTAGTCCGCTTCCCACCATGCCGTCAACCGATACTGTCAAAAGGCTGTGCACCGGTTTTAATGAGTCACGTTAGTATATATAGACGACCTCTGTTGCAAAATTATTCATAGGTATGTATGGTAACAAATAGAGTGGCCGGGAGACAACATTGTCGTCAGCCTCGTTAATCGTGACTTTGAGTTAAGAACGTCTTAATTAGGCATATAACTTACAGATCCACCTTTAGTTGGTAAAACGCCTGTTTTCTAGCCCAGAGTTGACGGATTCAAACAAAGACTGTGCACCGGTTTTAATGAGTCACGTCAGTATATACTCGTATAAACGACCTCAGTTGCAAGATTATTCATATATATGGTAACAAATATAATGGCTGGGAGACAAACATTGTCGTCAGCCCCGTCAGACTTCGAGTTAAGAACGTCTTAATTAGGCATATAACTTACCTTTAGTTGGTAAAACGCCTGTTTTCTAGCCCAGAGTTGACGGATTCAAACAAAGACTGTGCACCGGTTTTAATGAGTCACGTCAGTATATATAAACGACCTCAGTTGCAAGATTATTCATATGTATGGTAACAAATAGAATGGCTGGGAGACAACATTGTCTTCAGCCCCGTTAATCGTGACTTCGAGTTAAGAACGTCTTAATTAGGCATATAACTTACATATCGACCTTTTGTTGGTAAAACGCCTGTTTTCTAGCCCAGAGTTAACAGATTCGTACAAAGGCTGTGCAGCGGTTTTAATGACTCACGTCAGTATATATAGACGACCTCGGTTGCAAGATTATTCATATGTATGGTAACGAATAGAGTGGCTGGGAGACAAACTTTTCTTCAGCCCCATTGATCGTGCTTTATGAACCACTTACATAAGGCATGTAAGTTGCAGACCGAGCTCTAGTTCAGGGGTCGGCAAACTACAGCCCGCGGGCCAAATTCAAGCCACCGCCTCTTTTTGTACGGCCCGCGAGCTAAGAATGGATTTTACAATTTCAAATTCTTTACAATTTCGAAGTACGCGCTATAATGGAACATCCGATCGCCGAATTGAGGAGTTGTGAGATACGACCGTATATGGCACTCCTATTGTTTCGCATTCGGTGGCCTCTGATATGATGCCACGGAGTTATAATTCGGCAGCGTTTCTAGAGCCACGTGTATTGCTGAACCCTTATTTGAAAAAGCAATTCCATTATTCTCAATAGTAAAGCCCTATTTAAACAATTGTAGCTATTTTTGTTTATTTATTATTATTATGTCATATTTAGCTATTTTTGTTTATTTATTATTATTATGTTACATTTTGTTCAATAAATTTGTGAAAAAAAATATATTCGTTATTTAAGTAGGTCTCGCCTACATAAATATCTTCGAGTTAGCCTCTTAGCCCACAGAGCTTAAAATACTTAGTATTTGGCCCTTTACAAAAAATGTTTGTAGACCGTTTGTAGCCTGTTTTCTAGCCCAGAATTAACGGATTCATACACAGATATTTTAAAAGCACTCCTAGTTTTCAAAAACCTTTTTTTGGGTATCGAAACCGAAACGCGCTAAATAACGGAGGACGTCAATCCATTAAATATCACGCAATAATAACTGACGTCGTAATAGTAAAATAAACACGTAAAAATTACAAAAAATACACTGTTATCGATAACAACCAATTAAAACACGGACAAAATTAGTATATAATGAAATATTGCGTCGAGTTTCAGGAATATCCAAAAACATTAATTGAGAAATTCAAGTAACAAATTCGACGATTTTACAAACTAACTTCGTAAAAACTATTTGGCATATATGGTATATTCTCTGAGAATTCCACAAACAAATAAATATAATTTAGCAAAAAAATCGAAAACGTTCCAAAATGCGTTGTAAATCCTTGCCCGTCAAACACAAATTGCTCATTCAATATGACTCAAAATAGAAATGTATAATATATCAAACAGAGTGTCGCCAACGTGAGAAAAAAAAGGGCTCAATCGAAAATTAAAAAATTCTCGTTATTGTTTCATCAACCTACGTATGTATGTTTGTATAAAGAACACAACCTCAAAAAGACCTAAATCGGTTAAGAAATTCTCAGCGTCAGAAATTACGCAATAAACGTCACTTGAACGCATTGTAACGATGAGAAAATGCCTGCTGACTGCTGAGCAATTGTTTGAATACCATTGGCGTATTTTTACCTGAAGAATTTCAATATGTAACTAGTGAACAAGCCAATAAAACAAAACTGTCAGAGTTTAGGGGATGGTGACTGAATTGACTGAATAGTTAGTTTGTTTTTTTCCCATACATTTTACGTAATTTGTAGCATTTTACTAATCTTCTGACATGGCGGAACTATTGTAATTCTATGATAGGTATGGCGATCCAAAGTAATGGTTATAGAAAAGTCTGAAAGGAAAAGTAAATGCGATATATGGGTGAAAAATTTAAGATCAGAGCAAGGTGACGAATTCTGCTGTTTGGGTAGTATTTTCACAGATGATCGAAGATTTAAGAGTGATATCGAACGGCGTGTAGCGATAGGAAACCAAGTCCACGGGGCACAAAATTATATACTTGAACTAGACAGTTTCAAAATATGTTATGATTTTGATACTTATCTGTGGTCAGAGAGAAATCGAGCAGTACAATATTTTGGGTACATCCACGGAGAACTGAGGCGCGTGAAAGTGAGAATTATGAATAATGGAAGATTGCGCATGACGAGATGTATGAACGTGAGGGAGGCGAAAGCTTGGATAGAAAAGTTTGGATATCTGTTCTCTCTGCCTACCCTATAAGAGGCATGGTGTGATGATATATATGTATGTACAATAATGAAAGATTATCGAGTCTTTTTGAATCTTTCACTTACATACTCTCTTAAACGGCTCTTATGATTTTTCTTCCTTCTTACGTTTCCTTCTCTCAAATTGTATCTCATTCGATCTAACCGTATCTTCTTTGGTCCTCCACTAACATGTGTACTACATATTTCTTTTATTCGTCTTTCTTCATTTATTCGTTGCACGTGCCCATACCATCTCAGAGTGCTCTTCTTTATCTTAGTCAACACGTCAGCCTTACATCTATTGGGTGTTAACATAAGTTGTGTCCGTTTTTTTTTTTCAAATTTAAAAATGTGCACAAAAAGTAAAACAAAATGGTAAAGGTTTACACGTCATTCGAAAGAAATATTTCTGCTCTACAAGATATTGTGTTCGCTTTTACGTTACATATATTATTTTATTTGATTACAAGCCTTCAAAATGGAATGGCAAGTAGACAGCATTTTCGACACCTCCTTTCTGTTCACGTTCGACAATTGATTTTTGTTGTTTTCACTCAAACCATGTGGAACCCAAGCGCCGAACTTCTGGACTTTTCCCATTGATTTAAGATGGCGGTATACAGTCATGTGGTTTCTACGGTCAATTCTACGGTGGATTGAAGGAGATCTTTATGAATAATATGGTTTAAGAGGTCCTCATCGAAGTCAACTGGTCGTCCGGACCGCTCCATGTCTTTCAGGTCGAAATTTCCGTCTTTGAAACGCAAAAACCATCGACGAGCTGTCCTTTCATTCATAGCATCTTCAACGTACACTTCGCAAATATCGCGAGCAGCTTTGGCAGCTTTATTACCTCGATTGAACGCGAACAGAAGGAGGTGTCGAAAATGCTCACTTTCGTCTACTTGACATTCCATTTTGAAGGCTTGTAATCAAATAAAATAATACATATAACGTAAAAGCAAACACAATTTCTTATAGAGCAGAAAATTTTCTTTCGAATGACGTATAACCTTTACCATTTTGTTTTACTTTTGGTGCTCATTTTTAAATTGGAAAAAAACGGACACAACTTATGTTAACACCTAATACATTAATCTTTAATCATTATTCTGTCATACATTGTTACTCCATGTCCACATTTCACTACCATACATTAAAATTGGTACTAAAATACTGGTGATCACCTCTGCAGCTTCTTATACTGCCCGGTTCGAGTATATGTTTTAAAGTCCGGTTGAATTTGTTTCCTATCGATATACGCCGTTCGGTATCCCTCGTAAATCTTGCATTATCTGAGATAATACTACCTTAATAAGATAACCCTTCCAGTTATTTTCCAATCCAACTCCCATCGGTGCCAAGTATCAACTGGTTCAAATAAGGGATCTAGATATACAGGTTGGCCCAAAAGTCACACGTCTATTTTAAAAGAAAATAACTTTTTTATTTCTTAATAATTCACATGTATTATTTTATGAACAGAAAAAAACACTTCTTGAAAATAAATTTTATTTAGTTTTGAAAATTATATCCTTTAAATACTCGTAATTGCCATTTAGGGAGACGAGACCCACTTCCACCTAAACGGATTTGTTAGTAAACAAAATATGCGATTTTGGGGGACAGAAAATCCAAAAATAGTCCACACCGTAAAAGTAACGGTTTGGTGTGGTGTAAATGCGGAAAAAGTTCTTGGGCCTTACTTCGTTGAAGATGAGGCAGAAAATCCACTAACCGTCAATGGCGAAAGGTATCGAGAAATGCTAGAGAATTTCGTGCATCCCGCAGTCGAGGACATACCAGAGGTATGGTGACAGCAAGATGGTGCTACTGCCCATACAGCTCGCCCGACAATTGAACTCTTAAGACAAATTTTTGGAAGAAGGATAATTTCGCGAAACTCTGAAATCAAGTGGCCGTCACGCTCACCTGACTTAACTGCTCCAGACTTCTTTCTATGGGGGTATTTGAAAGATAGAGTATACCGTAACAATCCTCGAACCATTCAGCAATTGAAGGCCAACATCCGTGAAGAAATTGAAGAAATAAGCCAAGAAACATTACGACAGGTGATGGTTCACGCCTTAGAAAGAGCGCGTCAGTGTGAAGAGAAAAATGGCAGTTATTTAAAGAATGTCATTTTCAAGAAGTGTTTTTTTCTGTATATAAAAGAATAAATGTGAATTATTAAGAAATAAAAAAGTTATTTCCTTTTAAAATGAACGAATGACTTTTGGGCCACCATGTAAATCAATCCAACAATCTATCCCTTTGAAATCATGATTTAACATAATAAGAATGAATAATTGCATAATGACTAATTTGGTGGGACAAATAATCCTAGTTAGTGTGGATTGCCTATTTAAAAATAAACAGAAAGAACCCTTCAGCTTTCTCTGATCCTTCATTACTCAACCACATTACTTTTCGTTGAAATTTATTTTTATCAAACACTGTTTATTCCACCTTTTTTTTGTAACGGTATAACCCTGCCGGTTTCAAGGCTTTCACCTCATCTTCAGGGGAGCACAAACAATACTAAATTCTGTTCGAACTGGTACCGATATAGACGCTTCAACGGTTGTGGGCTGAGGGGTGAGAGAGGCATGGGACGATTTCGGCCAAGAGCAGAGAGATTTTTGGGATATAACTGTTCACCAGATGTTCGTATCGATGTACTGACTTAGAAATTTCTAGGGCCTCTAATCTGTCCAATTTATTTCCGTTACTAATGATATGTAAGAATTTGGCATCATCGATATAAAAAGTACGGTTTTCACGATGACAATGATTATCCATTTCAGAATAAATTAGAGGATTTATTAAGGCGGATTTATGTTCACGAAATCTCTTTTCAAAAGATCTTCCTGTCTTTCCTATATAGAAATTATCACAGTCAGCACATAAAAGTTTATACACACCACTTTTTACTTTTCTTTCACACTTTTCTATCACCATGACATTGGCATGCGCCTATTAAATGTGAAATAAAAACACGAATATTTTAAATATCCTATCAATTAGCGAAGTTTTGAATTTATTAGCAGGTCTAATTGTGAGAGATATCGCGTGACATTGTTTGTCTCTTTGTAAACTGATAAATGCGTATTAACAAAGACCGCATTGCGACGTACAAAATGGAAATAATGTACATTAATTCTGAACGGTTTTATATTTCGGTTCATTCTTTTTTATTGACGTTTGAATAAATGGAAACTAAACGTGACATCTTATTTTTCGACCCCACCTCCACCCACGTTGTTATTGGGGACAAAATAAGTCCCCATCCAGCGCGATCTACGCTAGAAGATCGAAATCTTCTTTAATATTTTTCATATGAGCGCGAAGTCACATAGTGACTAAGAAGGAACTGCCCCAAGGGACTCCTTATCCGGTAACGACACACCTGCGTGTGAAAAGAATGACGACGGACTTATGGTCCGACATCACGAGAAAAAGAAGAAGATCCGCATCGCAGAATATTCTTATTAAGTGATATAAGGTCTGGAGTTCAAACAGTCCAGTAAGTTGTCAGTTCTCTCACAGAAAATTTGAACTTCTTCCTCGTTCAGCATTCATTTCAGACAAATATATTTGTATCATAAATATTTCGTAACGAATTTTTTCAACATGGTCAAACCGTGAATATTAGAAATAGACGCCAAATTCACATACTGTCTCTATTGTATAATATCCTTAACTGTCCCGCCACCCCCTCTTATCTCGCCGAAAATTTTCAGCGTCTTTCCAATCATGGATTAGCGCTACGCGCAAAGAGAGATTGTTTATTGGCCTTTCCAGTTCACCGCTCGTCTTTCTTTACGTCATCCTTTACTGTCCATGCAGTGAGACTCTGGAATCAGTTACAAACCATCATAAGACTCTCTCTGTCCTTGGCATGCTTTAAGAAGCGACTGAAAAAACTCTTAATTTCTAGTCAGTAAAATAACGTGTTTCATTCCTGATTTTTCTTTTCCTTTCCTCTCCACCATCCCTTACTTTCCTTTTGATTGATGATATCTCACTTTATATGAAAAAGAATGTTCGGGTGATTGTCCGTCTTTGTGGGGTTTGTGGGCATGTGCTCACGTATATGTTTATAGATTTGGTGGGAATGGATAGTCATTTGAATGATTTATGCGACCACGTAACTTGCTTCATTTACTTTTGTCTGATTGGTTGGAAGAGATTGCCGCATGGCAATAAGCCAGCCAGATTGTATTTCCAATAAAAGTGTTAAATAAATAAACCGTTTTAAAATTCCTGAGATATTAAACGGCGTGCTGCGATAGGAAAACGAAGTCAATGTGACACTTAAAACCTATACTGATCAACATTAACGTCTTCCCGTTTTCCTTTCGGGTCGGTACATCACCATCTCTGTCAACCTACACTGAAAGGCTCACAGCGTGATGGTTCGTATGTTCTCATATTAAACGTTACATGAACGAGACACTAAGTAACCAAACGGTGTAACCAGACCGTGGGAACCATGTCCGCTTCCGTGTTGGAGCACATAGTCTGTCTACTTATAAGTTCTTGCCGTAATCTCATTCAGCCGCGTGTCTTTATATGACTTGATTCTTTGAGATGATAACATCTTGGGAATTCATTAGTGCTTTTTACGTTCATACAGGAAAGAAACTTATTAAATTGGTAGGTTGTAAGAATTATAACTGGATGAGTGAAACATCGAAAACGGTTTGTTTTTTTTTTATTTAACAAAAAGGCAGATCGCAAGACCTCAGAGCCGAATTGGTAACACGCCTGTTTCTCAACTCGGGGAATTTGGTTTCGATTGCCATTTATTTATTTGTACTATTTAACGGGTTTATTGCCAAGCGGCAGTATTAGAGATTTGGGTGGCGTGTGTAACATTGGGAAGCACTTAAAAACAACCCTTTTAGGGAGGTCTTATTAAAATTTACGATGTCATATGAATACCACGTTGTTGCTGGGCCTTGTAGTCGAGGATTCCCTCGCCATTCCAACATCAATTCAGTTGGAAAGCGAAACTGTGCCGTGAAGTTCTTTTTATAAATAAGGGAGCCGTTGCACACCAGCCAACTCACAGGCCACACCGCTGTACTGGATCCGACACACCGAAGCGAGCCGATCGGAACACACCGGAATGTTTTTTTATTTTTTTGCAAGAATAATAAGACTGAAGTCATAGGTATCCTTAAACCACGGAATACAAGCGGAAAAAGTGTATATTTTGCAGGAGAGTTTGGTCTATAAACAGCGCCATAAAAGTTTACATGTACAAGAGTGTGAGCTGAAAAACATCTGATGTCCTCGCGGCCGGGCTCCCCTTCGTAGGGTGGGGGTGTATGGTGACTGGGGGATATTATAAGTTGAGCCCAGATCTTTTCATAGCTTCTCTCTTAAATATATTTCCTTGGACATTATCCTGGTGTAATTGCAAGATGTATCAATAAACCTTCATTAAAGACCGATAAATTTTCAATCAGTAAGGGAGTCCGCCAAGGTGATACTATCTCGTCAAAATTATTCAACGCTACCCTGGAAGATGTGTTCAAGAAGCTTGAATGGAGATCTAAACGAATCTGTATTAATGGTTCATATCTAAGCGATTTAAGATGTTATTCTCTTCGCTACACGTCCTGAGGAACTACACCGTCAAATACTGGAACTGGCAAAGACAAGCAAACTAGCAGATTTGAAAATGAATATTGGAAAAGACAAAATATATGTCGAACCGCTTTGCTGATGTCACATCGATCCAGGTGGATGGAACGCAGCTAGAACAAGTCCAACAATATATCTACTTAGGACAAAGTATTTCGTTTAAGGATTGCACTCTCAATGAAATTAATAGAATATCAAAATAAGCTTGGGAGTTTCTTCGGACGACTGAACTACATTTTGAAGAGCAGTCTACCAATCTGTCTCAAACGGAAGGTTTTGATTTAACCAATGCATCTTACCAGTACCAGCATATGGATGCGAAACCTGGACTCTTTCTGTACGAATGATACAAAAGCTCCAGACAACACAACGCAGCATGGAGAGGTGCATGCTAGGTTATAACAGAAGAGATCGCAAACGCAATGAGTGGATACGCGCCCAAACAAAAGTTGATGATGTCATAGAAGTCACAAAAATACTGAATTGGTGGTGGGTTAGGCACGTCGCCCGAACAACGGGCCATTGTTTGACGTATTAAGTAAATCAGTGGTACCCAATAGACAGAACTAGACGTGTAAGAAGACCACGGGAAGACCAAGACCAAAGCACGGTGGGTGGTTACTTGACAGCAATGCGCAAAGGACAGGACTTCTTGAGAGGTCTATATCATGCAGTGGATGAATATAGGCTGATGGTTATGTGTACGTGTTGTTGTTGTTGCAATTGATAAACTTATATTATTATTGTCCTTTTATTATTATTATTACGCTCGAATTATTAGGTTGTCGTTGGCGGGCCTCGTAGTCGAGGATCCCTTCGCCACTACAACGTCAATCTTGAACCGTTCTTCCACTTCGATCATGTGATCTTCTGTGAGAAAACAGCCCGATCCTAGTTGCGCACTCCCTCCCGCAGATGCCATAGACACGTGGACCCTGCTGAACTGCCTGGTAATGTTGATGCATATTCGCATCGCGCTGACTGTTTTTCATATTTAACACTTTTTTATTGCAATACAATCTGGCGGGCTTATTGCCAGGCGGCAATCTCTTCCAGCCAACCAGACAAAAGTAAATGAAGCAAGTTACATGGTCGCATAAATCATTCAAATGACTATCCATCCCCACGAAATCCATAAACACGCACATGCCCACGAACCTCACAAAGACGGACAATCACCCGAACATTATTTTTCATATAAAGTGAGATATCATCAATCAAAAGGAAAGGAAGGGATGGTGGAGAGGAAAGGGAAAGAAAAATCAGGAATGAAACACGTTATTTTACTGACAAGAAATTAAGAGTTTTTCAGTCGCTTCTTAAAGCATGCCAAGGACGGAGCGAGTCTTATATTGGTTTGTAACTGATTCCAGAGTCTCATACGTCTAGCTGCTCATACGAAACGCTATCAGCCCAAGACCATATGGCTCGCCAATACACTACAATACACTCTACACTATGGTTCTCCAATACAATACACTACACTAGAATACGAAATACTCGTACATACCAAGGAAAGGGTACCGATTAATTGATGAATGATACAAACTTGGGCTCTATAAATCACAACTAGATATAAATTGCTGCAGCGAGTTCTACCGAAAATCGCACGTGCTTTTTTGTTTACCTAATAGTTTAGTGACACGAGTTACAAACACATCTAAATTATTTTCTTTACTGCAGACTGATTTGAATTGCAAATCAAATGAAATGTCACTTTCATATATCATATAACACCCAGTTGCTGCCTCCGATTCTAGTTAACGACAAACTATAGAAATGCTCGTAGCGATTCTAACGGAAACATATTATTTACAAGAAGAAGTGCTCATTTTTCTTTGAGAGTCGAAACTCGCTGAGACTGCACATGCACAAACTAAAGTGCAACTCTGCATCTCGGCTGCGTGCCTGCAGTGTGCGAGGAATGCAGCCGACCTCAGTCGGCGACAGGTTAGAGATACGGGCAACAGGATCGTAACTTGAATCCTGGTTAGCTAACTTGTCTCTATACCTGCCACTTCCATATTGCCGTTTCCCTGTCACGGCAGGCAGAGAAGACAGAACGACAGACTGTTCAGATCGCGACACACATCTTACGCTTTCTCTACATCTACACCTCCTGCAATTTTACTTGTTTCAAAATATAATTCACTTGATCAAATCAGTCTTCCTCTACCACACCTTCCCCTCACGTTTGCACTGTATATTTGTTTTGTTAGTCTTTCTTTATTCGTTTGTTGTACACGCCCAAACCATTTCAGAGTGCTATGTATCTTATTCAACAATTCAGCCTTAAATTCACAATCATCCCCGATCAGTTCATTCCGTATTCTGTTATACATTGTAACCCCCACATTTCTACAGTATTTATTTGACTCCTTTCAATATTTTTTCACGTTCACGTTTCACTCTAATACGTCAGAGTTGGTACTAAAATACTGTCGTGGAATACCATTTTAGCAGATTTTGATACTATCCAGTTTGAATATATATGTTTGAATGCAGCATTGACTTTGTTTCCTGTCGCTGCACGCCATTCGATTTCCCTTGTAACTCTTCCATCATCTGAAAAAATACTATATAAATAGCAGAATGTCATAACTTGTTCTGATATTTCATTGTTAACCCATATATCACCGTAATGTAAAGTTTAAAAAATATAGTACTTTTACGAGTATACACGTTATATTAATTGTAATATTTTTTAAGGCATATTAGGTGTATTAAATACGAGTATATATATACACATTTTTACACCGTGCCATTTACTTATAGTACCCGGCGGTAAGTAATACACATCGTTTGTAGAGCGTCGTCTCTGTCGCACGATGGTCTGACAGTCCGGTATCGTAGTCACGATGGGGTTAGCGCATCGTGCGACAGAGACGACGCTCTATAAACGATGTGTATTACTTACCGCCGGATACTAAGAGTATGTACACTTGCTGCAGGAATTAGTCATACCACGCATTCGTGAGTAGTTGATGGAGGGATGAGGAGGACTTTTATTTCCAGCAAGTTGGTGCACCTCCCCACTACCATCATGTTGTGAGGGCCAATCTCGATAAAAATTTGGCAAACAGACGGATTGAACGTGGAGATAGCATTGAATACCCCCGCGCTCCCTAGACCTCATGTCAACGGACTTTTTTTATGGGAACTCATAAAAGATAAAGTTTACGACACAAAACTGGCAACAGTTAATGAATTAAGAGCAGCTATTGAAAGAGAATACGCTCAAATACCTAAAAATATATTCGTGATGTTAGCGATTCCACGTTATCAGCAGTGCAAAGACCATAACGGCAATAAATTTGATCGCTTGCGATAAAAAAAACTCTACGGCTGTCTTCTTTAATTTGGAGTTTTAATCTTCCATATACCTTAACCGTTCGAGTGCTGAGAGTCTATATCAGGAGCTTATTATCAAAACAAGGCATGTTCATTGTGTATGACGTTTCAAACATAGTCTTGGTTTAAAAAAATATCAGATTCACATAGTTTCTTCTTTATAAGCCATTCAAACTGTGCTTAGCCTCAAAATACGTCAGGTCTAGCCTGCCTTGTTATCAAAACAAAGCTTGTCGGGTTCGACCAAAAATTGACTTGACTTGTTTTGATAATAAGCTCCTGATATATATAGTAGATGTTTTATAGTATTGAAAAAAATGTCCAGCAGTAAAACGGTTAGTAAAAATTGAGTTTATAAGGATTTAAAGCGTGTATACATTTTTTCGGGGCATCCAGTAAACAGTCACTTAACTGAGTCTCACCCACAGTTTGACAAGGCCACTGTATCGTGAAATAGCTGTCACTAAGTACATAGATAAAAGATTTAAAACGAAAATCAAAGGGTCTGTCGTGACTTTCCTTACAAAGAATTGATTTATTGAAATTAGAAATCGACAGCTTCAATAAATTGAATTGTTTTTTTACTACAAGCATTTAACAATATATAGTACCACTGGGAGAATGTACCTCGTGACATGGTCACTATGTGGAGATTTCTACTTGCTAAAAACAACATTTTTATCAACATGCAAATGCTGAGGCAAGCATGCGTTACGTTGCATACTACTTACTAGCTATCATTTGGCGTAACCACAGTCGTTCCTTGACTTTTATACATAATAAAAATGAGTCATGTGTCACTTATGGATGGGCTAGTACGTGGTGGCTAGCACTCTGAGATGGTTTGGGTATGTAGAACGAATGAATGAATAAAAACTAACATAACAAATATATAGTGGATATTTGAGTTTGAAATCGTGCATACATTAATATACTCGTATATCGTGAATTAAGATTGTTTTCGGTGCCATTTTCACGAACTAAGCTCTTACAAGCATCACCATTCGCATACGGAATGACCCTGTTAAATGAATTTACTGATATTGATATCTTCCACGTATCGGTGAAAAATGATAAAGATTTAACTTTGTAAGTATAACTGAGCCACTTCACGCAGAATATTTCGACATTATAATTTTGTTCCCTGTTTTTGGGTTGAGCCTGTATCAAATATAATATAAAATGAATAAATATATAAATCGAACAACCAAGGTGACATTAAACACCCTTGTCTTACATATTTAGTCATTTGAAACATTTTTTTAACTTCATTGTTTTTTACATTTACTTCACTCTCATCCACCTCTTTGAGTAACCTTTGAGTTTCGCGGCCGTTTAGTAACATGCCGAACTTCCGTGCGGACGGTCACTGTTTTTAACACTTGCCTTACTGTGCTAAAAAAAATGCTAGCCTCTGTGCTGGACGCTAAGCGTCCAGTTAAAAATGTATGTTTTAAATTAAAATTATGTGAAATCTGCTAGGTTAATTTTCGTACTTAGGTATAAAAATCTTTTTATTATGTATTAAAACGTTGAATAGTATAAAATAAGTGCAAGAAATGAAAAAAATAAGTATATTTAGAGAAATGAAATAAAATATGAGTCCTGGTCACTCGCTATGCATCACAGGGCGGCAAGTGTTAACTGCACGATATACTGCTCCCGTTCAATGACGCAGGTATTTTTTCCGCCAAGTATTCGGTAGTATAATGTTACCTAAAATTTCGGTCTTTCAAATAAAAAAAAAAGAAAATAATTATAATCGTAGATCAGGGTACGACTGTATCAAATAATTGTGAACAAAGATATAAGAATGTAAGTAAAAATGCATAATGTATGCACGAAACGTGTTACTTAGCACATAATTGCAACCAAACACATGAGGAATCCGAGGAATCTACCAAGTCACAGCTGCCACCGCTGCGATAGAGGTATCAAGTCCAAATACAAACTTCTTTCTGATGATTTCTACTTTCAAGTAACAAAAATGACAACGTATAACAGTGTATTGATGCCAACCTTAATGTATACGAGTGAAGCTTAGAATTGACAGGATAAAAATAAGATTAATGATGTTAAGGGGGTATTCTCATTTCACGGGATGTATGAATGTAAAAGAGTCGAAAGTTATGTGTGGATAAAAAAGTGTGGAGATATATTTTCTCTGTCAATCCCGCAAGGAATAGACCGTGATGATATGTACGAGTATGTGTGTACATTAAATTCATCGCAAAATCTTTCAAGATTAGAAAAATTGTAATTTGTTTTATCAAACACTGCTTATTCCACTTTACTAGGTTGGTCAAAAAGTTTTGAAAGCGGAAATGAAAATACATTTTTTTGGGGGGGAAATCACTTTTATTGCTCAGTATAGTCTCCCATAAGATCAATACACTTGGTCCAACGATCTTCCAACTTTGTTGTCCCATCACGGAAGTGACTTTCTGGAAGGCCTGCAAAATACTCCTCTACGACGGCTATAACCTCTTCGTTTGATGAAAAATGCTTTCCACGAAGGAATTTTTTGAGGTGTGAGAACAGCCAGAAGTCAGAGGGAGCTAAATCTGGCGAATAGGGTAGATGCTGCAACAATTCGTACCCCAATTCACTGATTTTCGCGATGGTTTTTTGAGCTGTGTGAGCAGGTGCATTGTCTTGATGAAAAATGATTTTTTTCTTCTGCAAACCGGGTCTTTTTTCACAATTTTTTTCATCCAACTGGTCCAAAAGGTCACAATAATAATCAGAGTTGATTGTCTTACCAGTTTGGAGATAATCTATCAATAAAATTCCTTTTGCATCCCAAAACACTGACGCTAACACCTTCTTGGCCGATTTCTGGACACGAACTCGCTTCGGAGCCAAAGTGCCTGGTTCACACCACTCCTTAGCCTCTTGTTTTGATTCATGGTCATGGTGGTAGACCCAAGTCTCATCCATAGTTATGAATCGACGCAGAAAATCCTTTTTATCCTTTCGAAATTGCTCCAAATGTTGCTCAGAAAGTCGCATTCGAACGTGTTTTTGTTGCATTGTTAGCAAATGCGGCACCCATTGTGCACACAGTTTTTTGAAACGCAAAACTTCAGCCAAAATATGCCATGTTGTTCCATGTGAGATGCCTATGGTGTCAGCTATCACATCCACAGTCGATCGATGATCTTCCAAAACCATATCCTGTATTTTCGCTATGATTTCTGGTGTTGATGCACTTTCTGGACGTCCTGAGCGTGGATCGTCTTCAACGCTTGTACGGCCACGCTTAAACTCCAAAACCCATCGGTGAACGGTTGGAAATGAAGGAGAAGACTCCTTTAATACTTTCACCATCTTTGCATGGATCTCAGTAGCCGATAAATCTTCCAAAACAAAGAATTTAATCACTGCACGATATTCGGATTTTTCCATTGTTAAAAAATACACTGACACGTCAACTTGTAAACAAATAATGAATTGACAGATCGAAATGAAATTTTGAGTACGTTCTTATGAAAGATGAAATACTAAAATGGCGTAAAAATTTTTGTTTTTCTACTGCTTCATAGATGTCGCTTTCAAAACTTTTTGACTAACCTATTATGTGGAATTAACAGTGTTTGATAAAACAAATAACAATGTCTTTAAGCCTCCATAATGTTAATGCCTTAACTATAAACAATATTATAATATTGTAATTTATTTTATCAAACACTGTTTATTCCACTTTTTTCAAACTGAAAGATAGAATGTTGTCTCTCAAATAAAAAGTGGAATAAACAGTGTTTAATAAAACAAATTACAGTGTCTTTTAAATATCCACAATGTTAATGCCTTAACTATAAATAATAGATAAGAAAAAGTTAAGGAATATTGCAATATATTTTCGAGAGGCGGCGATATGAAGATATTGAAAGGCGTGTTGCTTCATGTAATAAGGAGATTTTTCTTCTATCTAGCAAGGATGTAAGCCTCATCGCTCCCAACAATAGACCATGGATGGATTTTTTCGTAATATTTTTACTCTGTCAATCATACTGGGTTCGAATTTCTGAGGAGTCTGCTCTCTAAACGATATATAAATTGTTTTTTTTTTTTTCATTATTATTGTTATAGTATGGTTGTTCTTCGGTGAAGATACAAGATTCGAGCAAAATTTTAGATTCAGTAAGTAAACATATTTTTGGCTGTTGGAAGTAATTGCTACATGGCAATAGGCCCGCCTTGTTGTATTGGACAAAACAAAAGTGTCATTGGAGCAGCAACGTCTAGGCTACAACAGATTTTCTTCCACGCCAACTTAGAATCTCGTTCCAGTTGAAAGATAAAAGTAGAAGAAATAGACAGTATCTCGAGACTGCATACACCCAGTTACTATATCGCCACATAGGCAGACCCGACCAAATGTCGCATACTTGCGTCCGTGCCAACACTATTCGCTATTTATTATCATCAAGAAAACTTAGAGGTCGGAGAAAAGTAGAACGTTTAGAACGAGTAGAACCATTCAAACAGGTCCTCGTGCACTTGTAGAATTCTTGCATCAATGAATGTCTCCATCGTATCTTTCGATTTCTCTATTGTATCTGTATCTGAGAGATGATCCTTCGGAGAGAAGTAGACCTTTGACGTCGATTTATGTTTCATCTAAGAAAAATTGGGTGTTCCAAATCAATTCAATAGGGCAGGTATTATGATAGAGCTTTTGCAATAACTGGTACTGTGGTGTGGAATGGTTTACCTCCTAGTATCAGAGATATGGGTGGGGTGTGCAGTAGTAGGAAGCACTTAAAGACAATCCTTTTTGGGAGGTCTTATCAAAATGTATGAGAGGGAGTTTGCTCTCTAAACGGGGCAATATAGATAGTCATTTTATTATTATCATTAACTTTGTTTATGGTATAAGAATATATTTTGTGTGCGAAAATATAGCCTATTGCATACTTTCATATCAAACTACAACGTGGAACGAATGAATGAAGAAAAACTAATAAAACAAATATATTGTGCGCATGTGAGCGGGAAGCGTGTAAGAGGAAGATCAAGAAACGTATAGTTGGATCAAGGAGGAAACGTGGAAAGTCGGAGAAATCATACAAGTCGTATGAGAAGGTGTATATATATCATGTGTAAAAGACGCGAATGATAAATAAATATGCGTGATAGAGGAGGACCAAGGAAAGAATGGATGGATCAAGTGAATGATAGTTTGAAGTTACCCGTGGCTAGGTTCGCCCTATATTGGTGGGGTGTATCTTGGCCGAGGGGATGCTATTAGATGAGCCCAGACCTTTTGATAGCTTCTGTATTTAATGTATTATCTGCAATTTATGTGTTTTAAAAGTGTTATTTAAATATAATCTGTACATACTATGTTGCTATCAATAAACCTATTATTTATTTATTTATTTTATTTAAATGTACGAAGGAAATGTAAGAAATAAAATAAATCGTATGAACTGTATGAAAACATATTGCATTGTATTTATTGCACTTTAGTTCTATACAACGTAACCTAGAGGGCTTATTGCTATGTGGTTAATCTTTTCCAAACCAACCAGAAAGATGTTATAGAGGTCTTGAGTGAAAACCAGACAGGAAATCTTTAAAAAAAATCTGGTTTCGAATGGGAATTGATCCCGCAACCCCCGAGTTGGGAGACATGCGTCTTACCAACTACGCAACGAAGTCGTGTATGCGGTACATGGATGTGGAAGAGGCTGAATATGTGTGTTGACATAGGAAAGACTGGTGCTCGTCCTTTATGCCTACCCGTAGTACGGAAACATCGTAATTATAAATACGTATGTATGTAACATATGTTAATTACAAATCTGATGCAGAAAAATTTAAGTCAAGGATTTTTCCTTTCTTCGACGACCGCTGCACTTCCGAGAATCCCTTCGTCAATCTTCGTTCGCTGAGACTAGGAGAGAGCATTAATCTTTCGTCGCCTTCGGAGAGGTCGATGTTTTTTAAGTACACATATCCGTCTCCACGTCACACTTTCCCAGAATCACGTCCTCAGTTCCTTTTGTATCATCTTGAAACCTGCTGTGACCTGCCTTTTGTTTATTTTTCATTCCTTTAAACCGTGCCTGCACAACATAAGGCCCGCGAGCCGCATGCGGCCTACCAGAACTCAATCTGCGGTCCGCAAAGACTTTTGCGAAGACGCATAATATTACAATAAATGTAAAAATAATTTTCCGTTATTTTTAGGTTTATAATATTATGAATAGAATATGCAAGAAATAAATATAAATATTTATTTCATTTTTTAAACAATTTAAAATTAAAAAAAAACGGTTACTTCAAATATCTCTCCCGAATACGGCAATCTTGTTGCTGAAAAACGATGAAATGCCACTCATTAAATTAATTTATACACTAAAAACAATCCCTTTAAGTTCCATGTTTATTTCTAGTATTAATATTTTTTTTATTTATTGCCTAAGTTAATTTCCTAGTTATAATTACAATTAATAATATTGTAATAAAATAACATTGTAATAAACAAAATATGCTTTATTTTTTTCTATCTTGTTTTCTTGCAGCCCGCAGCAGCTTCAGAAGTGAGACAATCGGAGCACACCAAATTTTTTTTTAATTGTTTTTTGCAAGAGTAATAAGACCGAAGTCAAAGGTATCCTTAAACATCCGAATATAAGGCGAGAAATTCGAGGGGAAGTAGCACAGCGCGACTTCCGCACGTAAGTCCAGTATGTTACTGCGCCGCCATGCACCTCTAACCATCACGACATAGCCGTTTTGGAGAAGGCAGAGAGGAGAGAGTTCACGCATTCGTGGTAGCCTGGGGGTCACTGACATAAATAGTAAGCGGGAAGAGCGATAGCTGAGATGGTACGGGCACATAAGACGGATACCACCAGACCATACTGTAAATCAGGCAATGTCTGTGGATCTTCCTCGACAGCCGTCCAGAGGAAGACCAAAGAACTCCTGGATGACGCAATGCTCCAAAACCCTGCAGAGAAACGGCTTAGATGACAGCGACACCCAGAATCGAAGAATATACAGCCTGAGAACGAGAAGAGCCGACCCCAACAGCCTACCTAGGCAATGAGTTGGGACAGCGCCAAGAAGAAGAAGAAGAAGAGAGAGGAGCCTAGCTGTTGCATTGAAAACAAACTGGAATCAGTTCGCGAAACTTGAACCAATGTAGACTTTTGTATGTGACGAATATACGAACGATTGAATAAATGTATAAAAAATGACATTACTTGTACTGCAATATGAGGAAAACCACAAGAAAACAATTTTGTCAGCGTGTCAAGGTACTCGACGGAACACGAGACACTTGCTCGAGTGTCCGTGTTAAGGTTGGACGAACGGAAATAAACAAGTCAGTGAGGAAATGTGACCGCGACATAATTCTTTCCACTGCACTAACAGGCAGGATAAAAATACGCCGTGTGATTGACGCTATTCTTCATTGGTTCAAAACTCCAACGTTGAGAATTACATGACAATAAGGCGTTGATGGCCCAGTGGCTTGGAATGGTTTGCCTCCTAGTGTCAGAGATATGGGTGACGCGTGCAGCTTTGGGAACCACTTTAAGACAACCCTTATCGGGAGGTCTTATCAAAATGTATTATTATACATGAACACACATACATACTACTCTAAACCTAAAGTCGATTGTGTTACTATCACATATCGGAAGATCTACAATGTTTTTTTGATAGTTTGATTGGCGTTATTCTTCGTTGGTTCAAAACTTCAGCGTTGAGAATAACATGACAATAAGGCGGGGTGTTATCACAGCGCTTTTGCTGTTGATGGTACAGTGGCTTAGAATGGTTTGCCTCCTAGTGTTAGAGATATGGGTGACGCTTGCAGCTTTGGTAACCAATTGAAGACAACATTTATAGGGAGGTCTTATCAAAATGTATTATTATATATGAACACAAATACACTCTCCACAACATCTGAGGTCGAATGTATTATTATCACATATCAGAAGAACAACAACGTTTTTTTTTAAATTAGTTTGTCTTCAATTGGTATATTTTCTTCGGTTTTCTTACCAAATATGTATTTTCAAACATATGCAGATGCGTGGAAGTCTCCAACATAATTGCCGCAGTCACCACTTTCCTATCCTTACACTCAACATATAAAGGGTCTTTCAAATTAAGCGGTTTTTTTAATTCTATTTTTCTAAAATTCTTGAATAAAACACACAATTCGCTTTGATTTAAAAAAACTCTTTATTGTTTATTTAAGTATACTCTATGACATTTAAACACAAAAAATAATATCCGCCAAATGTTCACATCTTGCAGCTCAACAGATGTCCACTCTTTTGTCTAAATTTTCGATGACATTTTATTTTATTTTATTAACGACACAACAGTGTCTTTATATACAGATGAACATGTGACAGGTTATACAAGTACTTAAAATTATTGACAAAAAATACAAAACTTTATCTTAAACTAACATGAAGATACAAAAATCAGTAGTAATAATAAATAACAGTCATTGTTTTGGCATAATTGCGGTTCTAACTCACCAATAACGCGAATAATTTCGTCCTTCAGCTCAGGAATTGATCGAGGGTCATTCTTATAGACCTGGCTTTTCACGTAACCCAAGAGAAAATAGTCCAACGGTGTCAGATCACATGATCTTGGTGGGCAAGTAACATCACCGTTTCCGGAGATTACAATACATAAAATAATTCAACAATTTGAACGCGTTGTTGTATTGTATACGACTCCATTTTTATAAATGTCATACATTACACTTCTCAAATGTCACAAGACCCAGGCAAGTTCGAGACGCCATCTGTGTTTTATCCAAGAATTTAAAAAACCGCTCAATTTGAAAGACCCTTTACATATTGGTTTTGTAATATTTTCAATTGGAACGCCTTTGAGGAGAATTTGCTCTCTACACTGCACGATATAAATTGTCGTTATATTACAATACAATTATTTTACTTATCTCACATTCGAGTAGGGGTGGCTATATATATTTTTATTAATATATGACGACATTTTATAAATACATAATTTGGGGGAAAACAACAGGTTATTTAATGTGGACACACAATTGCCATGGATCTGGGTCTGTTGCCTTTCATTTTTAGTATCCCCAGTAAACTAGGCTTTTGCCTGACTGAGGAAGCAAAGTGGACATGCAGAGGTCATCAAGAGGATGACTTGAACGAACGTCACTTGAACGAAAATAGCATTGAATGTAATTGTGGGGATATATAAGACTCAGAACACTTGCTAGATTGTCCGAACATCGGGACTACATGGTCTGGGCAGGATCTGATTGATGCGAAAGATAGGGCGATCTCTGTTACCTCTTGCTGGAAACACGAGCCATAATTGGTGGTCAGAACACTGAAATGAATTAATGATAAACTGAGTTGCTTTTACTTGAGAACGTCTGCTGCTGAATTATAAAGATATACAAAATCCGTCGATGTAAAACAATACGTTGAATCAAATGATTAAATATTAATCGTGAATATGAATCAAACAACATGTCATACAATGAACAAAGATCATCGCCATCAAGAACCTTCAATGATTCAACATATCCATCGATATAACAACAACTTTGCACGGATTTCTGTTAATCTCCTGTTACGCAAAGAGAGAGTAATAAAGTACGTGGCTTAAATCTTTTGCTATGCAAACTCTAATTCTCCACGTATAGCATACCAATGACAACCTCTGTGGCCTAGTTGGTAAGACGTTTATCTCCCAGTCCGGAGATCAGGGGTTCGATTCCCGTTGATTTTTTAAAAGGATTCTAGTCTGGTGTTCAATGAAGGCCTCTTTAATATCTTTCTGGGTCGTTGGAAGATATTGCCAAATGGCAATAAGCCCGCCAGGTTGTGGTGTATACAACGAAAGTACAAAACAATACAATACGTATTGTATATAATAACCATCACGCCACTTCCCCTGTCGGGATAGGCATAGAAGACAGATCGCCAGACTTTCCCATCTCGATACACACCCATAGCCTCTTATCTACCTTTTCAAACAACTTGTAAGATTTCTCTGACTTTCTACGTTTCCTTCTTTCAGAATATCATTCACTTGATCCAACCATACTTTACTTAATCTTCCACTCACATCTGCACTTTGTATCTGTTTTGTTAGTCTTTCTTCATTCATTCGTTCCATGTGTTCAAACCATCTTAGTGTGATTTTCTGTATCTCAACACATTAGTGTTAAGTTCACATTCATCCCTAATCATTTTATTCCGTATTCTGTCATACATTGCTACTCCATATATTCGTCGGAAAGCAAGCTTTTCTACAGCATTTATTCGGCTCCTCTCAAACTTTTCCACGTTCACGTTTCATTCTATACAATAAAGTTGGCAGCAAAATTATATTTTGGGCCATCATCTTAGCAGATTTTGATACTGTTTGGTTCGGGTATATCGATATGGTATGTTTTAGTGCCCCACTAACTTTGTTTTCTTTCACTACACTCCGTTCGATAACTTTCTTAACACTTCCATCATCTGAGAAAACTCACCTTTTTATGATTGGTTTTAATTTTTTTAATTAAAATGAATCATAGACAAGGTGAATGAATTATAAAAACAGTCTGTGAAGCAAGCATTCGGCTTTTCTTCGTCTTTTTCCACGTCCACGGTTCATCCCCATATATTAAAGTTGGTTCTAAAATACTATTGTAGACTATCATCTTTGCAGATTTTGATACTGTCCGGTTCGAGTGGATGTGTTTTAGTGCCCTATTGACTTTTCTCCATTCGCTACACGCCTTTCGACATCCTTCTTAACTCTTCCATCATCTAAGAAAATACCGCCATCATTTGTATTAATTTATTGTTTTGTTTTTTCATCACATATTAAGCGTGATTAAGAAACAGATGCATAGATTTACTTTTAATGAGAGATATTTTTCTCATTTACGTTTGAATATGTTCACATGTTTAAATCTTAATGATTAATAGACGAGTGTGTTGAGTTGTATTGTTTCATTTTTCCAAATTATTTATTGATATTCAATTAAGGGTTTTGCTTCGTGTTATTGTATTTATCTATTTATTTATTTATTTATCACTCTTTTTCAGAAACAATCTGGCGGGCTTATTGCCAGGCGGCAATCTCTTCCAACCAACCAGACAAAAGTAAATGAAGCAAGTTACATGGTCGCATAAATCATTCAAATGACTATCCATCCTCACGAAATCTGTAACTGATTCCAGAGTCTCACTGCATGGACAGTAAAGGACGACGTAAAGAAAGAGGAGTGGTGAACGGGAAAGGTCAATAAACAATCTCTGTTTGAGCGTAGCGCTAATCCATGATTGGAAAGATGCTCAAAATTTTCGGCGAGATAAGAGGGTGAGGATAAAGCCCTGAGTCTTGGTCTGCTGTGTGCTATATGGTAGTATACATGTACTTCATCTAATGATAGTTTTGTACGAGTCTTTTTAATGTTGTAATGTTTATACATTGTAACATATGTTTTATATTTTCAATGTTTCAAGACATTGTAATATATTTAGTCAATCACTGTTTATTTCACTTTATATAACGGTATAACCCTACCACTTTTAAGGTCTTCACCTCATCATCACGGGAACACAAACAACAGAGAATTATTTTCGAACTGGTGCCGACATACACGCTTCTAACGGTACGAATACGGATTGGGGACTGCGAGTAGAGGGAGGCAGGAAACACACATATTCCCAAAATCTCCCGTGTATGTGTGTGTACGAGTATGTCGGTATCAGTTCGAAAACAATTCAGTCTTGTTTGTGATCCACTGATGAAGCAATGAAAACCTTGAAACCGGTGGAGTTATACCGTTATATTAAGTGGAATAAACAGTGTTTGACTCGTAAACATATAACAAGTCGAGGGTTTTAGCGATGTTGGAGTCTTGGCTCCGAAACGATCGAAAGTGGACCGGAATACAAGAAAAGAAACGTTCTCAAGACTGAGATAAAAATGGCCGAACATGTGAAGATGTTGCGAAAAAGTACGCCGATTGGAGGATTTAGTTTCGTTCTGGTTGTGCCCACGCTGAAATAACGCCTCAAATAAGAGAGAAAAATGCACAGATAATCTTACTCAATAGCGAGACATTCTTGTATTTATGGTATACATACCTAAGGTGCTGATCTACCAGCTAGTGTATGCTTGTTCTAGTATTGTGTGCACGCACACAATAGAGCAATACACGCACAAACGTCATCCGTCCACAGGACAGACTGACAATATTACTCTAAAGTGGAGGATTGCCTGTATGTATGATATGTAGCACCCTAGGTGTTTATCTGCCTGCTGATGTGTGGTTGCTATAGTACTGTGTAGCTCACAGAATGGCTGAAAATCATATTTTGTAGCGAGGGAGTGCCTATATGTACGAGTATGTAGCACTGCTTAAGTGTTGATCTGGCTGGTGGTGTGTGCATGCACACAATATAACAATACATGCAACTGCAAAAATCTACCATAATAGCCGGTCATAAGCATGACTGGCTATTGTGATAGATTTTTGCAGTTGTTGGTACTGTGACGTAAAACGGTCATCCTCCTAGTGTCAAAGATATGAGTGGCGTGTGCAGCTTTTGGAAGCACTTAAAGACACTATTTTTTAGAAGGGCTTATCAAAATGTATAAATTTTTTTTTTTTTTCAAAACAGGCTTAGCCCAATTACTTTGAAAAATACAAGACATTAAAAAAGAAGAAAAATTACATAGAAAAAAATTAAAAAATGATATAAAATAAAAAATAATGCATATGCATACATACGAGTATATACACACAAACATATGATACCCATATATTCAGTCACTTAAGTATGTTGATGAGTGCTTGGGTTCGAATCCTGAGTTAGAGCCACCTTGAGGAGAGTTTGCTCTCTAAACTACGCTCCATTTATTGTCCTTTAAATATTATTATTAGCATACATCGGAGGGATTGTCTGTATGTATGTTGATCTGCCTACTGGTGTGTACTTGCCGCAGTGCTGTGTGCACGCATACAACAGAGCAATACACGCACAGGCGTCATCTATCCACAGGATGGACTGACAATCTTACTCTATATCGGGGGATTGCCTGTATGTATGCAGCCCCTCAGGTGTTGATAAGTCTGCTTGTGTGTGATTGTCATCGTGATGTGCACATCCAAACAATAAAGCAATACACGCACAGGCGTCATACATCCAAAGGATGAACTGACAATCTTACTCTATAGCAGAGGATTGCCTGTATATATTATATGTAGCACTTCATCCGTCTGCTAGTGTGTGCTTGCTGTAGAGATTAGTGCAAATGCTATTTTCGTGTCTTGAAATTGTTACGCATATGACGAAAAAAAAACAAAACAATCGAAAAATGGTTGCATAAAGACCACAGCACATATTTTCACGAGAAGCGCATTTCTTTTTGTTACATATTTTTCTTTTTTTTTTCTTTAGCGCGCGCGACGTTCCTCTCTCTATTTATGTGGTCTTAATTCTCTTTAATGTTACGGCTTGAAGAAAATGTATTAACGGCGACGAAAAATATACAACGCTCCCGGAAAATTTCGGCAAGACAGAAAATATTTTTAAACGCTCGATTTAATTTTATTTTATTTAATTTCAACGATCAAATTAGCAAATCCATATTGAAATCAACCAAGTAAATTATTAGAAAATTGCTGCTCTAGTATGTTTTTTTCACGTTCAAACCCTTTGACTTAAATTTGTTAATTAATTTAACATTCAATTGTAAAACAATCTGGCAGGCTTATTGCTATGTATTTCTTACGACCAACCAGACAAAAGTGAACACAGAAAGTGCATACATACATATTATCACGCTGTGTCCCTTGTGGGATAGGCAGAGAGAAAAGATCTCCAAACCTTTCTATTCAAGCACATCACTTTCGCCTCCTCCCCGTGCATACTTCTCGTCATGCATAAATTTCTATTATTCATACTTGTCACTTCCTTCAAAATTTGGTGCATTTTATCCACGTTTCCCTCGGTCTACCTCTTTTATCCAAGCATAAAACTATCGTCTCCTTCAAATTCACACTTCTCGTCAAGCATAATTTTTTATTTCTTCATACTTGTCACTTTACCTTCTTTCAAAATCTGGTCCATTTGATTCATCCACGTTTTACTCGGTCTACCTCTTCTATCCAAGCATACAACTATCGCTTCCTCCACATTCACACATCTCATCATGCACAATCTTATTATTCATACTTCTCACTTTACCTTCTTTCTAAGTCTGGTCCATTTGATCCAGCCACGTTTTTCTCAATCTTCCTGTTTCATGCACACCTCGCACTTCTGACTTGTATACTTGCTTAGTCATTATTTAATGATTCATTTTCTCCACATGTCCGAACCATCTTAAAGCTCCTTTCTTCACCTTACTTAAAACATTCATTTTACCCATGCATTCATTTCTGATGTCTTCATACCGCCTTCTTTTTCCTTAGTGCACGTACATCCACAGCATTAATCTTACTTTTATCCTTTTTTTTTTAACTGGCGAGTTTATTGCCATATGGCAATCTCTTCCAACCAACCAGAAATATGTTTATATAGACTCTAAGTGTTAACCAGACTGGAATCCTATTTTTTTAAAATCTGGGTTCCAGCGGGGATCGAACCCGCAACCTCCGTTATCCTTCTTCTGTAAAGTCCAAGTTTCACTTCCATACATCAAGATGGGCACAACAACAATATGTATTGTCATTTATGCTACTGTTGGTATTGCGTGATTGTTGTATATAACATTAAGGGGGTATTCTAGTCTAGAGGCGTGAATTTCGGGCGTTTTTTCAGACTAAATAAAAAAAAAACAAAAATATTTTTTTTATACATATTTTTAGTTTATTTATTGATGATTTGAGAATGTACAAAAAAAATTGTAAAAAAAAAATCAAGATGTCAGATCAGTTATATATTGTCGTAAAAAAAGGGGGTGAGTTGGTCGATATGATTGGAACCCTTACGTAAATCTGGAACAAAAATCATACACAGTTTCTTGATAAGAAATAATGTCAAAATTTTTACCCTTTTTTTTCATTTTAAAAATGGTAAAAAAACAGTTTTGAATTTTCCAAGGTAGGAACGATAGAGAAACACCTATGAAAGTTTCATACCAAATTTGAAGGTTAGGTAAAACTCGAGATTTTATGTCGACCAGGTCGAATAAAGTAGTTAAGAGAAAAACGCGTTTCAAGTTTTGAGATTATTGTCAGGAGAAGATCAGGCAGTTGAATAACAAATTGAGTGACCCATTTTATGCGAAAACGCTGAATTCCATGGGAGTCGCTCCAGCGAGTGAGATCTTGGGTTTGTCCTGCAACTTTGAATCCTCTAGTCATTCCGGTGCGGCGTAATTGCTACCTATATAAAAAAAAACTATTTTTCCAAATTTCTAGAGTAGAATACCTTCCTTAAGTGCTCCGTTTACCTTGTTCCCTGTTGCTACTCAGGGAACAAGGTAAATGATCTTTCTTGCTACCCGGCAGCTCCCAGGCCTTTTACCAACTGGTAAGTAAACGGTTTTTAGCCTGCGATATGATATCCGCGAGCGATACTTGAAGGTGAATTGAATACGAGATATTTTTACAGAACAATTACGTAATTTCGTTATCTGAGTCGTGTGTTTAGAGTAGATTTGATAAATAAGTAGAACGGCGTGTTGCAGTCGACATCAAGGTCAATGCTGCAAATAAAAGCTGCGGACTGCTTTCGTTCTCGGGTTACTTTTTTTATACACGTTACCTTAGAGCAGTAGTTCCACACGTGTGTTCCGCGGAACCCTAAGACAACGCCCGATAAAATTTAGCGTTCCGCAATAAATTAATATTTTTTCTACTAAAAGATAATATACCTATAAAACGTGGTATGAAAATTTTTATCATGATACAAGAAAAAGTGAAAAGCCTTTATAATAAGAGAGTATGGATGTGACAGAAGCGAAGAAAAAGAGCCTGTATTTGTGGCAGGATAGAATGAAGCGAATATCTGTCGTCTCAGTCCCTATTTCAATTGCAAACATATCAGCTTTTTCCATTATCAGAGTTCCTGATATTGGGGAATTCTGAAATCTATTATATACTCAAGAAACTGTAGAATGCTCTCTGAGACGCTTGAAATGTCATGTCTCAAAGGGATGGGGTAAAATCGTTTTTTTTTACAAATCGAATCGTTTTTTCATAAATCGATAAATCGTTTTTCTCTAAACTGACGTTTTAATTCCTAATTTTCATTATACTGACTTTCTAATGTATTGTATGATTTGTATCTATCTTTAAATACGCCAAGATCCACTATGAATTAATACTAATTACGAACATTAAATTTTATGTATTAAAAAATTGAAAATCCAATTATCGTATACCCCATCCCTAACCAATGCGGACTAACGTAGTGACTTTTGACGAACGTCGCCAAATATTATTTGATTTTAACAAATTGACATATTTTTGGTAATCTGTAACAAGATGTATTAATTTGTTATTATTGTTAGTCGTATGTAATCTATTTACCTAAATAACTTGGTATTTATCAGAATCGAGGCTTATATTAAAGTTGATAAAATAATTAAAATTACTGAACGTCGTTACAAGGTTGTATTGGGGCCAATTTGTAAAACGTCACAGGGACCATGCTACATTTTCTTTCGTATAGCTTGTTTAAACCAAACAAGCAGTGCTATCTCCAGATCTTCGTGTTTAGGCCTTCTCATCCGTTCCCCATATGGCTCAAACATACTGCGTCCAAATGTTGGTCTCTCTTCTTTATGATTTTTGATAACGTCGAATTACCGATTCCGAACTTTTTATAAATTTGACATTCCTGCCATTGCACTGTTCAGGGAATTAAATTTATTGTAATTTATTTTTATCAAACACTGTTTATTCCACTTTTTTGCGACGGTATAACCCTACCGGTTTCAAGGCTTTCACCTCATCTCCAGGGGAGCGCAAACAAGACTAAATGCTGTTCGAACTGGTACCGATATACACGCTTCAACGGTTGGACGCTGGGGGGTGAGGAAAGCACGGGACAATTTCGGCCAAGAGCGGAGAGATTTTGGGGAAATAACTGTTCAACAGATGTTCCGATCGGTGTACTGACTTACAAATTTCTAGGGCCTCTAATCTGTCCAATTTATTTCCGTTATCACTGATATGTAAGAATTTGGCATTATCGATAGAAAAAGTATGATTCTCACGGTGACAATGATTAGCCATTTCAGATTAAATTAGAGGATTTGTTAAGGCGGATTTGTGTTCACGAAATCTCTTTTCAAAAGATCTTCCTGTCTTTCCTATATAGAAATTATCACAGTCAGCACATAAAAGTTTATACACACCACTGTTGCTAAGTATTCCATTTTTGCCTTTCCCATTAAATAAGAGTTTCCGGAGATTAAAATTAGTGTAAAAAGCTGGCTTTATGTGACTTGGAATATTTTTGGGGTTATACCGTCACAAGAAAGTGGAATAAACAGTGTTTGATAAAAATAAATTACAATGTCTTTAAACCTCCACAACGTTAATGCCTTAACTATAAACAACATAACGAATTAAATTTATAAGTCATAAACACAAAAGTCACCACTTAAGACGAGTTACTCAATTCAAGAATAAACTAACTACAAAATGAAATATTTTGACTGGCGACAAAATGAAATGTTTTGCCTGCCGACGGATAATCCCATTTATTTACTACGGTAGGTACATATGTACCTATCTAAGGTGTGCGTTTATTTTGACATGTCAGTCTAATCCAAGAGTCCCCAAACTTTTTTCGGCCGCAGACCCCTTTACCAAAAACTTTTAAAACCGTCGACCCCCTAGTCATTTCACAAGTTTGGTATGTTTTTTTTTTAATTATTTTACTTCTTAATTAGGTACCTATTGGAATCATAGATATTTTGAAGTAACAAACAAATAGCAGTAGTAAGGGGGTCTATTTTTGCTGTCGCCGACCCCCAAATATTTTAATTGAAACTTTTTATTTATTTATTTAACACTTTTATTGCAAATACAATCTGGCGGGCTTATTGCCAGGCGGCAATCTCTTCCAAGCAATCACACAAAAGTAAATTAAGCAAGTTACGTGGTCGCATAAATAATTCAAATGACTATCCATCCTCACGAAATCCATAAACATATACGTGAGCACATGCCCACGAACCCCACAAAGACGGACAATCACCCGAACATTATTTTTCATATAAAGTGAAATATCATCAATCAAAAGGAAAGGAAGGGATGGTGGAGAGGAAAGGAAAAGAAAAATCAGGAATGAAACACGTTATTTTACTGACTAGAAATTAAGAGTTTTTTCAGTCGCTTCTTAAAGCATGCCAAGGACGGAGCGAGTCTTATATTGGTTTGTAACTCATTCCAGAGTCTCACTGCATGGGCAGTAAAGGACGACGTAAAGAAAGAGGAGCGGTGAACTGGAAAGGCCAATAAATAGCCTCTGTTTGAGCGTAGCGCTAATCCATGACTGGAAAAACGCTGAAAATTTTCGGCGAGATAAGAGCGGCGGGACAGAAACTATCGACCCCTAGAAAAATCAAATCGACCCCAGGGGGTCGATATCGACCACTTTGGGAACTCTTGGTCTAGTTCATAGATAGTGAGTCATAAACAGTAAACAATTTTGAAGTCAACGCGGCCAATATTTTTTTTGTTCTTCAAAGATGCAAAATATTTTCGTGTTAAGCGTTTTTTACTTCGTGTTTAAAGAAAATAAATGTATAAAATTACGTAACATTTAGTGCGGACCAGAATATTATATGTTAACCGATTTTTCATGCTAAGCGTTTTCGTGTTAAACGACTTCCACTGTATTGTAGAAAGCAATAGGGGACGTCGCGAGGAGACCTTTTTCTACAGTGGATAGACAACTGCTAAAGGTAATGATGTGTCATTGCAAAAACAACAATAACGTCGACCTTGTCTGACACCCTTTTGAGTGAAATGTAACCAAGAAAGAGAGGCGAGATCTGGTTTAACAGATTAAGAGCACATTGGCACGTTATTATTCCGTGGAAAAACAACACAAAAGATCGATTGTGTTTAAAAAGTGTAACAGAGATTGCGTGCTCTTATCGACTTGAACCGTTATTTATCGTTTCAGAGATTGCGATCGAGAAAATAACAATAAATTATTAGAGAATTCAACTGATTCTGATTATCAGAGTTCTGTTGATTTGTTTTACCTATGTTAGTTATAAATATAAATATAACAATTGACTAACGATAATAATGGAAATTTTCAACCAAACAGTTCACAAGAATATATAAGTGCCAATTTTTTATTTCAAACGTACTTTCAGACATCAATTATATTTATTAACAGTGCAATATCAACATTAGCAAAAATGACAATACATTATAATGTGTTGGTGCCATTCTTGATGTGAAGAAGTGAAACTTAGACTTGACAGAAGAAGGATAAGTAAGAGTAAGATTAATACTGTGGAGAGTGCCGCTGACGGATCCAGGATGTTTTCATGAGGAAGGGGATTTTTTAATTAAATCTATGTTTAAAAAATTGAATATATATTTGATTACTATTATATTTCTTCTCCCTGGCTCCATCCCAATTCACTGTCTGTTCGTGCGAAGACTGTTGGGGTCAGCTCTCCTCGTCCTCAGGTTGTATGCTTTTCTGTCCCGGACTACGTCCCCCAGGCTGTGCCTCTGCATCAGGTTATCGTTTTGCACCACCCATGAATTCTTTGGTCTTCCTCTGGTTGTTATTCGAGGAAGATCCATGGAGATTGTCTGGTTCACAATGTGATCGGGCGCTCTGCGTCCAACGTGTCCACACCATCTCAATCGTTCATGAATTAGAGATAATACCCAAGTCTCACTATATATCTAGTCCAAGACTATATTTTAAAAAGGATAGATTATTTATTATCCATTTACTAAAACTTCTTTCACAAGTCACGAGCATTGACAACGTACTTGGTTATTTTAAATGGTAGGTGGAACCCTTCAGAAATCGCGTCTGTGGCCAGTGCCCCGGTTGCCCCACATCTGTGCCGACTCTGCTGTTAACATAGCGATGTTAAAATACACATTAAGATTTGCAAATCCACATTTTCGATAATTTGCGCATTTATTTTAACGCACACTTATTAAGAAAATGCTGCGACGTAAATAAAAGATAAGTCCATTACACACCACAACGTTGACGACAGTAATTATTCCTAAGATTTTCGAGCAATAAGGATGAGCCAGACATTTGGTTTGGTTGTTATTTGCGAATCGTATGAAAGCTGTAATAGTGTATTTTTTCTTGTATTGTTTTGCTTTTGTTGTTAATAAACGAATTTCATTGACTTCTCTCATCTAGTTGCATTCAAGGATAATTTTGGTGCATTCGATATTTTCTGTAAAAGTATCGAGTTCTTTTTGAGAAATTCTTTCTTCGTCACAAGATGACGTCGTGCTGGATTGGGACTTATTTTGTCCCCCATAACAGACAGCATGAACGGTGGTGGGATCGAACTAAACTGAACTGTATTCAAACCTATTTCAATCAAGCAGTGTAAACATAATAAGGGTAGTATCAAAAGCCTCCAGACTCTTTTAAGCAGCCGCTGTCTCAGGATAGCGATAATTGCTAAAATAATTTAGTTTATAGGCCTTCTATTACTTCTTGATAATTAAATATCCATTGTTGTCCCTTCAATATATTTTGTCCTTAAATAATTAAAATATTTTAGCCGTCTTTGCAAAATTAACTTTCGATAACGATGTCAATATTTAAATTTAACAAAAAATGAGAATCCTGTATTCGTGAAATTAATAATACAAAGGGCATTAAGGACGAATTGCATAAAAAAACTTGTTGGTAATGTTGTTCCTTAATTTCTCCTGCATGACCAAGTTGTGTTTTATCAACTGTCAGCTGTTTTGTAGTACGACCGACTGTAAAAAATCTCGGCGAGTCTCGTTTTCAGCGTAATTTCAACAGCAATGACGTATTTTATCGGTTAAAATCGATTATTTTCATTAGTCATACAGCCGTATTCAAGTTTATGCTAAATTATTTATAAAAATTACACGTGTTTACTATAAAATATCGATATACGCAAGTCCATTAAAAATATAATCAAATCACATAAAAATATAATCAAATCGCATACAAACTCGACAATATTTTAGGACGTATATGTAGTTAATTTACAAACAGAAATATTTGCATAAAATTTATTAATAAAATAAACAACTTACCTTATAAAATACGATAAAAGAAATATTCTTTTATCATCAAAAACACTGTACAATTTATCGACCGTTCTTAAACAAAGAAAACCTTTAAAAAACACACTAAAAACTGCATTAATATTTCCTTTTTGATATTTTAAAACACAATTCACAAACACATCTCAATTTATTCGTAACAAATGTGTAGTATATTAAAACAAGAAACATAACATTGTAAACAAATGAATATAAAAAAACTATAGAAGTAGTAAATAAAACTTTGATTTTTAAATATCTAAAAGCACTTCAATTAAACTAATGTTATTGTTAAAACACAATTTTCAACATGCTAATATATATCACAAAAAAGTCCAACTGACAGACGGTGAAAATGTCGAGACAAATATCAACCCGACGGCGGTTGACAGCAGTTGACGGACGGCCGATTTTTAACCATAGATGTTATGAATAGACTGGCAGGTAGAGATGCATGTATTCTAGACAGTGTTGCTTAGTTAATTAAAGCGAATTTCCCAACAATATGATATTTTGTAAGGAAAAGTAAATTAAATTTGAATCTTGTTAGTTAACGTTTTTTTTCTTCCGGTAAAATATTTTTATTTGATTTCACTAGCTGTACTCGGCCACGCGTTGTTGTGGCTCAGACTGGTTAAATGGAAAAGAAAGGAAAGAGAAAGCACACGTTTCTAATGCGTTTAATTTCACAATGATTGTGGGTATACAATATTTTTGACGTATTTCAGCCACTCTCAGCCTGTCGCGTTCATTCTATTGACAACGAAGCAGATCTGAATGTGCAGAACGCGATCACCGTGCTCGCAACCGTGCATCCTCAAGTCTGGCTGCACATCGCTCTGCTGCTTCCTCGGCATTTTAATGAGCTAAAGCAGATGGATTGCACTGAAAAAGAAGAAAAAAAGTTATAACAAAAACATATAAAATTGCGAAACATTAAAAAAGTAACTGAATAATATTGTTAAGTTCGTAGACGTCTTTGTTCTTGGCGGCAGGAATAGCTCGTTCACTCAGCCAACCGTGATTCTTATAATTGATTTAAATATTGGGAAATACTTGTTAAGCCAACTCTTCTTTTGACGTCACTAAATTGCAAAAGCTGCAGAACGCGATCGCCGTGCTCGCAATCGTGCATCCTCAAGTCTAGCTGCACGTCGCTCTGCTGCTTCCTCAGCATTTTGATGAACTAAAGCAGGTCGATTGCACTGAAAAAGAAGAAAGAAAGTTATAACAAAAACATATAAAATTGCGAAACATTAAAAAAGGAACTGAATAACATTGTTAAGTTAGTAGACGTCTTTGTTCTTGACGGCAAGAATAACTCGTTCAATCAACCAATCATGATTCTTAATTATAAAAAACTAACAATAATGACAAATTAATACATCTTTTTACAAATTAGCAAAAATTTGGCAGTTTGTAAAAATCAAATAATATTTGGTGACGTTTGTCAAAAGTCATTACGTTAGTCCGCATTGGCTAGGGATGGGGTATTCGATAGTTGGATTTTCGATTTTTTTATACCTAAAATTAAATGTTCGTAATTAGTATTAATTCATTGAGGATCTTGGACTATTTAAAGATAGATACAAATCATACAACACATTAGAAAGTCAGTATAATAAAAATTAGGAATTAAAACGTCAGTTTAGAGAAAAACAATTGTTCGGTTTATAAAAAAACTATTCGATTTGTAAAAAAAAACGATTTTACCCCCATCCCTTTGTGACATGACGTTTTAAACGCCGCATGACTCATCCTAGACTTTTTGAAGTATAAAGCAGATCGATTGCACTGAAAAAGAAGAAAGAAAGTTATAAAAAAAGCATATAAAATTGCGAAACATTAAAAAAAGAAAATACACGAACTAAAAAACAAATAAAAAATATTAACGAAATATTTCACTTCAAACGCAAATCAATCTATACAGGTAAATTTTAACGCATTTCACGATATAATTTGAATTCAAATGAAAATCAATCGACACACCTTAATTTCACCGCTAATTGCACTGAAAAATAAGAAAAACGGTTAAAAACGAAATGAAATCCAGCAGCTATTGTATACGACGCACACAGAATACAAAATGGCGCATAAAATATTTAGTATAGCGTGTGTTGCTTTTACTTCCAAACAGATGGCGCTGTTTTTCAACACACGCATTTGAAAATTTAATATTTATTTTTTAATATTTATTATTTAATATTTATTATTTAATATTTATTATTTAATATTTATTATTTAATATTGAACATTCGAAATCGAAATGAAAATAAATCGAAATCTATATTTCGTGTTGTCCGTCACGTTCAACAGGGGGCGCTCCCATTATTTCGTCTGTTTTATATACAACTGTATAAACGTGACGGCAAGACACGCAATATAGATTTCGATTTATTTTCATTTTGATTTCGAATATTAAATAATAAATATTTAATAATTTAATATTCGAAATCAAAATGAAAATAAATCGAAATCTTTATTTCGTGTGTTGCCGTCACTTTCAACAGAGGGCGATCCCATTATGTCGTCTGTTTTATATACTTTTTTATATTCAACTGTATATAAAAAAACGTGATGGCAAGACATACAATATAGATTTCGATTTATTTTCATTTTGATTTCGAATATTAAATAATTAATATTTAATATTTAATTATTTAATATTCGAAATCAAAATGAAAATAAATCGAAATCTATATTGCGTGTGTTGCAGTCACGTTCAACAGGGACGCTCCCATTATTTCGTCTGTTTTATATACTTTTTTATACACAACCGTATATAAAAAAATATATAAACAAGCTTGTATTCGAATGCAACCTTTTGTCAAAATTTCAAAGCAATCGATGAAGAACTTTCGGAGATTAGAGATTTTTAATATACGAACATTTACATTTTAATTTATATTGATGATTGATAATATATGATGAGATCTATAGAAAAACGTGTTTATCAAGTATTTTGCAGCTAATGATAATGGATAATCAGTATTTTGTACGAATTAAGATATTTTTATTTGATTTCGGTTTTATTAGCAATACCTCATTTTTTTATTTTTAAATACATTTAAATACATGGTGGCCGTGGTCTAACGGCTAACATTCATACTAAGTAAGCGAGCACCTTATAGTCGATTCCTGGTTGATTCAATTTCCGGCTGGATTTACTCTTAGACTTTTATATCTAAATCTATATTTTTCTGTAGCTGGGTACTGTAAATTTATTTATTTATTTATTTATTTTTTACACATGACAAGAAATATACACAATTTGAGAAAAAACAACAGGTAATTTGATTTGGACATATAATTTTAATGGATCTGGGTTTGTTGCCTTTCATTTGTCGTATCCCCAATTATTATGTCGTTATTAAAAAAATTGAGTTCTAGTATTTTAATTTCTTTCTCTTCTTAAAATTAGTTTGAGTTAGTTTAATTGACTTATTTATTAGGTTTAATTTTAAAAAATGTGCTTTAGGATATTTACCCACTTCAAAAACAGCGAGCGTAATCAAAAACCGGCTTTTAAAAAAACTAAAAGGGCATTTGACTAAAATTTGGTTTCCCGTTCACATTGATATTTTTATTTCTCATTTACATTTTTATTTTCAAAATATTTTTTTCTTAGAAATTATGGAAAATAAATTTTTACAAACTTTGTTTTCTTTTTTTCGATCCTTGCATATTCAATGTAATCGACGTTATGAGATTTTTATGCACTCCTTGAGGATTTATTTGACATATTGTCGATTCGTTTTAGGTGCATTCTGACATTTTTTAACGTTTGTCATATTTTTGGATGTTTGTTTTAGTGACTATATTCAAGTTTATCGATTATTTTTGTTTTGAATTTTCGACATTTTAGAAACGTTTTTTTTTATTTTTGAACCTATTTTACATTTTTTTGTGTTGGAGGTATTTTAATTAATTTTTATTTTTGATAAATTAAGATAATTTCAATATTTTGAATGAATTTAATTCAGGACCCAGGGAGATGTTTTTTTGGAATATTTTTATGCAATGAAAATTTTCAGACATTTTCCAGGATACACTGAAAAATTCAGTCCGATTTTTTTTAAGGTTAGGTAAGAGATGAAAGCGTCACATAAGTTAATAAAGTGGGTGATAGTGTCACATAAGTTAATAAAGTGGGTGATTCATCAACTGAAAGCCATTGGCATGCAGTGCGGCATTTGAAACTGTCGCTGAGTGAACTGGTGCATTGTATGTTATTGGTGGCCTGGTTCGATTGTTGCTTGGGCACTCGTTGGTAGGGGTGGATCTAAATTTAATTCCTTAACACAAATCGTGCCAAAAAATCAGGATTAGTATCAAATGTAGCTAAACATTCCCTTGAAGTTTGAACGTTTGTAGATTTTTGTTTCGATTTCAAAATCTTCGACAACTGCAGTTCAGAAATAAATATATATTTGACTCGTTTACGTGAGTTCTTTAGGACGTCTGCTACCATGTTATTAGTAATTCGGTGATCTAGAAAAACCAAGGCCATAACTATGTTGTCGTTTTCAGGAATACCGTGGTTGAGGGCTTCCTTCTGCGAGAGTCGTCTTCAACGTTCTTTCGTCCGTACGCAAACTCAACTACTTACGTTTAACGATTGCATATGACGAAGCAGACTTCTATAATGTTTCCAACATCTCTTCAAATATTTGTTTCGGTATATTTATTTATTTAACGCTGCATCGCAAATATAATGTGGCGGGCGTATTAATAGATGGCAATCCCTTCCAACCAACCAGACAAAAGTAAATAAAGCAAAATCGCAAAAAAATCAAATGATTGATCATATTTATGAAATTTATTTTCGGCGAGATAAGAAGGGGGGCGGGTTAGTTAAGGATATTATACAATAGAGATATTATGTGAATTTGGTGTATAAAACATTTGAAAAAAGTATCACAGAGCGCAATTGAGTATTATGAATTTAAATAAAAATGTGAGACACAATGTTTTTTAAATACCAATGGAAATATAATATTTATTTCCAAGTTCATTATTTTTATCCATTAATGAGAGAGTTGAAACTTTTGTTGGAACAACTATCTCCCATGTAACAACTTGAAAAATCCTTGCCCATGGCACCAGATAACTTCTTTCTGTTTTAACAATAATACCATCCAGTGAAAAGGATATTGACGGCTCCTCTGTAGAAACAAAAATCAACCACCGTAGATGAAGTAAAAGATCCTCAAAGCTTCAATTAAAACGTCAACCCGTCTCATAAATCAAGGGTGAAACTAGGTGTTTTATATTGTTGATAGTTTTTGCTCGGAGTATCGGTCCGATTTAAAGACACCTTAATCCTTCATCGAATGTTGTGACTACTATAGTTCGGAAAATCTAGGATGAACCGTATGCCAGCTCACAAATTTGCCCCAGTACATCCTTGTAACGATGTTCAGTAATTTTAATTATTTTATCAACTTTAATATAAGCCCCGATTCTAATAAATAGCAAGTTATTTAGGTAAATACATTACATAAAACTAACAATAATGACAAATGAATACATCTTGTCACAAATTAGCAAAAATGTGGCAGTTTTTTAAAATCAAATAATATTTGGTGACGTTTGTCAAAAGTCACTACGTTAGTCTGTATTGGCTAGGGATGGGGTATTCGATAATTGGAATTTCGAAAATCGATTTAATTCAATGTTCATAATTAGTATTAATTCATAGTGGATCTTGGCCTATTTAAAGATACATACAAATCATACAATACATTAGAAAGTCAGTATATAGAAAATTAGGAATTAAAACGTCAGTTTAGAGAAAAACAATTGTTCGACTTATAAAAACACGATTCGATTTGTAAAAAAAAACGATTTTACCCCCATCCCTTTGTGACAAACGTCGCACGGTTCATGCTAGACTTTCTGAAGTATAGGTGTTTTATCAGCCAGGGCAATATACTAGGTTAGTCAAAAAGTTTTGAAAGCGAAAATGAAAATACATTTTTTTTGGGGGGAAATCACTTTTATTGCTCAGTATACTATAGTCTCCCATAAGATCAATACACTTGGTCCAACGATCTTCCAACTTTGTTGTCCCATCACGGAAGTGACTTTCTGGAAGGCCTGCAAAATACTCCTCTACGACGGCTATAACCTCCTCGTTTGATGAAAAATGCTTTCCACGAAGGATTTTTTTGAGGTGTGAGAACAGCCAGAAGTCAGAGGGAGATAAATCTGGCGAATAGGGTGGATGTTGCAACAATTCGTACCCCAATTCACTGATTTTCGCGATGGTTTTTTGAGCTGTGTGAGCAGGTGCATTGTCTTGATGAAAAATGATTTTTTTCTTCTGCAAACCGGGTCTTTTTTCATCCAACTGGTCCAAAAGGTCACAATAATAATCAGAGTTGATTGTCTTACCAGTTTGGAGATAATCTATCAATAAAATTCCTTTTGGCCGATTTCTGGAAACGAACTCGCTTCGGAGCCAAAGTGCCTGGTTCACACCACTCCTTAGCCTCTTTTGATTCAGGATCATGGTGGTAGACCCAAGTCTCATCCATAGTGATGAATCGACGCAAAAAATCCTTTTTATCTTTTCGAAATTGCTCCAAATGTTGCTCAGGAAGTCGCATTCGAACGTGTTTTTGTTGCATTGTTAGCAAATGCGGCACCCATTGTGCACACAGTTTTTTGAAACCCAAAACTTCAGCCAAAATATGCCATTTTGTTCCATGTGAGATGTCTATGGTGTCAGCTATCACATCCACAGACGATCGATGATCTTCCAAAACCATATCCTGTATTTTCGCTATGATTTCTGGTGTTGATGCAAATTTTGGACGTCCTGAGCGTGGATCGTCTTCAACGCTTGTACGGCCACGCTTAAACTCCAAAACCCATCGGTGAACGGTTGGAAATGAAGAAGAAGACTCCTTTAATACTTTCACCATCTTTGCATGGATCTCAGTAGCCGATAAACCTTCCAAAACAAAGAATTTAATCACTGCACGATATTCGGATTTTTCCATTGTTAAAAAATACACTGACACGTCAACTTCAAATGGCTTGTAAACAAAGAATGAATTGACAGATCGAAATGAAATTTTGAGTACGTTCTTATGAAAGATGAAATATTAAAATGGCGTAGAAGTTTTGGTTTTCTACTGCTCCATAGATGTCGCTTTCAAAACTTATTGACTAACCTAGTACATGTTTACTGTACCCTCAGTGTCCAACACCGTTACCGGCGTAATTTTTTAGCACAGTAAGGGAAGTGTTAATAATGTTTTTTTTTAAATAAAACGTAGGTAAATATAAGGTTGGTGCATAATTAACGATCGTTTTACCGATGCCTTTTGAACCTGTCAAATTTGTTAATTTGTTTAATTTTTTTCAAATACATTCCTCACTATTTAGGTAGCAAAAATTCGTGTCAATCTTCATATTCGTCATATCATGTTTTATCACTTTGAAAAAGGATGAACTGCAGCACAGTTATGTGCAAATATATCTAAAATACCTAGATGTATTAGTTTCGACAATACTCGGTTACTTTTAACAGATTTAAATATTGCAAATGAATTTATATATCATCCCGAGTCATAATCTAATATTATTGGCGAGAAATCCTTTTCATACTCAGCAAATGCTGAAATACGTTGCCCCTGCCTTGAAAGAGCAGGTGAATAGTTGTACCTTCAGAAATGCTCTGGAATGTTGCCTGTTAAATATTTAGGGATATTTTTTGTTGTAATTTGACTCTTATTTGCTTTCTTTTTTTTTTCGCTGGCGGTAAATCAGGGGTTGTGTGTGCGTGTGTTCTCTTCTCATAATTGTTTATATTACTGCTTATTCATTTTTATTGTGGTTTGTATGCATGATTATCATTTTCTATTTGAGGTTTAATTTTGATAAAATTTAGGCTCATATCAGCTTTTTTCTTTTTTCGCTGACTGTTAATCTTAGGTGGTATTTGTGGTTTAACTTTTTCTGCCGTTTATTAATTTTCTGTTTTTTTTCTTAACTTTCATTAGTTTTAAATATGAACAATATTAAAAAATTCAGCTCATTTAGTATTTTTATTAACATAAGTATCGATAAGTCTTCAACGAGTTCTTACAAAAATATAATTTCCATATTTATTTTTACGCGAAAAACATTATTTAAGTTATCTTTAAGACGCTCAATCAAACACAGGTTATCTATCACGTTGAAATTTTTTATTCGGAAGAAATGAATTTTTTTCACAAAAAAAGTCGATTGTTACGGTCATAATATGATAAATAATAAAAAAATCATATAAACTATGAAAAATACAATTTTTGATTTTGATGAAATATTTTGATATAAAAATGCCTCATAATATTTAAAATTCTTAAAAGTATAGAATATATGTATATAATTTTTAATCAAATGTTCATGGTTTTAATTAAATTTAATATTTCAGCTTCAGAAGACATTTTTGTAATAGGGCAATACTATAATTCCATAGACATTTCGTATGTATATTTCCGCATTATCTAGCGGCGTGTTGCGGTTATGTTGTCAATAGTTTTGTGTTTTCTTTCAAATCTTTAAATTCGTTAAAAATATCTACTCAAAATACTAACATTTATTTATTAATATGGCTGAAGAAATAGGAGACATCGTAAGTTTTTTTATTTAACCCGTTTTGCAAATTATAAATGACACCGGTCAACCAATTTCGACTTGTTGACTAGTCACTATTACCAGCTGAGAATGCCGATTTGAGACGGGATGTTTGGTTAATTTATATAACTTTTTCTCATTCTACTTTATCAAGTGTAAAATACGTCGATTTAACTATATGATACATTTTTTCTTAATATAATTTGATTATAATTATATCTACGAAACGCCATAAAACGTTTATCACAATGTAATACTTGCACCATTCTATTTAATAACGTTGCACCATTCTATTTAAATTGACTTCCAGGAGATTTATGAAACACTGCGTCTGTGGTTTAAATTCGGTTTTAAACATTGTTTTTATTTTTAAATATATTTTCAATTGGACTACTGTGTAAACGGTTTTTTTTTAATGCGTTTGTGTTTGCTTGATATATTTTGCTTATTACATTTCTGTAGGCCATTTTTTACGAATATATATATATATCAATATTAACACTTTATTGATCCAATTTATAATATATATCATCGCGCTATTTCCATATCGGGGTAGGCAGAGAGGACAGAGTTTCAGACTTTTTTTTCGACACATCCTTCGCCTCTTCCACATCTATACATCTCATGCAACTTCTACGAATTCTTTGACTTTCTACGTTTCCTACTTTCAAAGTTTTGTTCACTTGATCTAACCATAGCTTCTTTGGTCTTCATCTCACACGCCTTCCAGTCTCATTTGCACTATATATTTGTTTTGTTAGTCCTTCTTCATTTATTCGTTCCACATGCCCAAACCATCTCACATGCTCTTCATCTTACTCAACACATCACCCTTAAGTTCACATTCATCCCTAATCAATTCATTCCGTATTTTGTCATACATTATCACTCCATGTATTCTTCTCAATGCATGCATTTATTCGGCTGTTCTCAGCATTTTCCCACTGTATTTTATTGGTGTTATTGTATTTTATTGGTATATTTTGCTCATTTTATTTGAATATGTAAGTTATATTTGACACTTTTTTACTATAATATATATGTTAGTAATATTTGACACTGGCCCATATATTACATTGATCAAAAAGTTTTAGGACTTTATTCATAAAATCGAAAATACAAGTTTATTCATCAAAATCGATATGGCCTCCTTCAAAGTACTCCCCATCGACTGCAACGCACTTACGCCAGCGCTTGATCCTATCCTCGAAACAGCGCTGGTACTCAATTTTCGGTATGTCCATCAGAGCCGTCTTCGATTTTTTCATGACATCCTCTCGGGTGCTGTAACGCGTTCCGCGAAGCGATTTTTTAAGTCGGTTGAACAGGAAAAAGTCGCAGGAAGCCAGATCAGGTGAATTCGAAGGCTACTGGATAGTATTCGTGTTGTTTTTGGTCAAAAACTCACGGAAATCATGTCTTTCGCGATTTCAACGCGCTCCTTTTTTTGCATGAAATTGAGGTCTTTCGGCACCGACACGTCGGAGGCCCAAATCACTTACCAAAATGTCTTGAGCGGATCCATAAGCGATGTTTAACTCCTCTGCCATCTCTCTGATGGTCAATTTGCGGTTTTCGGCCAACATTTCTTTGATTTTATCGATGTTTTCATCGGTTTTCGATATCGACGACCTGCCACTGTGTTCGTCATCCTCGACCGACTCACGACTACTTCTGAAGCGTTCGTGCCACCGAAAAACACTTCTCCAACATTTCCAAGGTCTGCGGACCGTTAAATTCGTTTTTCACACAAAATTTAATGCAAACTCGTTAATGCCATTTTCAAACTTTGAAAAAAAATCGAAAACACGCACAAAGGTAGATGTACTCAGTACAGCGTAACTTTTACAAATGTCAATCTATGATGCTGAAATTTGGAGAGAAGTGTCAATGACAGATGTGGTAACCTAACAAAAAGAAAAAAATTCCAATGGGGTGACTGACGGTGCCACATGGTGGCCGGTGCTAAAACTTTTTGATCAAGGTAGTATAATAATCTACAGAAAAACCAATTCACAATGGTTTAAGGGTAAAATGAGTCCAGAAATGAGTTCACCAGGAACCAAATCTACAGTGCCCGCTCGCTTAATGTGAATGCCAACCATGGCTGCTGATTTTGTGTGAGAATTGACCAGAAAAAAATTGGTTTAGAGAACATTTTTTTACTAATATCTTACAAACATGACAAAATGTATCTATTTTTCACTTAAAATGTCTCCATTGTATCTTTGGAATCTGTGTCTGAGGGTTGTTCATGCAGAGAGAAGTAGAATTTTGAGGTCGATTTATTTTTCATCTAAGAAAAATTGGTTGTTCCAGATCAATTCAATAGGGGTTGTATTATTATAGATCTTTTCCCGTTGTTAGTCCTGTGGTGTGAATGGTCAGCCTTTTTAGTATCAGAGATATGGGGCTGGGGGGGGGGAGGGTGGCGTGTGCAACTTTAGGAAGCACTGACAAACCTTTTTAGTAGGTATTATCACAATTTATGAGGGGATCCGAATCCTGGGTTATAATGGCCTTGTGAAGAATTTGCTCTCTAAGTGACACTATTTAAATTGTCCTTTTATTATTATTATTAAAATGGAGCTGGTATTGGGAATTCTAATTATTTTAATCACTACGTTTATTTATTTAATTTACCACACAACAGTGTCTTACAAACAAATGCACATATTGCGAGTTAATAAAAATATTTAAAATTATCGACAAAAATACAAAACTTTATCTTAAACAGTATTATCTTGATCTTAACATGTAGATACCAAAAAGCAGTTGTAATAATAACAAAGTAATCACAAAGTCATTGTTTCAAATGATTTCATATCTATATGTATATTTAAATTCAGTATGGATATTACAAAATTGGGAATTTATTAAAACTACATAGATATTAAAAAAAAATTTCAGTAGCCTCAAAAGTGTTAAATAAAGCATCATTGTTCAAAAAACAAATGTGGTTTTCAGCAGCTTTTTCAGATTCTATTAACATTCTAAATATTTATCCTCTATATTAACTTCTAGGACTGGGGCAATGAGCGTTTGTCCCGAGCCCAAAGACAGGTGGAGTCCAACCCGTATGATGTGGATTCTTGGTCCCTGCTGGTGCGCGAAGCCTCTTCCAGAACCATCTCAGAGGTGCGGGGTCTTTACGAGGCTCTTGTGTCTACATTCCTTTCCACTGGACGCTACTGGAAGATGTATATTGAACAGGAGGTAAACTTGTTTTATTCATTGCAATTAATCATTTTATATTTATAGATAAAATTGTCAGAGTTGACCCTGATAAAAACGTTAAACTGTGAAGTGAACCCATTTCCACCGCATTCACTCGGTTCCAACCGTTCACTTTCTACCTCCACATTTCCCTCCAAATGAACCATTATTTACACAGATCTTGACATAGCATGGTTTCAATAGATCTTGATATAGCATGTTTCATTACCTTATAGACTTTTTTTCTATTACAACTCGCCGTTCAATATCTTATTCTACCGTTTTGTCATCAGAGGACATACTTCCAAAATATCAGAATTCTTCAACATGTTTAAACCACTCCAACACATTCTTTTTCACCCTGCTTAACACTCGCTCTCAAATTCTTCTTTATGAATTACATTTCTTATTCTGTCGTACATTGACATGTCACATATTTTTCTCAGTGTACACATTTTCACTCTTTTCATTCATTTAACACGTTTCAATCCAATACATCAGTTTTTGCACTAATAGACCGTTATAAACCACCATTTAAAAATACATACATACCATCACGCCATTTCTCTTTCGGGGTAGGCAAAGAGGACAGATAGATTGATAGTCACACAGAGATGAAGAGATAATAATTTGTTAAACTGCCTTACAAGGGTTCTCTTGCTGCTTAAAATATTACAATTTTTATACAAATTTAAAACATAAATTATGAATAAAAATATAAACAAAATTCAAATATAAAATGAAATTAAATCAAAATGCAATGTCCAAAATTCACATTAATATTAAAATTCAGAGATAAAAAGATAGTTTTTAATTTTTCTTGACTGAAAATTTACTCGCACATTTTAAAATGTCTCGTATCCCATTGGATCATTTGATCATACATGCATACCATCATACTGTATCCTTGTTGGGATAGACAGAAGGGGGAGATAGTAACAGCCTTTCCTATATTGGCACACATCCTTAGCTTCTTCTACATCCATACACCTTCTCATACAACTTCTATGATTTCTCTGACTTTCTATGTTTCCTTCTTTCAAAAAATCAATCACCGGATCCAAAAATACTTTCCTTGGTCTTCCTCAACTACGCCTTTCACTCACATTTGCACTGTATGTTTGTTAGTCTTTCCTCATTCATTAGTTCCACGTGCCCAAATCATCTCTGAATGCTCTTCTTTATCTTACTCAACACATCAGCCTTAAGTTCACATTCATATCCCTTTATCACTTCATTCCATCATTTGGAACAATCTTGATATTCAAGTTTTAATGCTCTATAGACTTTTTTCCTATTGCAGCTCACCGTTCAATATCTCATTCCACTTTCCCTCATATGAGAGCATACTTCCCAAGTATCTTTTACAATAAGAAATGCACATAATACGAAACATTTACAAATTGGTATCCTTTCTTTTATTTTACAGATGAAGGCGAGAAATTTTGAACGTGTTGAAAAGGTTAGTAGAGGTCATGATCACCTTTTTATACTTTTACGATATATATACCTCGTACGGATCTTGTTCCGAGGCTACTATACAATGTATTCAAATAAATTATACGACTGTCGCTGTGTTTTCTTTGGTATTACTTAGAAGAAGACGAGCTACTGAAATCGATTCATCAATATCGTAAAGATCATTCCATGGTTAATACTTAAAACTGAATCAAATAGCTATTGGTAAGTTAGTCATCATTATTTATCTTTTTTTGTTTACGTACCTAATAATGGCCGTTTTTTTTTTTGTTAAACTATCAACTTTCATAATAATATACATTCAGCACATTTGGAATTAAGTTAGAAATAATTTCAGCCAATCAACATCTATAGGAAAGTACTTTCCGGACAACCTATTATGCTGAGATCCAAGCTGTGTGTGTGTGTCGGTAGATAAAAAAATGGGAGTACAGTCATTTACAAAAATAAAACATGGCAAAACGACCGAACTAATCAAATCCTGAAATAAGGAAAAGTAGAAACCCTTTATAATACGAAGATTATGTAAAACTCATATATGCTGAGTATGTGTGCATGCATGTGTTGTTTTTCACATGTGGTAGTGTTATAAAACACGATTTTCGTGCGTCCTCCAGTGATTTTAAAACCTAATTCTCCATTACTGGGCCGAAGATATTATTGTCTCCTGGTCACGTATTCGGACCATTTGGACGTATTTAAGGGTACCGTACGATAGAAGAAGAATGTAAGAATATTCATTATGAGGTGTTTGGTCTTGGTAGAAACGAAAAGTGTGTACTAGGTTAGAATGAAGTGGAGATCTGTTATCTGCCTAGCCCAATAGGGATATGTGTTGATAGTGATGATGAAACTGATTATAATTTTTTTGCTATGACCAAGTTTCGCTCGCATGTCTTTATTCTTTGACCAAGACTCCATTATGAGCGGTCAGCGTTGGGAGTTTTAATTATTCTTAATTATTTTAATGAAATGTGCATTTATTGAATTTTATACATATTGATGAAACTTTTTTCAGTTGCCTCAGTGTTCTTCAACTGCGATATATTTTTTTTAATAATAAGTTTTTGTTTTATAAAACAGCATATTTTTAGATGATTCTTAATTTTTATTTTTAAGGTGTGTTCAGATGACAATATCAAAATGTTAAAACCTTATTTTATTCATAAAAATACTTGTTTTTTTTTTATGTTTCACTTTTATATTTCAAATAGTCGGTAGTACTATATTTCACAAATTAAATTATTTTTGTACTGTCATTCAATGACTCAAATACTTCATAGTGTTCTCTCACATTGTAGCATCTCTCAAAAAAGTGATCTGAGATATATACGATTAGTATTGGGTTATATATTTTTGACAACTCAGTTATAAATTATAACAACAGAGTTGTATATTTTTAACAACCGAATTATATATTTTTGACTACTAAGTTATATGTTTTAACAATCGATTTATTGATTTTATCAGAGTTGTACATTTTTGATAACCGAGATGTATATTTTAACAACCGAGTTGTGTATTTTTACCAACTGTGTTGTACATTTTTAACAACCGAGTTGTATTATTATATTGAATTAATCTTCGATTGTTCACAAAATTCCGAGTATCAATGGGAATCATACCCAAGGTCATAAGACAGGAGGGTTTCCAACAAGACCATAAGAATTCAACATTTACCTAGGTAAATATCTTCCCTTGAGACATCTAGCTGAGTTGTCTTTTCACAGTTGAAAACATTTTCCAAAATGTTTTTGGAATACAACAGTTGATTTTCTGCTTCCAGTTTCTCTTGTTTTGGTTTTGTTCTTAAATCTGGAACCCATACCTCGATTACTGATCCTATTTAAATAGAATTAAAAAAAAAAACAATTAATTCGCTTTCGGAAAAAATCCATCTATGTAATATTTTAAAATTGTAATTCTAATGAAGATTTGCGCGACATGGAAAACGAAAGATTTCTCGAGAATTAACACTGACAATATTAGTCAATGTGTTTTTACATTTCGAAAAAGGAAATTTAATCCTAATTCACAATGATCCCGATTAAGATAGAAGTTCAAAAGATTCCCGGAAAATTGTTTCCATTATATTTTGATGTAAACAACTTACTGAGGAAAAGTGAAAATATGCAAAGCAGCACATTTTGGATGGATATTTCCGTCCAGTTCCTTCTTCCCAATCGACTAATTCTGATATGGAATTGTCTAATTCTTCATTGTAAATGCTATAATTCTTTATATTTGTATTACATATGAATATTTTTTTTCTATATCGTATATTTCAGAATACTCGTAAGATTATTCTCAAATATTCAGTTGATTTATTATTACTTTACGTGGAACACTGGAAATTACGATTTATGGACTAATTTTCAGGATTGTATCTCTTCTGTAAAGCAAGATATTAGCTTACCTTTAGTTACAGGAATTATTTTTCCCAAAAATCATATATAATTTATTACATTCACATTGTATACAGCGGCATCTGTAGGATATTTCGTTTCCTCAAAATTTTATGAAGTCAAATTGTATTTCATTATGATTTCCCCAAACTTTTTTTTATTTCACCTGGTGAGTTTATTGCCATGTGGCAATCTCTTCCAACCAACCAGGAAGATGTTTAAATGGGCCCTAAGTGAAAACCAGACTGGAATTCCATTTAAAAAATCTGGATTCCAGTGGGGATCGAACCCGCAACCTCCGGATCAGCAGAAAAGCGTCTTACCACCAGGCAACGGAGGTCGTCTACTTATATTAAAAAAATACCCACTCAAAGTCACGTAATCGGCCATGTTCAGTGAATTTTATTGGCAATGACCGACTAATGCACTACTTTTAGTAAGAAAATAAAACACGTACAAAAAACTATAACTGACAACACGGCTTGTATATTTGAAATAGTTTTGGTTGTATAAACAAATACAACCAAATACAAACAAACCAAAAGTCCACGCAAACGAGTATTATGATGGGTATTTGAGATTTAATTTTTCATGTTTATTTTGTTAAGTTATTATTGTATTGTATTACACTTTCGTTGTATACAGTACAACCTGGTGGGCTTATTACCATGATAATATCTTCCAACTTACCAGAAAGATGTTAAAAGAGGCCGGTAGTGAAAACCAGACTGGAATCTTTTTTAGAAAATCTGGGTATAAACGGGAGTCGAATCCGCAACCTCCAAGTTGGGAGACAAGGGTCTTACCAACCAGGCCACAGACTGGCAGAAAAAAATATTAAATTTATTTATTTAAAAACGTATTTTCAAGTCAATCTCTTTTAACTATCTATAGAATAGTTTTACAAAGTTTTGACTGAAAGGTGCAGGATTTATGTAATTGATGTAGAGAAAAAAAACTATGCACTGACAATTACAAAATGAAAAAGTATAATAAAATACAAATTCTTTTCCTTCTTTCGTATGATTTCACTCATAGTCAGATGTTCAGGTTTCTCATCCATGATACATTCTCAAGGGTGGACTGATGGATCTCCTTTAGTCCTCATGGGAATAAGTACATTAGACACTAAGTCTCGCGGTACTCGAAGTAGATGGCGGTCCATCGTGAGATATTTCATGTAAATTGCAATTATCTAAAACTGACTCCTGAGCATGGTAGCTAGCTATCTATGGTGCTAAAACTTTTCAAACGCCGTCACATATGGGGTTAAAGAACATTTTTTCCATACACATCTCTCACACTGAATGTATAAAAAAAATACAAGCCTTTTAATGGCTGGGAGAATGAAAGGTAGACTGAAAGAAAAAACGATGATGGAAAACCATGAAAATTACGCTGTTTCAAATTTTTGGTTTTATTTGTAAAAAAAAACAACTATTAAAAGGCCCTACTATAGACAAACAAGCCCAGGGCTTGGAGGAGTGACGACTTGTAGCAAAGGTTTGTGTGAACTGTTGGGTGTGATGTGTTTTTGATTATATTTGGGATGGACTTTTTGGCCTGTCTGGAGTGATGAAGTGTGTGGGGTTTGACTCGCGTGATAAATACATGTAATTGAGTCTCACTGTTTATCAAGTTGATGGGAGTTTGCGACAGGATGTTGTATAATCAACAAACGGAAAGAAAAACATCAACTTATTTTTCCATGTTATAAATCCTCAGTAAGACACAGGTAAAAACCTAGTTTACTGGAAACATGACAAAATAAAAGACAACAAACCATGTAAATCCATGTAAATTGTGTGTTCACTTTAAATTAATTGTTGTTTTTTCATTCATTATGTGTTTATAAATTTTTTTGTCATGTGTAAATAAATAATATATACTGTCCACGTATGGCTGCGAGAAACATGTCTACTTCCTGATGTGGCCGGGGCTATACACATTTATAGTATTCATACAAATTTCTGTCGCCACGCTTGTGCGTGGTCGTAGCGTCTACCTTACACCACACAATATCGTGCAATAAACCGATTGAATTTAATAATATAAATAAATTTTCATAGTGAATAACTTTTACATTAATGATAATTAGAATGAAGAATGTTGTCATCTCGATACACTTTTTTTTTATTTTTATTGTATAGAAATAAATTTATGAAATCTGATTTATTTCCCACTATTTAAACTGTGTTGGCGACAATAAAAAATCATTATAACAATATATTGTTTTTATCTAAGACTTATAAATTGTGTTAAAAAACTTTGAAGGCGAAATTTTATATGGCATTTACAATTAATTACGCACCACTAAACAGAATTTCCCCAACTAAAGAATTTACTCTGAACTTACTTATTTATTTATTTTTAATATATATATATATATATATATATATATATATATATATATATATATATATATATATATATATATATATATATATATATATATATATATATATATATATATATATATATATATATATTTATTTATTTTCTCAATACAGGCTTAGCACAATTACATTGAAAAATACAAAAATTGTAACATTTAATTTTTTTTTGCATATATGCTTACATATCACCTGTTGAGAATCATAGTGGTGAAACTCCAAAAAATCGATTTTCGAGTTAAGACTACCAAATGGCACTAAAAGGACTCCTTTTTTAAGTGCATAAGTGGCGAAAGTATATTTCAACTCCTTGAAGCGGCAAGGAGTTGAAATATACTTTCGCCACTTATGCATGTAAAAAAGGAGTCATTTTAGTGTCATTTGGTAGTCTTAACTCGAAAATCGATTTTTTGGAGATTCACCACTATGATTCTCAACATGCAATATATACACATATACATACATACACATACTCACACACACACACACACACACACACACATATACACATATATTCAAAGTCACTAAAATATGAACTTGTATACATTAATAATCAAATATGAATAACTAAGCAAAGTGTTCTGCTTTAACTTTGTGGAACTACTCCGTATTAGAATATTTAATAATAAATTACATTAATACCCGCGATATATGTTTCCACCTCCTATCTCACGACTCTCTTCAGGCGGAATTATCCTGGTTTGTCACGAGAACAGTGCTTAGGTCAGAACGGTGTCATGTTTCATCGGAAGAGTGTGTGTTCTATTGACTCTGATGAAATATGACACCAGTCTGACTTAAGCATTATTTTCGTAATAAACCGGGATCATTCCGCCTAAAGAAAGCCTTGAGATAGCAGGTAGAAACACGTGTCACACGAATTAATGTAATAAGCGGAATAACAGAGTAATTCATTATGAATTCGCTTTGGTTTTCTGACACAAATGCTTTTGAAATATTTCAATTTGAAGGTTGAAATTTCTTTCAACATATTATATGTACTCATGTATACATACATCTGGCACTTAAATATTTTTCCCTTTTGTGAAAATAGTAATTCCAGTTAAAATATCAATTTAAAATCTAGCGGACAATCCTTGGATATTTCATGATAATTTTAAAAAAAATCGAAATTTTTGACATTCCAATTTAAACTAGAAACCCGATGAAATGCAATATAAAAAAAAATTGTACTGTACTAAACAATATGCTAAATTAATTTATTGTACTGTACTAAACAATATGTTAAATTAATTTATTAGTTATGCATTAAAAACTGCATTAGAAATATTGTCTACATCCAGTGTAGAAAAAAACATCAAATTTGCCTTGAGTATGTTGACATCAATATATATATTCCCCAATTGATGCATATGTACAATTAGGGAATTACTACGAGTATAAGAGTTGATTCTTGCATGCCTGCAATGTAATAATTGCTGCTGGCACTAACACGATGCAGAACACTGAGGATGATACTTTGCAAGGGTTCAAAAGTCTTAATACTGAGTTTACATTACAACCTGGCAGGTTGTTTGCCGAGTGGCAACGAAAAATGTTAGGTGTAAACCAGACTGAAATTTAAAAAATCTTAAGATGAAGTTATGCCAATATGAAAGATAAAGTTATGCCAATATGAAATGTAAAGATAAAGTTATGCCAATATGAAATTCTGCCTTTGGAGTTATAATCCCTGAGTACTGTGTGAAATTGGGAATGTGAAAGAAGCTGCGCAAAAAGATCACCCAATGAGAATTGGAAATTGGGATATCTGTAAAGCGTCACGGCGTCTTCCTGACCAGGTACGTATAAAGCATGATTTGTTAATTTTTATACAGTATTCTCTCAATTTACGTAATCAGTTCCAGGTCATAAATTAAAAACGCGTAAATTTAGCCAACGAATTCTGTGTAAAATAGGTGATTTTTTTTACATATTTCCTGATATTCTATTCGACGCCATCATCTCTGCCGTTCCTCATTACTGAGGGCTGTGATCTATGGGATGTTTGTTATGAGGTGCATGGCTGCTCGCTGCTAACACGCTAGATTTCCTTCTCGTAGGTCGTCAGTTCAAACCATGCGTTGTGCATTATTCGAATAATCACGGCGGAATAGCCTGGACAGCTGTCAGTGGAGCTTCAAAAGAAACAAAACAAACTCCATCCGAGCATCACGATGCAAGTATTCAACGCATGCTAATGACAATTGCGTCACTATTGCACTCCTTTTGGTGTGCACATATTTGGTAAGAAAACTGCAGAAAACTTACCAAGAGAAGACAAACTACAAATATATCTTAGTAGATCTTCCGATATGTGATAGTAATATATTCGGCTTCAGGTTTAGTGTAGTGTTCATAATGAAGTGCGGCAATGCACTAGATTTCCGTACAGAGGGTCGCCAGTTCGAACTCCGTGCTGTGTTACTTCCCTTGAATAACACAGACATTTTTTCCGACTACTAATAGGGGCTATAAGGATAGCTTTGACTTCCGTTATACAGTGGAACCTCTCATAACGAGCACCTCTCATAACGAGTAATTCGCATTACGAGCTAAACAGATTGTGAAAAAAATGCTCCCTTAACGAGCGACATTTCGCATAACGAGTGACGCAGAAAGGGGAAGTCCCATCTTCACGTCACTCACTTGTGAGCCGGGACTTCCGCGCCAGTGCGTCAGTCTCTGGTTAGCACTCGTTCCGCTAGCACGTTAGTGTCACATGTGATCACACATTTTTCCAAACTTGTGTTAAGACATTATTTGTATTTTTTTTGTGCAAAGTTTAATAACCCTTGCAAAAATGTCCCTGAAGGAAAAACCACAAGAAGACAGCCATAAGAGAATAAAAGTAACTGTAGAAATGAAACGTAAAATCATTGAAAAGCGAGAACGAGGTGTGAGCGTGGCTGATCTAGCGCGCACATACAATCGGTCTACATCAACGATTTGCTCTATCCTCAAGAACAAGGACAAAAATAAGAAGATAGATGCTTCAAAGGGAGTGCCGGAAGAACCGGCACCCACAGCGTTGTGAGGCACGGTGAAGCAGCAATCTCTGACACAAAGGCAGCAGAGAACTCAATCAGCGACTAGAAGAAGCTCGTAGATTCTGAGGGTTACCGGATTTTACTTCTAGTAAAAAAGAATTAATTATTTGTCATAAATTCATAAATAAAAAACTAGTTATTTCGATTTTTTTATTGTTTTTTGCAAATCGAAATCGCATTCCGGGTTGTTACGCTCCTTAACAATTTATAAGTATGTAATTTTTTTTAAATAAATGTTAAAAATAAAAAAAAATTGAGTATTTTTTTCGGCATGGAACGCATTATCGTATTTTACATTGATTTATATGGGATAAATTGTTTCGCTTAACGAGTGTTTCACATAACGAGTAAGATTCTGGAACGAATTATTCTCGTTATGAGAGGTTCCACTGTATGTATTCTTGAAGAAGAAAAAAAGAAAAAACATTTTGGTGTGCTCCAAGAGTTTTCTCTTTAAATGGCGCTAAATAAATTGTCTTTTTATTATTATCCATAGGATTGATTCTTGCATGTTCTCTGGCTTTTATTGTCTATGTTTCAGTGCCGTATAAGAATAGAGGAAAGATCTAGAACTCGGACATAGGTCTATGTAAGTGTTTACTGAAAACTAATACAGCACACATTTTGATAAGAGCTGTACAATTTATTTCTATGAAGAAAATTACAGAATATACAATTTTCTGTTTCACTTCATTCAAAATCACTCTCTGGGTGAATCTTTTATTGGTACTGTTGTCACTTTTCCAGTTGTAGATGTTTCAAGTGTCATTGTCGATGGTACAGTATTAAGAATATATCTATAGTCTGCTGTTTGCCTGTGCTTTTCCATTCCCCAAATTCCTAACAGAATAAACTGTGTTAAAATGAATTCACATAAATTAAGGGATTACTGTATTCATTTTTATTCCTTTGCATTAATGACATTATTTTTCATCAATATATTTTTTTAATAGTTTATTATTACAAGTTTAATACAGATTTAAAACAAATAATTTGCCAAATTGCCTCCTTACTTAAAACAAATTATTTCAATTTTTATACTAAAATTAAAATATCATTCTGTCATGTAGCTCACGACTGAGCATCGTGACTCCCACGATGGCCTCTGACGACTCCTCTCCATCTATCTCTGCATTCCACAGCTCGATGGACAGTCGTTTAGAGTTGCTTTTCTCACTTGGTCAGTACAACGCATTGAGCATTGTTCTTCCACAATTCCAGTGACCCCGAGCCTCTCCAAACTGTCTTCATGGTCTCGAGCAATGTGCCCAAAGAATCGCAGGTCTTGCCGAAAGTATATTGTCAACAATCTATCGGTGATTCTCAGTTCTTTGAGAATGAAGGCGGCCTTGTTGTCCATTGAATTTATATCATTCTCCAGCACCACATTTCAAAGTACTTCTACGTTTCTCGTTCGCTCATAGTCCAAGACTCCGCGCTATACATGAATATTGCCAAGACGAGAGACTTAACTAGGCAAACTTTCCTTGTGATTATGATGGTTCTGCTCTTTTTCCAGTTTTGAAATCACATTTTTTCACCGTTACAGTTCTTCTTTTCACCTCAGCCTTGCATCTTCCATTGTTGGTAATACAGGAGTCTATAGTCAGGAATCACTTCTTGACCATGATTCACATTATTAGGTGGCAAGTTACTTTGGTCTATTAGGTGGCAGGATATTTATTTACGAGGCATATCCAGAAAGTAAGTGTACTGAATTTTTGTAGGTTACAATTTTTTTTATTTAAACAAAAAAATTACGTGGTTACCGTAGTACATATGTAAGCTATTTTTCGACATACTCGCCATTCATCTCAATGCAGGTGGTGAAGCGGGGTATCAACTTTTTGATGCCTTCCTCGAAGTAGTTTCCCGCCAACCCCTCCGTCCACTTCTCCACCGCCTCCTTTACCTCCTCGTCGGTTGAAAACCTTTTTCTACCCATGTACAGCTTCAGGGAGGTCAAGAGATAGTAATCTGAAGGTGCTAGGTCAGGGGAATGCGCGGGATGGTTCAGGACAACCCATTTAAACGAGGCGAGCAGTTCCTTCGTGACGTTGGCCGTGTGTGGTCTGGCATTGTCATGCAGCAGGCAGACTCCCTTTGTCAGCATGCCTCTCCTCTTGTTCTGAATCGCCCTCCGCAATTTTTTTAGGGTCTCACAGTATCTTGCAGAGTTGATGGTCTCCCCTTGAGGCATATATTCAATTAAAATTATGCCTTGACAGTCCCAAAACACGGATGCCATGATTTTCTTGGCTGAAATTGTGGTTTTGAACTTTTTGGCGGAGGATGAAGAGGTGTGACGCCACTGTTGAGACTGCCTTTTGGTTTCAGGCGTGTAGTGTGCAACCCAAGTTTCATCTCCAGTAACGATGGAGCGGAGAAATTCTTCTCCATGGAGTTTGCAGCAACTCAAAAACTCTTGCTTTTTTACAAAATTTCGCATTTGGCGGTAGATTGGGTTGACATTTTTCACAAAACGTGTTGTCGCGTCGACACTTCTCAACGTACTGACCTCGAACCGGTCTCGTTGCGGAGGGGAAGGGTCAGGCTACACGGAAGTGTAGCCAACATGTCGAAAATAAAATCCATCCGGTCGTGAGAGCTTCAGTACACTTACTTTCTGGATACGCCTCGTATATATGTCTATTAGGTGGCAGGATATTTATTTATATACAGTATGTGGCAGGTTACTTCGGTCTATTAGGTGGCAGGATATTTATTTATATATAGCATATTTATTTATATATATATGTCGATTACGTGGCAGGATATTTATTTATATACAGTAGGTGGCAGGTTACTGCGGTATAAACAATCAGAAAATGGAGGTGTTGATAAACAGTGAAAAAATCAGAGAATGGAGATGCTGATAAAAAATCAGAGAATGGAGGTGTTACTTCAAAAATTAAAACAAATTATAAATTAAAAAATAAACAAAGTTGAAATGTAAGAAAATTGAAATGCAATGTCTAAAATATACATTATTATTAAAATACAGAAAACTTCAGTCATACAGAGACAAAAAGATATAATTTTTCTGAAATGTTAATTACTGTCACATTTTTAGAATGTTTGATCAAGCATTATGTATCTTATATGGTGTGTCACATGTCGTGCCGTTTTCTTGTTGGGGTAGACAGAAAGGAGAGAGTGTCAGACTTTCCTACCGCAACACACATCTTTCGCCTCTTCTACATCCATACAATAAATGTATTGATAGCAACATAGTATGTACATGCATTCAGCTATCCTGAAATTGTATATACGAGGGTAGTCCCAAAAGTACCCGACCTAACAAAGAAAAAACACAAAATTTGGGAAAAAATATTTTTATTTCTCAACATGGTCTCCTTTCAGCTCAACACACTTTTCCCAGCGATGTTCAATAGCTTCGATACCATGTTTATAGTGAGAACCGTCGAGCGCCTCAAAATAGCCATCAACCGCAGATTCCACCTCTTCATTGTTGGCAAATCTTTTACCACCGAGCCATTTTTTCAAGTTTGGAAAAAGAAAATAATCCGAGGGGTCTAAATCTGACGAATAGGGTGCGTGAGGAAGCAATTTGAACTTTAATTTATTTTGGCCACCGCGATAACAGATGTGCGAACTGGTGCATTGTCTTGATGAAACAACACTTTCTTTTTCGCCAAATGCGGCAGTTTTTTCTTGATTTCATCACTCAAACGCTGCAATAAGTTCGCATAATACTCGCCGTTGATTGTTTTTCCTTTTTGAAGATAATGAAAATTATCCCACGTGCATCCCAAAAAACTGACGCCATGACCTTGCCTGCAGATGGAACTGTCTTCGCCTTTTTTGGAGCCGATTCTCCCCTTTCAGTCCATTATTTTGACTGTTCCTTCGTCTCAGGTGTGAAGTGATGGACCCATGTTTCATCCATGGTTATGAATCGATGCAAAAACTCGCCTTTATTGCTGTGAAACATCGCCAAAGACTCGATTGAAACATCCTCACGACGCTGTTTTTGTTCCATTGTGAGCAAACGCGGCACCCATCTTGCGCACAGCTTTCTCATGTCCAAATTTTCAGTCAATATGCGATGTACAGCACTTTTTGAAATGCCTACCATGTCTGCTAGCTCGAGCACTTTCAATCGACGGCCATCCAATACCATTTTGTGGATTTTCTTTACCATTTCTGGCGTGGTCACCTCATTTGGTCGACCACTGCGATGTTCGTCTTGGCAGCTCATACGGCTTCGTTTAAACTCTGCCACCCAATATTTTACTGTTGTAAACGAAGGAGCAGACTCCCTCAGAGTAGAATCTAGCTCGGCTTTGATATTGGTTGGACTTAGACCTTTCAAATGAAAGTATTGTATCACATAACGATGACCAATTTTTTCCATATTTACAAATTCACTGATAGCGTTCACTATTGATGGTACGTAGCGTCGTAACGTAGCGTCTTAAAACTTGAAACTTAAGCTTTATAAGTTTAGTACTTTCTACCATAGTAATTTTTTAAAGCAACAACCGCCATTTATACGTCAGATCGGGTACTTCTGGGACCACCCTCGTATGTATATTTCAAGATAGTGGAAAAGAGAAGCTATCAAAAGGCCTTGTCTCATCTCATAACATCCCCCAGTCGAGATACCCCCTCACCGATGGTGATCCTGGCCCCAAGGACTTGTTTTTTATCCCACATCCTTGTCATGTAAATTAAAAACTGAAAATAAATAAGCAGTCAATACAATCAATACAGTCAATCAATAATAGATTAACCTCTCCTTTATTAATATAAATAACCTAGTATAAACAAACATTAAGGACAACACTTTGCCTCTGGAGTTGAGTAACCCTGCATCAACATGTGGAAGGTTTCCATTCTGCAAAGCAACTTTCATCTCGTTCTACAAGATCTGTCCATAAAATTCTCAAAAAATCCAATTTTTGTTCTATGTAAGCGTTGTTCCACTTAAAACAAATCTGAGTTCTTTACCTCTTTAAAATAAGTCTTCGACAATTATGTAAGTCTACTTGGTGACGTTTGGTAATCTTTTGTGGTATACATACATACTCGTATATTGAACTAAAATATACATATAATTATTAAATATTTTTATCAATGACTGTAATCTATTATCACTATCTTTTGTATCTTTTTTTTATTTATTTAACCTGGCGAGTTCATTGCCATGTGGCAATCTCTTCCAACCAACCGGAAAGTAGTTTTTAATGAGCCCTTAGTAAAAACCAGACTGGAAACCCTTTTAAAAAAATCTGGATTCCAGCGGGGATCGAACCCGCAACCTCCGGATCGGCAGACAAGCGTCTTACCACCAGGCCACGGAGGTCGTCTTCATGTTAGTTTAAGATAAAGTTTTGTATTATTTGTCAATAATTTTAAGTACTTGTATAACCTGTCACATGTTCATTTGTATATAAAGACACTGTTGTGTCGTTAATTAAATAAAAAAATAAAAATCCTCCAATCACATGAACCAACGATGGATGGTCTACAGAGTGGATTATGCTTGACACTAGCGTATATTCTTCAAATAAAAGGAGCTTTTGGTCAAGAGAGAGATCTGTTATTTTAAGACTTTAAATCTCCCATTTTAATATCCCTTACTCTGTATAATAATAATAATCAAAGATCAATTTATTTAGAATCATTTGGAGATCACAAGGAGATGATTCCTGAGTTGAAGCCTTCAAGGGCTTTAACTTAGGAATCAAACCCACTATTATTGAAAAATAAAAAAAAATAAAACAATTTGAATGAAAGAACAAAAGTTGTTACTTTGGGCACTAATTCTAACACCTGTCATCTGCATATATCTAGAAACGCATATCCAACAAAAAAACAGACGAAAGCTCATCAAAAGAAGACATCACAAATAAACATTTGCAGATCTTCCAATTTGAGTCAGTGATACATTTGGCTGTAGACGAAGTGTATTGTATGTGTTTAGTGTTCATTTATAATCGTACATTTTGATTATACCTCCCAAAAAAGGTGATCTTCAAGTGCTTATCAAAGGTGCACACGCTACCCATATAATAACACTTTAACACGTTGATCGCCGTGTCAGCCACCGGTGGCCGACGCCGAGGTATTCCAATTGGGCCGTGTCGGCCACTGGTGGCTGGCACGGCATACCTAACTTCAGAGTGTCATTCTGTCCGTCGGCTACTATTAAACTTGGCCGACACGGCCCCTTTCTATCTTACTACGATATGGCCTTAGGATATCTTCATGGTTCTAAAAGATATACTCATGAATGTGATAGGTAGGTTATATTAAATTAAAAACGTAAAAACATTTTTTGGACATTTTACGAAAATCCTATTGGCGATCAATGTATTAAGGTAGACCATTCTACGCTAAGATACCACAAATAGCAGAAGCCCTGTCATAAGACTTTTGAAAATGGATCATTTTGCCATATACTTGACGATATAAACTGATTTTGTCTTATTCCCATTCTTTTAAAGATTGTTTTAATTTATCATTATGTAATGTTTTTATCCTCAAATATGTTGTGACTGTCGATTTCACTGTTTATCAACCAAAGCAATGATTAGTTTTTCCTGTTCCTTTACACATTATGTACACCAATATAAATTATAGTGATTTTTAATGTAATTATTCTATACTAGGAGTTCCGCCCCTGGCTGCCCTGCGGCCCCACTCCATATTGGCGCTGCCCCGCCTTGTAATAGTTCAAAATGGTTGTTTTGCAGAAAATATATACTAACCATAATTTTGAGTTAATATTTTTAGTGCTTATGAGAGGAAGACCAAGAAAAGTATGGTTGGATCAAGTGAATGATATTCTGTAAGAAGGAAACAGAAAGTTGTATGAGAAGTTCTATTATGTGGAGAAGCTAAGGATGTGTGTCGAATTAGAAAAGTATGACGGTCTGTCTTGTCTGCCTACCCCAACAGGAAAATGGCATGATTCGATGAGGCCGTTGAGCCCCTAGTTTATGTTTTTATTTTACTATATTAGAATAATCTACATTTAACACAGAAAATGCCATTAGATTAGATAGAAACACGCTACTTATGTACCTTTTCTTGCTGGCAATACAGTGTACACCACGGATTTCACTTAGGGATAAATAATATATTTAGAACACTTTGTTATTATTATTTGCCTTAGAACAGGTATTTATGCCTAGTAACAACAGTAAACATAGTCTAATGGTTAGCATTCATGCAAAGGAAGCGGGCATGCAAGATTATGAGATTCGATAGAAATGCTTCTTTGGTGTTTTTTCTTGCTGGCAATACTGTAATAAGTCATTTAGTAAACACAGAACAAAACATCGAGAACAAGTCCCTTGTTCTAAATGTTTTGTTCTGTTTTTTTTGTTATAATGTTAATAGTTTTTTTTAATGAAATTATTTAACATATTATTTTCTTATTTTTATTTGTAACATTCTATCTCCTTAAGTGTACAATAATTTGTCTCTGTTTTAAATTTTGTATCCTTTTGTTAATTCTTATTTGATGTATGTTTATATATGAATAGTTTTCAAACGTTTCTTGGGCATATATGTTAGAAGCTGATTACGTACATACCTCCCAAATGTTTCTTGCGCATATATGTTAGAAGCTGATTACGTACATACCTCCCAAACATTTCTTGGGCATATATGTTAGAAGCTGATTGCGTACATACCTCCCAAATGTTTCTTGGGCATATATGTTAGAAGCTGATTACGTACATACCTCCCAAACGTTTCTTGGGCATATATGTTAGAAGCTGATTACGTACATACCTCCCAAAAGTTTATTGGGCATTTATGTTAGAAGCGATTACGTACATACCTCCCAAACGTTTATTGGGCATATATGTTAGAAGCTGATTACGTACATACCTCCCAAAACGCGTCTTATATGTGCCTCAAGTAATGGCCAAGTAAAGGGTCGGTGGGCAGAGGAAGTGCTATAAGGACAGTCTGTGAGAGTTGCTGACTTTGTGCTGGGTACCTGAAGACTGAGCAGGTGGTTAAGGATCGTAGAAAGTGGAGAGCCATCTGTCTCAACTGCTAGATGTTTGAGAATCAGTCAGCATACTGCAAACATGCATCACCATGACTAAATCCTCATATCTGTGACATCTGCGGGTTGGAGTGCGCATTTGGGGTTGGGCTGTTTTCGTAGAAGATCACATAATCGATGTGGAGGAGCAAAACAAGATTGATGTTGCAGTGGCGAGGGGATCCTCGACTACGAGGCCCAGCAATGACAGCATATATGCATACATATCACGCCGCATCTCTTGAGTAGACAAAGAGAATAGATCTCTAAATTTTTCTAAGTACTTAAGCTGGGGCTGAACATGAACGTGAGTAAAACTAAGTTCATGGTGTTTGGCCGGCAGGATCACGTCTTACATTGAACGGTGCTGATATAGAGAGAGTAAAAAAAAAATAAAAACCTCGAAAGTATCCTAGTGGAAGACCTCGACCCAGAAACCGAAGTCAAGTGCAGAATTGAATCATCTCGTGCGGCTTTTAATAAAATGAGAAGCGTATTCTGCGGTGATAATCGAAACTTGAAACTTCGACAACGGTTAGTCAAATGCTACGTTTGGTCAGCGTTATTGCATGGAGTGGAATCATGGACCCTCAAAGTCGGTAGTATGAACCGACTGGAAGCATTCGAAATGTGGATGCACCGGAGAAAGCTACGGATACCCTGGACGGATATGGTCAGCAACACAAGGGTTCTTCAAAGAGCCAAAGTTGATAGAGAGCTGCTGACTAATATTAAAATCCGAAAGGTGTCCTATTTGGGTCATGTACTCGTATTTAGAAGAGTAAAGTACAAATTACTGCACCTGATCATCCAAGGCAAAATAGAAAGCCGAAGAGGTGTTGGCAGGAGGAAAATCTCCTGGCTCCGCAATATACGTGATTGGACTGGCATAAGGGGCGTTGGAGATCTTTTTCGGGCTGCTGGGGACAAAGATGTCGACTTTCAGGTGATATTCAACATTGGGGGGACCTGACATGACACTGGGAAAAAGAAGAAGTACATAACTGTATCCCTGTGGTAATTTTTAATTTTGTCTGTTAGATGTTGTGGAAACAAATTAAATGGATGTATTATCAATTAATACATTGACTGCTGAATAATTTATTTTAAAATTACACAAAAGTTGATATTGCACTTCGGATGAAAAATAAAATCATGAAAGAAGAAAGAATGAAAGACCTTTATAATCGGGGAGTATGTATAATGAGGTTCATGGACAGGGACAAGGCCTACCCTAATGGTGATATAATATCTCTGTTGGTATTAAACATAGAGCAATTATACAAAAACATTTTAGGATATACTCGTACAACTTGGATGCTATTGAAACAGAAAGAAAAGTCCTGGATCAACAATTCTTCCTTGTCATATTCCTCGTTACAGTGCATCAGGTTTTCCATGATGATTCCTTTCCGTCCATTTATACTCCTCTGTAGATCCCAGAGCAGTGTTTAAAGATAGTTCTGTTGTATTCCTTAACAATTGTAGTATTGAGAACACGTGAAGCGTGTCCATACAAACACAAGCCCAGTGTGTACAACATGACAGGCATGCTCTGTTGATAATATGACTGTGTCTTTGCTAAATTTCTCAGCATAGCATGTATTAATTTAAAATTTTATTCGCAGTGAATGTGTTAACAGATTGACTGCTGAATATTTTCTTTTCAAGTCATGGCGATATTAAAAAAATTGTTCATGTTTGAAATTCTTAAAAAATATTAAAACGGTGAGAGTGGCAGGTATACAAAGAGCATTGTCATATATTCTTACAGACCCTATCAGTACCATTGACTCTATTGTGTTTTAATCTATCTAAAGATATTCGAAATCAAATAGTAATGGGGGTTTTGACATTTAAAAAATGTTTATAGGCGTTTTTAGCACTGAACATGTTAAAAAAGATACCTGTTTCCCTCACAGGACCTAACCAAGAAGTGGCACGGTCCGCTATCTGTACTTGACTCGCATTCTACTGGCCATGCCCACACGTTCTAGTCTACTTACCACACAATCCACACATACAAGACAATATATCACAATCGCCAAATTGTAGTGGGTTCGTAATAAGTCACTCGATGTTCCTATTCTGTACCGTTTTGTATTTCAAATAGTCTCTACAACTCTTTATTTACATACTTTGCCTAACAGATACCAGTTTGTTTCTTATGGTATATTCAAATCCGAACCTTTTGTTACACAATCAGGTGTTCAGCAAGGTTCCAATCTCAGTCCGAAATTGATTTTAATTTTCATCAATGATATCGGTCGAGTCATCAGGCATTCCAAGTACTTACTGTATAATTTAAAGCTATTTGAACAATTGATTCTCTCCAAGACTGTATGGATCTACAGATCAATTTGAATGGTGTGTAAACCAAATAAGCTGTCCTTCAACATTTTTAAATGTAACCTCATGACTTTTTCAAGAGATGGGACCCAGCAGTACAGTACTTAAGATACTAAATCGATGATCAGTCCATCGTGCATGTCGACATTATCGAAGACCTTGGCATCATGTTCAACAGTAAATAAACATTCGGTTATCATATAGCGTATGTGTTTATCTGCCAAGAGATTTGTGATTCAGGGTATTTGATGGTGATGCTGTTATGAGATCTTCTTTTAGGCCTGTTGGCCTGTTATGGTCCTGCATAATTATTTCCCTCTTGTGACGTTGACTGCCAGCTGTCTTTCCATCTTTTGGGAGGTTGTCCTGGAGGTCTGCTTGCTTGGGGGATACTGTCCCTCGCCATTCTTACCGCTCTTGGTTCCGCCATTCTGGATACATGTTCGTTCCAGAACCTTCTTCTCTGTCGTCCCCATCTGACAATATCTTCAACTTCGCACATCCTTCCGATTTCTGTGTTTCGTACTCTATCACGAAGGGTTTTGCCAGCGATACTCCTTAGTACCTTCATTTCGCTGGTTCGAAGGAGATTTAGGGTTCTGACAGTGTCGGCTCTGGACTCTATGCTGTATGTCATTATGTTATGAGATCTCTTTATAATTTACTAGTTTGCAGTAGACGTGAGTGCTGCTCAATAATTTGGAATCCACAATTCTCTGATAGTTGAGCTAATTCAAAAGAGATTTCTGCGACACCCTTATTACAAAGAGTATGGATTTTATCCATAGTTCTATCCCACTTTTTTTTTAATGACTATACTTGAATATTACTCCTTAAACATTAGGATACATTTACGCACATGTTTATACGTATACAAATTGCTAACGGGAAAAATAACGAACTCTTTGTTGATTAACACATTCAATGCGATCAAATTATTAAGGTAATTCACGTATGGCTGAAAAAAAAAAAAGTAAAATTATGTGCGATTTAATGTGGTGTTGTCGTCTAGAGTAATACCCCCCTCCCCCCATTTGAATCGAAACTTTGGTATGAATACGAAAACGTGTCAGGTGCGTTGTTAGCACGTTGTTGGCACGACGGTTGCGAAGAAGAACGCACTAGGCGCGTTGTTAGCATTGAACGTACAAACTTTTGTTTCACGTACTGAACAATTATTTACGCTATTGTGAATTAAGATCGTTTTCGGTGCCGTTTTCACGAACTGAGCTCATAAGAGCATCACCACTCGCACACGGAATGACCATGTTGAATGAATTGTCTGATAACGATATCTTCCACATCTCGGTGGATAAATTGAAGTTGGAACTCCTAAATAAACTTTGTAGGAGTAACTGGCTCACTTTATAAGAAAAAATTATGCTATATTTAGACTTTATAATTTGATATTTTTCTTGTTATTTGATGTAAATTGGGTTTTACCTGTATTAAATGTAAAATAAATCTTAGTGTCCATTTTGGGTTTTACCTGTATTAAATGTAAAATAAATCTTAGTGGCCATTTTGGGTTTTACCTGTATTAAATGTAAAATAAATCTTAGTGCCCATTTTGGGTTTTACCTGTATTAAATGTAAAATAAATCTTAGTGCCCATTTTGTGTGAATTGAATACACGCTGTTGGTGTATATAAATTTATCGTAAACTGACTAGAAACTGTTTTTCGAATTTCACTAATTTGAAGTATGATCAATACGGGAGAAATGAGGGCATAGCAAAGTACAATAGAATGTGTGAAAAAAAAACAATATAAAGAATGGGGACATTAAAATGAAAAAAGGAGCATTGAGACGGTTCAAACCATGTAGAAAGAATGAACGATGAAAGATTTACGAAAAGAATCTGTACAAGTAGTTCACAAATTTGAGATAGTGTGATGGTGTTGATAATGATTGATGGTGTTGATAATGAATGATTGAACATGACGTGATGGTGTTGATAATGATTGAATTGTAAAAAAATATGTATCGATAGACCTAAGACGTTTGTCTTCTACCTAGAGGTGTCAGATTCAATTCCTGATAGTATTTAAAAAAATATTGGGTAAGGCGAGAGAATCGGTCTTGCACCCTCAATGCCAGGAAGATGTTAAAAGGTTTGTTTGTTAAATCTAATCTGTATATGAATCAGTGTTGCCTTCTTCTTGATCGATTCCTCATCTGCCTATGATACGATACAGCCATCACCTTCCTATCCTTAGACTTCTGGCGGTTATAAGCCTGGCAATTAGCACCTTAGTAGGGTTTTTAAAGTATTTAGATATTATATTTCTTTACTATCTTTACAACCCAACTTATACATATTTTGTAGTATTTTTAATCTGGCAATAATGGTGGCTTCGAATCTTGAGTTGGAGCTCTTTTGAGGAGAGTCTGCACTCTAAATGGAACTACAGGCAGTCCCCGACTTTGAGGAGAGTGCACTCTAAATGGAACTACAGGCGGTCCCCAACTTTAAGGAGAGTCTGCACTCTAAATGGAAATACAGGCGGTCCTCGACTTTGAGAAGAGTCTGCACTCTAAATGGAAATACAGGCGGTCCTCGACTTTGAGGAGAGTGCACTCTAAATGGAACTACAGGCGGTCCTCAACTTTGAGGAGAGTCTGCACACTAAATGGAACTACAGGCGGTCCTCAACTTTGAGGAGAGTCTGCACTCTAAATGGAAATACAGGCGGTCCTCGACTTTGAGGAGAGTCTGCACTCTAAATGGAAATACAGGCGGTCCTCGACTTTGAGGAGAGTCTGCACTCTAAATGGAAATACAGGCGGTCCTCGACTTTGAGGAGAGTCTGCACTCTAAATGGAACTACAGGCGGTCCTCAACTTTGAGGAGAGTCTGCACTCTAAATGGAAATACAGGCGGTCCTCGACTTTGAGGAGAGTCTGCACTCTAAATGGAAATACAGGCGGTCCTCGACTTTGAGGAGAGTCTGCACTCTAAATGGAACTACAGGCGGTCCTCAACTTTGAGGAGAGTCTGCACTCTAAATGGAAATGCAGGCAGTCCTCAACTTTGAGGAGAGTCTGCACTCTAAATGGAAATACAGGCGGTCCTCGACTTTGAGGAGAGTCTGCACTCTAAATGGAAATACAGGCGGTCCTCGACTTTGAGGAGAGTCTGCACTCTAAATGGAAATACAGGCGGTCCTCGACTTTGAGGAGAGTCTGCACTCTAAATGGAACTACAGGCGGTCCTCAACTTTGAGGAGAGTCTGCACTCTAAATGGAAATACAGGCGGTCCTCGACTTTGAGGAGAGTCTGCACTCTAAATGGAAATACAGGCGGTCCTCGACTTTGAGGAGAGTCTGCACTCTAAATGGAACTACAGGCGGTCCTCAACTTTGAGGAGAGTCTGCACTCTAAATGGAAATACAGGCGGTCCTCAACTTTGAGGAGAGTCTGCACTCTAAATGGAAATACAGGCGGTCCTCGACTTTGAGGAGAGTCTGCACTCTAAATGGAAATACAGGCGGTCCTCGACTTTGAGGAGAGTCTGCACTCTAAATGGAACTACAGGCGGTCCTCAACTTTGAGGAGAGTCTGCACTCTAAATGGAAATACAGGCGGTCCTCGACTTTGAGGAGAGTCTGCACTCTAAATGTAAATACAGGCGGTCCTCGACTTTGAGGAGAGTCTGCACTCTAAATGGAACTACAGGCGGTCCTCGACTTTCGCACGTTCTACTTTCGTGCAATTTGCTATTTCTTACTGTATTTAAAAGTTAAATTTTTATTGATATGTATGACAAAAATGTGCTACTTCCATGTAATGACTCTCCCCTCCTCATCGACCATTAGTCATTAGTCCCTCCCATCCTCTCCGACAGTAGTCACACCCGGCGTCACAGGTTCAGTCTTGAGTTAGCACATGTGTTCAAAAGTTGTGTCTTGTCAGTTTATATTAGGACATGTGTTGTCAGTTTATGTATATACTCGTATTTGTTATTGACAAAAAAAAATCAAGGTTTCATAAACTTCATGGGATCGAGATAAAGATGGACATTCTTAGAGCGGCGAATCTTTTGCTTCAAGTCGTTTGACTTAAGCTGATCGACAATATGTTCAATCCAAAATAAAGGAGAAGAACCTGATGATGACTAACTGATAATGACAATGATAATGACAATAACTCATTGATAATGAATAATAATGACATTGATAATGAATAATAAATAATAATGATAATGAATAATAATGATAATAACTTGATATGATAATGAATAATAATGACAATAATAATAATGATAATGATAACAAAAATGACAATAATAATAAAAATAATAATGACAATCATTATTATTCATTATCAATGAATGACGACCTCCGTGACCTGGTGGTAAGACACATGTCTGCCAATCCGGAGGTTGCGGGTTCGATCCCCGCTGGAACCCAGATTTTTTAAATAGGATTCCAGTCTGGTTTTCACTTAGGGCCTATTAAAACATCTTTCTGGTTGGTTGAAAGAGATTGCCACATGGCAATAAACTCGCCAGGTTAAAAAAAAATCAATAATGACAATAGCTCATTGATAATGAACCTGATAATAACAATCAAGAATATGAACGAAGCCTTATCTTGACAAATTTTTGCCCATCATGGAACAATGTGATCCCAATGGATAGCGTATGATATATCTTATGTATGAAGGGCAATAGAAAATGGCACAGCGTGTTACAGAACTCTTTATCAAGAAAAGATAAAGGTTTTCTTCAATTCAACTATCTCTTGATAAATTTATAAAGAAAACACTCAATAAAGTGTTATTTATTTATATGCTAATACACCTCATTAAAATGGCACAGCGTGTTACAGAACTCTTTATCAAGAAAAGATAAAGGTTTTCTTCAATTCAACTATCTCTTGATAAATTTATAAAGAAAACACTCAATAAAGTGTTATTTATTTATATTCTAATACACCTCATTAAAAAATAAATATTTTTTGACGTTTTTTTTTACATTGCTGTACATTTGAGCTTTCGTACACATTTCAGGAACCAATTAAGTACGAAAGTCGAGGACCGTCTGTTTATCAATTGTCCTTTTTTTAGTATTATTATTGGAAATGTTGAGGGCCTGTTTATTGGTCCCACTCCACTCTATTGTGAAATGAAGTTCCATGAGGTTGATGATAGTCTAGTGAGGCTCATGGTGTTGGATCGTGGGTATATGTAAGTTTCTTCTGTTCAGTTGTTCCAGCGCTGCCTGATGAAGATCCTCAACATTGAGCTGTGGAGGCTGTATCTCAACTACGTCAAGGAGACCAAGGCTTCTCTGGGCACTTATAAGTAAGTATATCCAAAAAATATCTCCAAAGTGTGAGCAAAATATGGAATTATTTTATTTAATCCTGTACAAAGTACTGTATCGATACAGTACAAAGTACTATACAAAGTACTGAAACAAATACAGTAGCCTCTCGATTGTACGGGGTGGTAGGGAAAAAAATACTTGGCTAAAAAAACACCGGATAATCTTCACATAAAAAAATCAGAAACAAATTATTGAAACATCAGTGTTCATCTTTTATGTGATACATAAATACAAACTTTGTAATTTATTTTTATCAAACACTGTTTATTCCACTTTTTTGTGACGGTATAACCCTACCGGTTTCAAGGCTTTCACCTCATCTTCAGGGGAGCGCAAACAAGACTAAATGCTGTTCGAAATGGTACCGATATACACACTTCAACGGTTGGTAGCTGGGGGGTAAGGGAGGCACGGGACAATTTCGGCCAAGAGCGGACAGATTTTTGGGAAATAACTGTTCAACAGATGTTCGGAACGGTTCCCGAACTCCCTTACCCCCCAGCCACCAACCGTTGAAGCGTGTATATCGGTACCAGTTCGAACAGCATTTAGTCTTGTTTGCGTTCCCCTGAAGATGAGGTGAAAGCCTTGAAACCGGTAGGGTTATACCGTCACAAAAAAGTGGAATAAACAGTGTTTGATAAAAATAAATTACAATGTCTTTAAACCTCCACAACGTTAATGCCTTAACTATAAACAACATAAATACAAACTGATGCGAAATTGACACTATGTCTTGAAAACTCTTTGAAAGATATTGAAAAGTAAAAAATACAGTGGAAGTCGCTTAGCATGAAAAATCGGTTAATATGAAATAATATTCGGACCCTGACAAAATGTTACGTTATTTCATAAATTTATTTTATTTTAACACGAAACAAAAAAAAACGTTTAATGTGAAAAAAGTTCGCATCTCTGAAGAAGAAAAATATATACCGGCTGTCGTGTAGACGTCAAATTGTTTAGGTTAAGGCCACACCGAAGTGCTTCGTTTAGTGCTAAAGCTAGGTGCTACGTGACTAATAGACTAGGTGACTATAATAGTCACGAAGCGTGCAGTGTGGCCATTGCGATAGTATGGGGTGCGTTGGTTCGCTATGATATGTCGCCTAACTCGCAGCATAGCTCTAAGCATCATGCGAGGCTTCTACCTGTATGGCCGAGGCCTTAATATTGAGCAATTTCCACTATTTTTATCCCCATGATTTTGTGTTAAGCACGTGGAGGAATGAATGAAGAAAGACTTACAAAACAAATATACAGTGCGAGTGTGAGTGGAAGGTGTGGTAGAGGAAGACCAAGGAAAGTATGGTTGGATCAAGTTAATGATATTTTGAAAGAAAGAAATGTAAGAAGTAAGAGAATGTGTGCCAAGATAGAAAATAAGTCTGGCGCTCTGTCCTCTCTGCCTACCCTGACAGGTAGATGGTATTAAGTATACATTACCAATGTGGAAATACTAAAGAGTAGAGTTTTCGCTTCGCTAATCATAATTGTATTGTTTCCAGGGAAAAGATGGCCCAGGCTTATGATTTCGCCCTGGAGAAAATAGGCATGGACATTCACGCGTACCCCATCTGGTACGACTACATCCAGTTTCTCAAAGGGGTCGAAGCAGTTGGCTCGTACGCAGAGAATCAGAAAATCGGCGCTGTAAGAAAGGTGAGACAGCGTTTTTATTTCTATCTTTTTAAATATTCGGGAGTTCTAATAGATTAAAATCTGACATTTGAAAAATAGAAGACGTGTTTTCACAAGTAAGGTTATTTTTGAAAATAGAAGACATGTTTTCGCAAGTAAGGTCTGTTTTGAAAATAGAAGACGTGTTTTCACAAGTAAGGTCTGTTTTGAAAATACAAGACGTGTTTTCGCAAGTAAGACCTGTTTTGAATATAAACCCGTATCTTGCTTTACGGATATTCTTTTAATGAGATTTCGCTATAGCCGAATTGAAAAACAACAAATTTACTTAACGCAAAAAATCAAATTAATTCAAATTAAGATTTGTTTGAAATGGACCAAGACCCACACTTCAGCGACACGGAAGAAAAAAACCAAGGTTTCTCCAGAATTAACCTTGACGAAATCAGTTGACGCTTTTTCACATTTCGGAAAGGATCCTAATTGAAAATGAAACCGATAAAGAGAGAATATCAAAGGTTTCTGGAAAAATTAATGAAATATTATTGTATAAGAGAAAATATGCAAAGTAGCAAATATTGGATATTTCCGCAAAGTTCCTGTTGTGGAATTTTTTTGTTTTTCATTGAAATGTAATGCTATAATTCTTTATATATGTATTTCTACATATTTCAAAATATACTCGAGACTTCTCAAATATTTCATTGATATTTATCTTCATGGAACACATCATGCACTTTTTATATGTATGTGTTTGTATGGAAAAAATTGATTCAATATATGAAATTACTTACGTACACAGTTTACATCCAATTACATACAAAGCTTATGAGAAATTATATACAAAGCTTCTACAAATGAAGAGTAAAACTCATAAACCACTCAAGAGCCAAAAAATACGTAAAGTTATAAGAAAAAAAACTGTGCAGCATTTGAGTAAACTGCTTGTGGAGATGTGCTCAGTGACATCTTTGGTTGTAAAACAGAATCACTTTTAGTTTGAATTCACATATATGCCATTTATGGGTATATTGTCGCTTGTTGATATGAACTCTTCAAATATGAAATACAGCAGCAAAAATATAAAAGTTAGTAAACAAAAGTTGGTGCAGTACCCGGCGGTAAGGAATACACATCGTTTGTAGAGCGTTGTCTCTGTCGCACGATGCGCTAACAGTCCGGTCCGGTACAGACCACGTGCATGAATGGCGGAGACGACGCTCTACAAACGATGTGTATTACTCACCACTGGGTACTGTACTAAGAAAGCTCATAATGCTTTCTTTAAAAACATTATCAAAAATTTTGAAGATGTCAATATTCGTAGCTTTAAAAGGGACAGCCCGTGATACAGTGGGAGAGCACTTGCCTTCTTCCACTCGCAAAAGAATTTGACATTTTTTAAAACTAAGTTGAATATATGGACGGTGGACTGTGACAATGTTTCGCCACATCCTTTTAAAAAGAATGTAGGAATGCCATCAAGCCACAACGCCCTTCATGAACACATCTCTTCTGTAAAGCGAAGTATAGGAGTACCACCAAGTATCATATATACACAATATCTTTATATAATTCATTAACTGTATTATTTTCTTTGTTATTTTAATATGGTTTTAACTAAATTGTTTCCAGGTGTTTCAACGAGCCGTCATAAATCCTATAATCGGTATCGAAACAATGTGGAAGGACTATATAGCCTTCGAGCAGAGTATCAACCCTATAATAGCTGAGAGGATGGCCATGGAACGGTCCAGAGACTACATGAACGCCAGGCGGGTGGCCAAAGAGCTGGAGACAGTCACAAGAGGGCTGAATAGGAATCTGCCCGCCACACCGCCAACATTGCATCCTGAGGAATTGAAGCAGGTCTGTTACGTTGTTCTATTAGTATAAGTAGAAAAGATTAAAAAAACCTTTATACTTAAAGTATAGTAGAAGTCTAAATATAAATGAGGGTGGTCCCAGAAGTACCCGACCTGACGTATAGATGGCGGTTGTTGCTTTAAAAAATTACTTTGGTAAAAATTACTAAACTTATAAAGCTTAAGTTTCAAGTTTTAAGACGCTACATTGTTTAGTATTTGTTTGGCAGCCATCAATAGTGAATGCTCTCAGTGAATTTGTAAACATGGAAAAAATTGGTCATCGTTATGTGATACAATACTTTCATTTGAAAGGTCTAAGTCCAACCAATATCAAAGCCGAGCTAGATTCTACTCTGGGGGAGTCTGCTCCTTCGTATACAACAGTAAAATATTGGGGGGCAGAGTTTAAACGAGGCCGTACGAGCTGCCAAGACGAACATCGCAGTGGTCGACCAATCAATGGATTAAAGTTCGAATTGCTTCCTCACACACCCTATTTGCCAGATTTAGCCCCCTCGGATTATTTTCTTTATCCAAACTTGAAAAAATGGCTCGGTAGTAAAAGATTTGCCAACAATGAAGAGGTGGAATCTGCGGTTGATGGCTATTTTGAGGCGCTCGACGGTTCTCACTATAAACAGGGTATCGGAGATATTGAACATCGCTGGGAAAAGTGTGTCGAGCTGAAAGGAGACTATGTTGAGAAATAAAAATATTTTTTCCCTAATTTTTTGTGTTTTCTTTGTTAGGTCGGGTACTTTTGGGACTACCCTCGTATGTAGCAAAATTATACATTATGGTTATAAAAAAAGGTGTAAAAGTGTGTTCAATATATGAGTCCACTCAGAGAAACTGGAGCATGTTGATGAGTTCTGTTATCTGACAGTGTGTTTACGTGTAATGGGCGAGTTGAAAGGGACATTGGAAGAAGAGTAGCGATGTATGGGTTAATTCAGAGAAACTGGAGCAAGTTGATGAGTTCTGTTATCTGGGCAGTATGTTTACCTGTAATGGGCGAGTTGAAAGGGATATTGGAAAAAGAGTAGCGATGTATGGTTTAACTAAGAGAAACTGGAGCAAGTAGATGAGTTCTGTTATCTGGGCAGTATGTTTACGTGTAATGGGCGAGTTGAAAGGGACATTGGAAGAAGAGTAGCGATGTATGGGTTAACTCAGAGAAACTGGAGCAAGTTGATGAGTTCTGTTATTTGGGCAGTATGTTTACATGTAATGGGTGAGATGAAAGGGACATTTACAGAAGGATAGCAACAGGGAAGAAGGTTAACAGAGTACTTAATGTAATATAGGAAAACTGCGCAATATCAATAGTTACAAAACTGACGATACATTATAGTGTGTTGGTATAGAAGTAAAACTTGGACTTGGCGGAAGAAGGATAAAAGTAAGATTAATGCTCTGGAGATGCATGTACTAAGGAAAATTTGTTTTAATGTTTGAATGAAGATATCCATGAACGAAATCCATGAACACATGCATGAGCATATGCCTACAAACCCCACAAAGACGGATAATCAACCGAACATTTCTTTTCATATAAAGTGAGATATAATGAATCAAAGGAAAAGGATGTATGGAAGTGAAATTTGGACTTGGCAGAAGGATAAGAGTAAGAATAATATTGTGGAGATGGTTGCACCGTCAAAAATTTGAGAAATGTCAATGTTTGAAAGAAGACGGAATGAAGACATTAGAAATGAATGCATGGATAAAAAGGATGTTTTAAGTAAGGTGAAGAAAGTAGCTTTAGGATGGTTTGGACATGAATGACAAAAAGAGAATGAATGACAAAAAAATGACCAAACGAGTATACAAGTCAGAAGTGCAAGGTGTGTGTGGAAGAAGTAGACCGAGGAAAATGTGGCTGTATCAAATGGACCCGATTTCGAACTAAGGTAAAGCGAGAAGTGTGAATAATAGAAGATTATGCATGATTTAATGTATGAATGTGTAGGGGCCGACAATTGATAAGTATGTGTGTACTTAATCAAATAATACTCCGAATGAATAACAACTGTGTTATGAACTAATTCTATGTTATCTTACGTTTCCAGGTGCAGCTATGGAAGAAGTACATCCTCTGGGAGAGGAGCAATCCGCTTCGTTCGGAAGATACAGCCCTTGTTGCCCGTAGGGTCATGTTTGCTGTGGAACAGTGCTTGCTATGCTTGGGGCACCATGCGGACGTGTGGTACCAGGCGGCGCAGTTCCTCGACTACTCGTCCAAGATGCTACAAGAGAAAGGGGTGAGTCTGGAGAACATACATTCTATCGTCATTGCTGGGTCTCGTAGTCCAGGATCCCCTCGCCATTCCAACGTCAATTCAGTTGGAAAGCGAAGCTGTTCCGCTTTCTTGAGGCAGGTGGAAGCTTTCTCTTTTGTACAGCATCTTATTCATTTCATAATTAATACATACGTATCATGTCGTCTCCCTATGGGAGTAGTCGAACTGTGCCTCGTATTTGAAGAGTCCTCGCGATTTCAACATCAATTCAGTTGGAGTCTGTTTTTTTTTGTGTGAGTGTGCTCTTGCACACCAGCAATCTCACCGACAACATCGCTGTGCTGAACCCGATAGCACACTGAAGTGTGATGAATGTTGCACATCGGCATGTCTTTTTTTTTAACCGAATAGATATGACCGAAGTTCTATGTCATTCGAGGGGAGTAGCACAGCGCGGGGTTCGAACCGGCAACCTTCCACATGGAAGTCCAGTGCGTCACTGTGAGACCATGCATCTATAACTGGTAATTCACATAGATAAGTGCTATTAACCCTTTTAATCCCACGGGGCCGATGATCGGCCCCAACTGGTTTATTGGAACAATCCCACAGGGCGGATCATCGACCTTAAAGTTTTTAAAAGAATGCATTTAAAACTAAATATTAACTGAGTTAACCCTTTAAGTGCCGGAAGTTATTAGTATGGTCGTACCCAGCAGGCCGTGATTTTTTCAACAAAAATAAAACCTTAAAAATTAATATTTTTTGTATACAGATATAAAGGATATTATGAAAACTTACTAAATATATACACCGTGGGGCGTTTGAGCGGCCGTTCACTCAGATAAACACAGTTTAAATATTCACAAAATGTCAGGGTTGTCACAACAGAAAACACGTTTATTTATAAATATAGTGGAATATAATATACTTTGTAAACTAAAATCAACAAATTATCTGTATGATGTATAATAAAGCACAAAAGGTAAATAAGCTATAAAATAAAACCGTAAAAAGTCTATATAAACATCGTATTATGCCGCAAAACTACCGCCAATAACCAAAGAATACATGAAAACACACTTTGTAAATAAATACTTTGAAAAATTAACAAAAATAGCGCACAAAAGTTAAAAATCAACCATTGAAGAAAACTACAAACGAAGTCATTATAAATCATCGCAATTACGTCGCAAAAATCTGTAGTCAGTAACCCTGTATCAGAGACACGTATTGACCGGCAGTGAAAGCTTTTAGAAAGATGACTGTAACTTTGATAATATCGGTAAATTGTAATATTTAAATATTTCTTGACCATCCCAATAGATGTCACTATGTGTTACAATTTATAAACTATTACAATTGGATTTGATATTAGCTTGCGACAAGCTCAAAGGAGAGTGCGTTTACGCGTTTATTTTGTATGGCCGGCCTGGCGAGCACTGAATCGGAGAGCGCGTCAACACGCTCGTGGCAGTGAACCGGTTAAAAAATAAAATATAAACTACTTTTTTACGTTTTTTTGCCAAAATATGTTGGGATTAAAAGGGTTAAATAAACTACTAGAGCTCGTAATGATGCCTGCGATTTTCTTGTGAATATCCAAAGTGGCAAGCTCTAATTAAAGCAAAGGGATAAATCCTATAGGACTGTGAAAGAAAAAAAATCTGACCATGTAAATAAAACAATATTTTTTCAGGATGTGAACTCAGCCAAGCTGTTTGCGGATGAGGCCAGCGCGGTGCTAGAAAGAGCGACCATTCCAGGTGGAGGCTTGCACAAGAACATGCTGCTGTACTTTGCCCACGCTGACTTTGAGGAGGGCAGACTTAAGTATGACAAGGTGCACCAGATCTATAACAGATACCTCGAGATACCAGACATCGATCCCACTTTGGTGAGTTCTATTCGGATCATTTCATATATACATTACTCCTCAGTTATCCCAATGCAGATTTGTGAAGTATTGATTCTACCTACTCTCAACTGGTATGGTGTCTACCGATGGCTCTATAATACAAAGTCTCTCTAAGGCATGTTGGGGTATTATTTTCTAAGTGTGAGGAGGGATCTGAGGGTCTGTTCTTATACCTGTAGATTGCTGATAAGAGCGACATCTAATCGAGAACTCTTTTCAACCTGGTTTCTAAATGTTCAGGTTTCCGATGTGTAAGTTATCACAGGTCTTAGCATTTATAAAGTTGGCTTCTATGTTCCTGGAGAATTAGCGAGACTTAAGTAAGAGGATAAGGCCTAAATAGCATATATTTGCCTACAGTATTCAATTCTTGGATATATGTACTTTAAGGTGCCTTATTCCAATTGGTAAGTAGTATATATATTTTTTTCTTTATCATGTGTTCAATGATGAGCGTCGTGATGTGCTCAATGCTCTATGTCTCGAACTCAGCATACCACCTGTCTCCATCCCTCCTGGTCCTGGGCCGTGTTGAATGCAGTGGATAAAGAGAATCCTGTAAACTCCTTTATTTGATTTGCCCATCTCATAGGACACCTTCCTCTTTCTTGTAGAACACTTTCCTTTTGCTTATTTTCTCTCAACTGTCCCTTTGATCACCAGCTTTTCCAGACTTAAATTATTCTTTAAGAAAAAAATAAATATTAAGTATTATTTATTGGGAGTACAAATTAGTTCGGTATGTTTCCAAAAGATGGCTCTGGCTGTTATGAATGGTTCATAGTGACAGCCGATTTTGGCGGTTTCAGGAAGGTTAGACATCTGCCAATAATATTCATTTTATATCGCTTTGAGTTTCATGCAAAAACCTTGTTTTGTACAGTGTTGAAAATGTCGAATTTTGTGTTAACCAAGCAGCATTTGCGGGAGGTTTTAATTTTCTGCTTTAATTGGAAGAAAAGTGCAGCTGAAGCCCATCGAATGCATGTCGAAGTTTATGGTGATCGCCTCAAAAGACGAGTCATTTTTTCGAGATGGAATTCGAAAATTGCCTGAGAGATGGGAAAAAGTAGTAGCCAGCGATGGACAATACTTTAATTGATCTGTTCATTCATTTTGTTTAGAAATAAATGCATTTTTGAACACAAAAAAACGGACCGAACTAATTTGTACACCCAATATTTTGTCAATAAATATGATCCAACATTTATATTTTTATTTTTTAGGCTTACGTGCAGTACATGAAGTTCGCTAGAAGAGCCGAGGGAATCAAGTCGGCGAGGACAGTGTTCAAGAGAGCTCGAGAAGATAACAGGTATATTGGGGTTTTATTTATTTTCATTTTCATGATTCAGCAGGTCTATTGCCCAGAAGGAATAAGCCCTGTTCGTCCCCGCTGAAGGAGTCGGTGAAGATATGTGTAGATGTTGTATCAAACAAGGCCAGATTGAAGTGGAATTGGGCAGTGATCAAAACAAACGGAAATTTGTTCTTGGTTGACTGCAAGTTCAACTTTAAAGGATAAGGAAAGGCGAGGAAGTTCCTAATATAATGTCCGCAGCCGTCTCCTTCCTATCCTTACACTCAAGTAATTTATTTTTTTGTAAGTAATATTTTTACATTTATCAATAGTTGATTTGAATCCTGAGTTACACCACCCTTAAGGAGAGCCTACTCTCTAAATGGCACTGTATAAATTGTCATTTTTACTATTTTTATTAATAAAAAAATTAGTATATTTAATTTTGTTTAATTGTTTACACGATACAATTGGCTAATTAAAAATATATATACACTTGCAGTCCGCAAGCCTTTACCTATACTAGAGAAAATGTAGCATGGTCCCTGTGACAGTTTACAAATTTGCCCCCTTGTAACGACATTCAATAATCTTAATTATTTTATCAACTTTAATATAAGCCTCGATTCTCATAAATAGCAAGTTATTTAGGTAAATACATTACATAAAACTAACAATAATGACAAATTAATACATCTTGTTACAAATTAGAAAAAATGTGGCAGTTTGTTAAAATCAAATAATATTTGGTATTTAAAGATAGATACAAATCATACAATACATTAGAAAGTCAGTATAATGAAAATTAGGAATTAAAACGTCAGTTTAGAGAAAAACAATTTTTCCATTTATATAAAAACGATTCGATATGTAAAAAAAAAAACTGTTTTACCCCATCCCTTTGAGACATAACATTTCAAACGTCACAGGGACCATTCTACATTTTCTTGAGTATAATACCGGTTTGCGACATGGCCCAATAAGATTGGCCAACGCTGCTTTAATATAAAATTTTTCACTTTTATTTCACACAAATACTTGCATGTTAAATGAAGACTGCTTTGACATTCATCCATTTTTAACTTACCTCTTAGATCTGGTCTTTAACCCTTTAAGTGCCGAAAGTTATTAGTATGGCCGTACCCAGCAGGCCGTGATTTTTTCAACAAAAATAAAACCTAAAAAATTAATATTTTTTGTATACAGATATAAAGGCTATTATGAAAACTTACTAAATATATAAACCGTGGGGCGTTTGAGCTGCCGTTAACTCAGAAAAATACAGTTTAAATATTCACAAAATGTCAGGGTTGTCACAACTTGACACAGAAAACACGTTTACTTATAAATATAGTGGAATATAATATACTTTGTAAACTAAAATCCACAAATTATCTGTATAATGTATAATAAAGCACAAAAGGTAAATAAACTATAAAATAAAACCGTAAAAAGTCTATATAAACGTCGTATTATGCCGTAAAACTACCGCCAATAACCAAGGAATACATGAAAACACACTTTATAAATAAATACTTGGAAAAATTAACAAAAATAACGCACAAAAGTAAAAAATCAACCATTGAAGAAAACTACAAACGAAGTCATTATAAATCATCGCAATTACGACGCAATAAACTGTAGTCGCTAACCCTGTATCAGAGACACGTATTGACTGTCAGTGAAAGCTTTTAGAAAGATGACTGTAACTTTGATATCGGTAAATTGTGATATTTAAGTATTTTTTTACTATCCCAATAGATGTCGCTATGTGTTGTAATTTATAAATTATTACAATTGAATTTGATATTGGCTTGCGACAAGCTCAAAGGAGAGTGCGTTTACGCGTTTATTTTGTATGGCCGGCCTTAGGAGCACTGAATCAGAGAGCGAGTCAACGCGCTCGTGGCAGTGAACCGGTTAACCGGGCTTACTGCTGTAATCTTACAGACGCAATGTTATAAGATTATCTTTTATCTTTACAGATCTCGATACCACGTCTTCGTAGCTGCCGCCTTAATGGAATACTACTGTTCAAAAGACAAGAATATAGCTTTCCGTATCTTTGAACTCGGACTAAAGAAGTTCTCTCACAGTCCGGAATATGTCCTTTGCTACATCGATTACCTGTCACATTTGAATGAGGACAACAACACGAGAGTGCTGTTCGAGAGAGTCCTGTCTTCTGGGAACCTGGAGCCGGAGAATGCTGTGGATATATGGAACAGATTCCTCGAGTTTGAGTCCAATATTGGAGACCTGATCAGTATTGTTAAGGTCGAGAAGAGGAGGTCCGCCGTGCTTGAAAAGGTAGGCATGCTTTTAGTGTTCGCTTATTCATCATCATCTTATATGTTCCATCAGGGACAAAGGTAGGCATGCTTTTAGTGTTTGCTTATTCATTATCATCTTATATGTTCCATCAGGGACAAAGGGATGCTATAAAACGTCTCCGTCCAGGTCAGTCCAAAGCCGATACCCCATGTTCTTCCATGTCAGAGTGTAAATCTCCCTATCGTACGACTTCCGTGGCTTAGTTGATAGTATATTTATGGTCCAATTTAGTGATTGCGGATGCGATCCTCATTGGAAACCAATTTGTTAAAAAAAAAACAGTTTTTCTCTAAGTTATACAAACATAAATTTTCATACAAGGTTCAATTTAAAGAGTTATTAGGGAACGGCTTGTAGTGATAGAAAACAAAGTTAACGGGGCACTAAAGCATATATATATTTGAATCAGACAGTATCAAAATCTGCTAAGATGATAGTCCACAATAGTATTTTAGTGACAAATTTACTGTATGGGAGTGAAACGTGGACGTGGAGCTGAATAAATGCTGTAGAAATGCGTGAGTTGAGAAGAATACATGGAGTGACAGTGAATGAAGTCGTATAGGATGAATGTGAACTTAAGGCTGATGTTTAAGTAAGAAGAAGAGCACCCTGAGTGGTTTGGGCATGTGGAATGAATGATTGAAGAAAAATTAATAAAACAGATATGTTGTGCAAATGTGAGTGGAAGGCGTGTGAGAGAAGATAGAACGAAAACATCAGAAATATGTGTCTGTGTATCTTATAGTCGATCGTTTTCACCAATCCACCATCAGTTTGTTATACTATACAGGAAGTGGCATTAAACAGAGTTTCTGAATTTAAAGATTTGGGCGTAACCTTCGATGTCGGACTCACGTTCGTTAACCATGTCTTGCATTTGATATCGGAATGTTACAAACTACTCGGTTTTATAATGAGAATATCAAGAGAATTTAACAGTACCGATATCCTCCGAAACATACAATTATCTAATTAGAACCAAATTAGAATATGCATCTACAGTTTGGGCTCCTCATCAGCTCAAATATAAAAACAATATAGAACAAATACAAAAAAAAATCTTCGGATATCTATGGTACAGAACAAAGGGCGATTATCCAAAATGTGCTCACCATATTGAACTTCTCACGGTGTGCAACTATAGAAGCCTCGAAACAAGAAGGCAAGAATCCATTGCGATATTCCTACTAAAGGTATTTCAAGGTTGCTTTAACTGTCCCGCGATTCTAAAAGCACTAAGTTTATATGTACCTAATAAATATAGCCGTACAAGGAATCACCCTCTGTTCTACATACCAGCTTACAGGACGAATATCATGGCTAAACACTCAGTCACGCGTGGTATAGAGATATTGAACCAACTGATTGACACGGATGATATATTCTCGGTACTGCCTAGCAGTATGAGAAGAATCCTGGCTGATATTCTTCCTAATGCATAATCTATCGCTAGAATCAGACCCTCGTTGTGTAACAGGAGAAATCCGTGCAAAGCGGATAAAAAAAACTAATAAAAAGAAATGCATGGATGAAATAAATATAAACCACTTAATCCGAGAAAAAAACATTTGTTCGATATCAATCGTGGTTTGCGGATTCTGCACACGTGTCGGGGGGGGGGGGGGGGGGGAGGGGGGGTTATTGCAGCTGGTTAACTTAAAAATACTTGACATTAAAAAAGCATTAAATGAAGTCTCAACATTAAAAACAACCAAGTTAATTTCAACAATAGTCCTCTGCTAAATATGTTTAAGCTATCCTTTTGACACCTGCCTTCTCCCCATGTCCTTATTTTCCCCTTTCCCTCTCCTGTACCTATTACAATTAGAAAAAATGTATTTTGGAACATAAATTGGTTCGATTTCACCTGAAGAGGAAGACGGGGAACTTTGAAACCGGTGGTGAACTCAAATAAAACAGGTTTGAATACAAAATAAAAAAACAAATGTTTTATTTATATTTAAAAAAAATTTAGTTTTAAAATCTGTAAAGATGATAGTCCACAACAGTATTTCAATACCAAGTTTAATGTATGGGAGTGAAACGTGGATTGGGAAAAAGGAACCGAATAAATGTAATAGAAATGCGTGCACTTTGCAGAATACATGGGGTGACAAAGCATGATAAAATACTCTATGGAGTATTAGAGAGTGTAGCTTATCTTACTTAAATCTGTTTTCTACTTTATTCCAGATCAAAGAATTTGAGGGCAAAGAGACAGCCCAGCTGGTGGACAGATACAAGTTCTTGGATCTGTATCCTTGTTCCGTGGCAGAGCTCAAATCTATCGGTTATACCGAGGTAGGTACATTGGAATATATTTTTATTGTTTGTAGGGATTTGCAGCCTTCTAATTAACTGGAAATCATTTCTACACTTTGTTATGCGAGGGTAATTTGAAAAGTTTGCTAAATTTCCTAAGATGACATCACAATTCATAAAGTTATATCACTTCTGTAAAAATCCGGCCGGATTCTGAAGACCGTTTTGTGGACTGGGAAGGTGATGGCCACCGTTTTTTGGGATTTCCAAGGAATCATCATGATTGACTACTTGGAAAAGGGCAAGACAATAACAGGAGTCAATAACAAACAATAACAAGACAATAATTCGGCCGTTTGAAAGACGAATTGAAGGGAAAATGGACAAGATTGGCATGCAAAAAAGTGCTCTTCCACCAGGACAACACACCGTCCCACAACGAATCGACCGTTGGAATTGCAAAATTGTACGAAATTGGCTTTGAATTGGTTCCTCATCCACCATATTCCCCGTACTTGGCTCCGTTCGACTTCTTTCTGTTTCCGAAATTAACAAAATAACTATTTGCAGAATTTGACAAAACCTGTTTTTGAGACAGGATGAAAAAATAGCAAAATCGTTGGACCAAGTGTCAAGTTCTCAAAGGAAATTCTTTTATGGGAAAATAAAATGTTTTTTTTTTTTCAAAGTATGTATTTTACTTGCTTTTTCACCAATTTTTTTCAAATACCCTCATTAAGGACTGGAAGGCATATCGACACTTTTTGAGAAGTCTGCCATTTGGAATGCGTGTTCTTAAATGACTAAAAAATAAAGTTGTGATAAGAAACAATGTCAATTGAGCACATCAAAACAGATATCGTACCAAGTATTGCTGAGATCTGGCAAAATTGCTGTACGCAATAGCCTGTACATGCATATAATAGATATGTACTGCACAGATAATATCAAAGATCTGGGTGTCTTGTTCCACAGCAATCTCGCGTTTGGTCCTCACATAGAAGTTATGTGCAACTCAGCTTATAAAACTCTAGGATTTGTGATGAGAATCTCTAAGTCGTTTGAAAACCAATTGGTGCTCAAAACGTTGTTTAATTCATTGATCCGTAGCAAACTAGAAAGCAATGCGTGGAGAAAGTACAAAAGAAATATCTACGATATCTCTATATGAGTGAGTTCGGTGTCTATCCATGGCTTTATCCTACTCAGTTTCTGCTGGGCATGCTCGGGTATAACTCCTTGAGTGTAAGAAGAGATCTGCGTCTCCTTGTATACGTTGTCAAACTCGTTCGAGGAGTTGTGAGCTGTCCAGCATTACTACAAAGATTAGCGTTAAATGTTCCTAACAATTACACTAGACTGCGCCGGCAAGAACTATTCTCAATAACATACGCAAAAACGGGTCTTCCAGTTGCTATGCCTGTTGGAAGGGCCTTAACGCTTCTAAACGGGACTGCTTCGGATATTGACATATTTCATATCACATTACCAAAAGCAAAAGTAAATTTTCTTCTTAGATTGAGTGCGTTAGAAAGCACTCATCAACATAAAGTGACTGTGAATATATGTGTATCATATGTTTGTGTGTATATACTCGTATGTATGCATATGCATTGTTTTATATAATTTTTTATTTTTTTTCTATGTAATTTTTCTTCTTTTTTAATGTCTTGTATTTTTCAAAGTAATTGGGCTAAGCCTGTTTTGAAAAAATAAATAAATAAATAAAAATAAATAAATGTACGTGCATAGCATCACGCTGTTTCCTTGTTGAAGTTGGCAGATCCTCAGACTTTCCGTTTGCGACAGTTTTCACCTCTTCTTCATCTATACACCTTCTCATTCAACTCTGGTGATATCTCGGACCTTTTACATTTCCTTCTTTCAAAAAACGATTCATTTGATCCAACTACAATATATTTACCTTGGTCTCGCTACTTAAGTTTGCACTGTATAGTTGTTTTGTTAGTCTTTCTTAATTTGTGTCATGTTTTTCTTTGTATTTAAGTCTCTTTATGGAATGCCTCTATTGTATTGTATCTTTCGAATCTATTTCTGAGAGATATTTATTTATTTAATGCTTCGTTGTAAAAAAATTATAATCAATTTGTTCAATGAAGACGAAATCGACTTTAAAGTTCTTTTCCTCTCCGAAGAAATATCAAAACGATCAAAACAATGACTTTCCACTTTTGACTTGCAGGTAGCAATGATGTCCAACCGTCACCTTGGCTTGGGTCCTCTGCAGGCCCTGCTGGGCACCGGATCAGGAGCCAACTCACTGGAGTCGCAGATTGCAGTTCCAGACACAGCACACATGCTGCCTTACAAGCCCAAGATCAACCCGATGCCCGGAGATCATCCTGTACCAGGTAGGTGGCATGTTGCTCTTGCATTTGGGATTTCAACTATGTTATCACTTCTTTCAGGGTCACAAGACAACAAGGTCTCAGGAGTTACCAAAGTGTATAGTACAAGTTAACGCTTTCTAAAACGCAAATAATTCTCGACATAATGTGTTTCTGAAAAGATGTACTTTAATCCTCAATGTATCGTATTTCTGAAAAGTTATGTACGAAAGTTCTCCATATAGTGCTTTACTGAAAACATGTACCGTATTCTTCAATGTATCGTATTTCTAAAAAACTATGTACGAAAGTTCTCCGTATAGCGCTTTACTGAAAACATGTACCGTATTCTTCAATATATTGTATTTCTAAAAAGTTATGTTCGAAAGTTCTCCGTGTAGTGCTTTACTGTAAACATGTACCGTATTCTTCAATATATCGTATGTCTAAAAAAACTATGTACGAAAGTTCTCCATATTGTGCTTTACTGAAAATATGTACCGTATTCTTCAATGTATCGTAAAAAAACTATGTACGAAAGTTCTCCATATAGTGCTTTACTGAAAACATGTACGGTATTCTTCAATGTATCGTATTTCTAAAAAACCTATGTACGAAAGTTCTCCATATAGTGCTTTACTGAAAACATGTACCGTATTCTTCAATGTATTGTATTTCTAAAAAACTATGTACGAAAGTTCTCCGTATAGTGCTTTACTGAAAACATGTACCGTATTCTTCAATGTATCGTATTTCTAAAAAGTTATGTTCGAAAGTTCTCCGTGTAGTGCTTTACTGTAAACATGTACCGTATTCTTCAATATATCGTATGTCTAAAAAAACTATGTACGAAAGTTCTCCATATTGTGCTTTACTGAAAATATGTACCGTATTCTTCAATGTATCGTAAAAAAACTATGTACGAAAGTTCTCCATATAGTGCTTTACTGAAAACATGTACTGTATTCTTCAATGTATCGTATTTCTAAAAAACTATGTACGAAAGTTCTCCGTATAGTGCTTTACTGAAAACATGTACCGTATTCTTCAATGTATCGTATTTCTAAAAAGTTATGTTCAAAAGTTCTCCGTGTAGTGCTTTACTGTAAACATGTACCGTATTCTTCAATGTATCGTATTTCTAAAAAAACTATGTACGAAAGTTCTCCGTATAGTGCTTTACTGAAAACATGTACCGTATTCTTCAATGTATCGTATTTCTAAAAAGTTATGTTCAAAAGTTCTCCGTGTAGTGCTTTACTGTAAACATGTACCGTATTCTTCAATGTATCGTATTTCTAAAAAAACTATGTACGAAAGTTCTCCATATAGTGCTTTACTGAAAACATGTACCGTATTCTTCAATGTATCGTAAAAAAACTATGTACGAAAGTTTTCCATTTACGAGTATAACACATGTATAAACAGTTATAAATAACCAACGAATGCAAAAAAATCACCTCGTTTCATTTACGATTTACTCAACGCGATTGTGGAGCAAACATCCAAGATTTATCAATTGTGTACCATATTTTACACATTTTCATTTACAGTTTATTCGACGCGACTGGAGCAAACATTCAAGATTTATCTATTGTGTACCATATTTTACACATTTTCATTTATGGTTTACTCGACGGGAGTATGGAACGAACGTCCAAGATTTATCAATTGTTTACTATATTTTACACATTTTCATTTACGGTTTATTCGACGCGACTGTGGAACGAACATCCAAGATTTATCTATTGTGTACCATATTTTACACATATTCATTTATGGTTTACTCGACGCGACTGTGGACCAAACATCCAAGATTTATCATATTTTACACATTTTCATTTACGGTTTACTTGATGCGACTATGGAACGAAGGTCCAAGATTTATCAATTGTTTACTATATTTTACACATTTTCATTTACGGTTTATTCGACGTGACTGTGGAACGAACATCTAAGATTTATCTATTGTGTACCATATTTTACACATTTTCATTTATGGTTTACTGGATGCGACTGTGGAGCAAACATCCAAGATTTATCAATTGGTTACCATATTTTGCACATTTTCATTTGTCTACTCGACGCGACTGTGGAGCAAACATCCAAGATTTATCAATTGGTTACCATATTTTGCACATTTTCATTTGTCTACTCGACGCGACTGTGGAGCAAACATCCAAGATTTATCAATTGGTTACCATATTTTGCACATTTTCATTTGTCTACTCGACGCGACTGTGGAGCAAACATCCAAGATTTATCAATTGGTTACCATATTTTGCACATTTTCATTTGTCTACTCGACGCGACTGTGGAGCAAACATCCAAGATTTATCAATTGGTTACCATACTTAGCACATTTTCATTTGGACACCATATTTTACAAATTTACATTTACGGTTTACTTGACGCGACTGTAGTAGGAACGTCCAAGATTTATCAGATACGCACTATCCTTATTAACATTTAAGAGAGAATTGAGAAACATATTACTCCTTTCATCCTGATTTTCCTTTCATTCCCTTCCATATCTTTAAACAAATTCTTTTCCTCTAGTTCTACCATTATTGATAGATTAGTCTCTTATTGGTTGTTTTTTATATAAATTTAAATTAATGTATACAAACATTTATTATTCGAAAAATCTATCATGGATTGAATGAACAGTTTACTGTATCCGAGATGAAGTGGTTAATTGGGAGAAATTGTTGTATAGCAGTAAGCCCTCGAGATGCACCATGTATATAAAATAATTAAAATAAATAATCAAATAATTTTGTGTATTATATATAGTTAAGGCATTAACACTGTGGAGTTTTAAAGATATTGTAATTTGTTTTATCAGACACTGTTTATTCCACTTTATATAACGGTATAACCCTACCGGTTTCAAGGTTTTCTCCTCATCATCAGGGAGCACAAACAAGATTGAATTATATTTGAACTAGTACTGGCATACACACTTCTAAAGGTAAAAAATCAGGTTGGGGATTGTAAGTGAAGGGAGGTAGGAGACAATTTCTTGAGATATCTTGGGAATATAACTAGTATGTATTTCCAAAATCTCACCGTTGCTTGCTGAAGTTGTCTCCTCCCTCCTTCCACCCACGAACATGACTTCCACCGAACCAGATTTTTACGATTAGAAGCATATATGTCAGTACCCGTTCGATCATAATTAAGTCTTGGTTGTGCTCCCCTGATGTTGAGGTTAAAACCTTGAAACAGGTAGGGTTATACCGTTATATAAAGCGGAATAAACACTGTTTGTCTGAACAAATTATAAATTATTTTGGATTAAATGAAATAATTTATAGATAATACAAGCTTTATTAAGGGAATGGGATTGTTTTTTTTATGAATATTTGAATGCTAATGTTTGCTGTCAATCCACAAGTACTTACATGTAATGGGTAACAGATAAAAATCTTGACCGATTGGAAAATGTTGTAATCACACTAATGGATAACATTTTAAGAGACACTTTGTTTTTTATGTTAAATAATATGTAAAAAAAAAAATACTTATCAGCTGCAGTGGCAGCAAACAACCCTTAAAATGATGCAGGGTAAAATGACATAGCGAGAGCCTTCTGTGCCCAGAGACAAGCCAAAATCAGGGTAATTTATGGGTGAACATTGAAAGATGAGAACACGGAGAAATTTTGGTATTTGAGAGCATGTTTTCGAGACATGGTAAGAAAGAGAAAGGCGGCGGCCTTGTTCTAACGGTTAGCATTCATACTACGCAAGTGGGCACCCTAGATTCGATTATTGTATTTTATTACACTTTCATTGTATACAGTACAAGCCTTCTACCATATGCCCAGAGGCAAGCCAAAATCAGGGTAATTTATGGGTGAACAATGAAAGATGAGAACACGGTGATAAATTTTGGTATTTGGGAGCATGTTTTTGAGACATAATAAGAAAGAGAAAGTTCTAACAGTTAGCATTGAAGGCAAGGCAAGAGCCTTGTTCTAACGGTTAGCATTCATACTACGCAAGCGGGCACCCTAGATTCGATTACTGTATTTTATTACACTTTCATTGTATACAGTACAACCTGGCGGTCTTATTGTCGTGTGCCAATCTCTTCCAACAAACCAAAAATATGTTAAAGAGGCCTTGAGTGAAAACCCGAGTGGAATCCTTTTTAAAAAATCTGGATACCAATGGGAATCGAAGCTGCAGGCCCGAGGTTAGGAGACATGTGTCTTGAGAACTAGGCCATGGATTCACTTCTGGACTGGTTTTACTCTTAGACCGTTTTACATCTGAATTTGTTTTTCTGTAGCTTATATACTATTATCATAAATTCTTTAAGTACTCATAAGCACCACAAAGGTAGCTCTATGTACAAAACAACCTCTAAAGAAAGGCAGCAGTAGATTAAACCTACTGATCATTATGGAATTCGGAACTATGTGTTTATCTGTCAATATTAAGTGCTTGCTGAAGTGCAACAGCTTGCACATAATAAATCAATACACGCACTGGTGTCTTCCATCCGCAGGATGACAAACAATCGTACTTGATCATGAGGGATGGCCTATTATGTTGTATCCATTGTTAGAAAAAAATATTCAAATACCTGTTGATGCAGGTAATCAAGTCGACTGCCCACTTAGTTCTGTTTTTGATAATAGATTTTCCAAAAATATTGTGTACATTGATGTGCTAGTGTCAACTTGGATATATGGAAGTTAAGCCTGAAAATTGATAGGGAGTGATAAAAGCAGAATAAATTGTAATATAATGGAGACGTTAAAGAGAATTTACTGTTTGAATGTTTTTTTTAAATAAGATTAAAATATTAGGGAAATAAATTGTATTTTGTCCAGTTAATGTTTCCATTAAAATAACATGAATGTTTTTTCTATATCAATAATTTAATTTTGACGCATATTGATGATGTGTCCATTTGTACAGTTGTTCTCGGCTAAGATGGAATTTTAGAATTATATTTTTTTATATTATAAGTTTCGGTACATACAGTTAAGATTTTTGTTTACAAAAGGATTATTGATTCATTTATATGATACTCATCAGCATATCCGTATTGGTGGCGTGCAAATGTTAAAAAGCGTAGCGAGACAACGACATTATGTTTGGCTCCGTCTTTTCTTTATACGACCTCTTCGTCTTATCCTATCAACCTTCAGTCCAAGCTATGATATGTTAATATGTATGTTTGAAAATATTGTCACCTGTATTCTAAACAAAAAAAAATAAAAAATCAAACGATATCGCATAGTCAGCACATAACATTTTAACCCAGACCATACAAATAAATGAACTACTGAATGGCTCTACAGAAATATATTAAATTTTTTTTTTAAGATTATATTAGTGAGGTCTTATTGTGTATCCTTTATTTACACAATCCTATCATTTAAGCTATTACCACATTCCATACCAATTTAAACCTTCGTGTCAAGTTGTTGTCTTTAATTTAAAACATTTTATAAATAGTAAAACATTATGCCGTTTATTTTTTAGAAATATGTTAAAAATTGTATATGAAACGTTTGAGGTTATTGTTCGAGATCCCACATTATTTTAAGAAAATTTGGGCAAAGGCTTTGTGCCACATCTAAAGTGTTTGTGGTGTTGACAATTTTTTCATCGGATAGCAAAATCTGTAGTACTTGTGCTACTGAGAATTTTTTCATCAGATAGCAAAATCTGTAATCTTTGTGCAACTGTTGAATTTTTGATTAACTTCAAAAATCTATGTATAGTCTTTGTACCACTGACAATTTTTTTATCAGCTGATTAAATTTCTAGTCTTCGTGCTACTGACAATTATTTCATCGGACACCTATATAGGTGTATTATATATAGTCTTTGTGCAACTGACAAATTTTTCATCGGCTTGCAAAATCTGTATAATAGTCCTTGTGCCACTAACAATTTTTTTATCAGCTGGTAAAATCTGTGGTCTTTGTGTTACTGACAATTTTTTCATAAGCTTGCAAAATTTATATTAAGTCTTTGTACCACCACCATTTTTTTCATCGCATGCCAAAATCTCTGGTCTTTATGACACTGGCAAAGTTTTCATCGACTTAAAATCTGGAATCTTTGTACCACTGACAAATTTTTCATCATACAGCAAAATCTATAGTCTTTCTGCCATCATCAAACAAGTACACCTCTAAGCAGTATTTATCTTTAAGAAATCCCTCTTCGAGTTGTCTTTCTGCTTATTTTATTGTAAATGGAGGAAGTTTCATGTTTGATGACCGATTTAAGAATTCCTCCCATTTTCAAAAAAAATTATTTAGTAAAGCTATTGGGCATACTAGCTGTCGTTTTCCTATAGAAACTCCTAGATAAGTTTTTCTATTTCATTACACACAGACATAGCATTACGCCATCTCTTATATACTCTCGTGGTTCTCATAATTCTTATCTATCCTGGTTTTAAATTTTCTCCAACTATTTCCTTCTATTCTTTCCTCAGTCCACCTGTTGGTCACTCTCCATTCAATTGAAACGTGCGTCTATTTGTTTCGTAAGTCTTTTGCAAGTCATTCTATCAATGTGGCCAAACTATTTCAATACTCCTCTCTTAATTCTACCTATAATATCCATCTCTAACTATTATTCTTTATTATATCATTACTTTGTGAAACATTGTAAAAGCAAATATTCTATTGATTCATTTTGAATTAAGTAGAAATTTCTTTATTGTTAACCGGTTTTGGTATTTCTTCCATTTTTAAGGTTACTGATTCAAATTGTATATCGCCTAATACAGTGTTAGTCGAACGTGGTGAAACTCCAGTGCAATTCATCATTAATAGTATTAAAATGCCTCGATCACTTTAAATCGAATCAACTAAGAAAGAAAACATTACTTCTGCAGGCAGAGTGTTGTCTGACAGCCTTTAATAATTTAAATTTGCTGAAAAAGACATAAAAATGGATCATGAAGATCTACCATCGACTATATTACCTGTTTATTACCCGTCTAAAACTTTCGGTCTAGCTCCGTACGAAATAATCGAAGAAAAATCCATAATTACGTTCAAACCATCGTATCGCTCCTTAATTTTTAACTTAGCGATAATCGCCTTGATCTTCTTGGCTATATATCCGATATACCTTTATCAAACGGAGACTATTCAAGAAAGTAATCAAGATTCGATATCTTTATACTCCGATGTTTTTAGGACCGTAAGCGGTACAATATCAGCTGCTATGAACACTGGAGTACAGACAATTAACCGTCATCGCATATGTAAATTGATCAAAGATCTCGCTACCTTTGATTTGGATGTTCTTTCTCTCGGTATACCGATGAGATATGCTAATATACGTAAGCGATGTATGATCGCTATTTTTTTCGTGTATTCTTTGACGTTCGTATTTTTGACCATAGACTTTTTTGCGTTTGCCGGTATATCAGGTGAAACTGGTACCTACCTCTATTGGTCTTCATGTATATTTATATTTTTGATCAATTTGACCACTGTTGTGAATATTGTTGGATTTATATATTTTCTTCTCAGAAGGTAAGAGTTCTTCGATTTTTTCAATATACTTAAGATAATAAAACATTATAAGTTATTAAGTCAAACACTGTTTATTCCATTTTATATAACGGTATAACCCTACCAGTTTCAAGGTTTTCATCTCATCATCAGGAGCACAAACAAGATTGAATTATATTCGAACTGGTACTGTTGAAGAACAAATTAGGATTGGGGATTGTGGGTGGAGAAAATGTACGTATACACGTTTGATATGTATTATCAAGATCTCACCGCTTCTTGCTGAAGTTGTCTCCCGCCTTCCTCCACCCATATTCCCTAACCCGAATTTTTTGTCAGAAGCTTGTATGTCGGTACCAGTTCGAACATAATTCAGTCGTATTTTTTCTCCCTGATCATGAGGCAAAAACCTTGAAACCGGTAGCGTTCCAAAGTCATATAAAGTGGCATACACAGTGTTTAACTACATATATTACAATACATACATAAGTGTATATACCATTACACCATTTTCCTGTCGGTGTAGGCCTCTTCCACATCCATACACCTCATACAACCTCTACAATTTCTCTGACTTTCTACTTTTCCTTCTTTCAAAATATTATTGCCTTGATCCAACCATACTTTTCTTGGTCTTCATCTACCACGTTTTCTACTCTAATTTACACTTTATATTTGTTTTGTCAGTCTTTCTTCATTCGTCCATTCTACATATCCAAACCATCTCAGATCGCTTTTCTTATATCTTACTCAACACATCAGCCTTAAGGTCACATTTATCCTTGATCACTTCATGCCGTATATTGTCAAACATTGTCACCCCTGTCACTTATATTCTAATAAGGGATATGTTGTATAAAATAAAGTCTGATTTATTTTAGGTTCATGATAATAAACACATGTCTCAAAGACATATCGAGTGATTCATTAGAATCCGAACCGTTGAAGAACAGTTCAGTATGGACAACGCACGGGAAAAACAGAGTGGCTGACATCAGCAAAACTGGCGTTAAGAAAGTCATTCCTCGGCAGATCGAAGTCAGAGACAACAGTCGACATCCGGTCAACAAACTCTGCAAGATGCACGACACGTTGTGCGAACTAGCTAAAGACTTGAATTGGATCTTTTCTATACAGATGTTGATCCAAGTTGGCATCGCGTTTGTAACAGTCGTGATAGAGCTATATTTCTTCTATTTGATGCTGAGCAACAACGAGAAGTATCAGCTGCAAATGGGCAAAGCTTGGACGGCAGGATCATGGGGTGTTATCTGTTTTTCTATGACTTTTGCTCTGGCTTACATTTGCTCCAAGACCAAAGACGAGGTGAGAGTAAGATATTTTTCGTAGTATTAAGTTTCTATGGTTCCATATCGATAGTTCTTCATCCATGGAGACAGAAATAGGAAGGGTTTGAATGTTTGAGTTTCTTCTAACTAAGGCAGATTGAATGTATTTTGCGGTCTTTTCTCTTTGCGGTATCTTCCCGCTTATTAATAAATGCCATGATCGTTTAAATAAGTCTTAAGATTTTGAATTTATTTATAATTAAACGGTACAATGTACCTTTTTTTTTTAACCTGGCGAGTTTATTGCCATATGGCAATCTCTTCCAACCAACCAGAAATATGTTTTTATAGGCCCTAAGTGTTAACCAGACTGGAATCCTATTTAAAAAAATCTGGGTTCCAGCGGGGATCGAACCCGCAACCTCCGGATCGGCAGACAAGTGTCTTATCACCAGGCCACGGAAGTCGTCTTTTACCTTATGACTTAACATAAAAAGACACTAATGAATGATCAACACTTATATAAAAAGTATATACATAAAAAGTAACAATAATTTTACACAATTACAACAAGAATGTTTAGAATGAAATAGGTATTAAATCGTAAAATCACACGTTACAAACACAATGCGGAGCCATCCACAGGCGCACAGCCCGCACTGCGCCGAAAATACGAACACGATAGACAAATCATTAAAAAACAAATCAAAAACTATAAACAAATTGAAAACAAAGTATAAAAGACGGAATCAAACAGATAAAACTTCACAAATCCACAAAAATAGTAAAAAAACACAATCATTTCAATAGCAGTTTAAAATGGTTTCATGCATGTTTTTTTGTATTCTCTACTTGTTATATTTGTTCATTGTACGAATTAAGGAAGTCACTTCGATCCCACCTCCACCCACGCTGTTATGAGGAACAATATAAGTCCCCATTCAGTGCGATCTACACTAGAAGATCAAAATCTTCTTTATTTTATTATTATGAGCGCGACGTCATAAACTACCTAAATGGACTCCTCCGACAATAAACCCGTCAGGTTGCACTGTATAGAACGGAAGTGTAATACAATAGTTTTTCTCTTTATTTGCCAAGTAAGTCATTGTTGCAGTTGTTATAATGGTTTCTGCACTTTCAGGCAGATGATTCGAGCATATTGTTACATCAAATCAATTTTGATATTAAAGATGATGATACAAGAACTAGTGTGAGTATATATGTTGGTCAATATAAAATGTATAAGTTATTTCATACCACTTAAGTTGTTAATAGAATAAGAAACACGAATATCCAAGGAACCCTGAATGTGGATACTCTTTTTAATAAATTTTACTAGTAAAGAGTATAAGAAATATGTATATCAAAGGAATTCTGAACTAGGAAACCCTTTTTATAACATATATCTTACTTGTTAATAGAATAAGAAATATGGATATCCAAGGAACCCTGAACAAGGAATCGTTTTTCATATCCCTTACTAGTAACGAGAATAAGAAATATGAGCGAGAAAGTAACAGGATCAAGACCCGGAAGACTGTAATAAATTGATTTTGATGTAATCAACGATAGTCCAAAATGGTAATTTATTACCAACTTCGATGTATGGGAGTGAAACATGAATATGTAGATAAATAATTAACGCAATTTGAGGAATTCTATTCGGGAAGTATTTTTTTTAGATATTGGAATAGTTACGAGAAATGTTGAACGGCGTGTAGCGATAGGAAACAAAGTCAACGTACACGTATATAATCGAGCCGTACAGTATCAACATATGTTACGATGATAGTTCGAAACGGTATTTTATTACTAATTTTAGTGTATGGGAGTAAAAAGTGGGCGTGGAAGACTGAAAGCAAGTTGAGGAATTCCAGTATTCGGGCTGGGCTGTATTTTTCCAGATAATGGAAACATTATGAGATATATCGAACAGCGTGAAGCTATAGACAACAAAGTCAATAACAATTATGTACTGGAGCCTTGTGATATCATTCGCTAAGATGACGACAGTTCACAACAATATTTTATTACTAACTTTGATGTAGGGCAGTGAAACGCGGATGTGGAAAAAGACTGTAAGGAGCTGAGTCAAGAAGGACGTGCATTGAGAAGAATATATGAGGTAATAATGTATAACAGAATACAAAAAGCAATTATTAGAGATGAATGAACTTTTGGCTGATGTGTTGAGTGACATGATGAAGAGAAGCATTATGAGATGGTTTGGGCATGTGGAACTAATGAATTTAGGACTACTAACAAAACAAATATATAATGCATTAATAAGTGGAAGGCGTGGTAAAGAAAGACCAAGGAAAGATGGTTGGATCATGTGAATAATATTTTAAAAGAACACTTCTGTCAGAAATCATAGGAGTTGTTTGAAAAAGTGTATACATATAGAAAAGGCGAAGGTTATGTGGGCGAAATAGGAACATTTTGTGTTCTGTCCTCTCTGTCTACCCCAGTAGGGGAATGGCGTGTATAGTAGTCTCAAAGAAAAGTCTGATCAAGTGTTTCTTCTTCAGGTGGAAATGTTCTCGTTGCAAATGTTCCATCAAAAGGTGGAGTTTACGGCTTGTGGCTTCTTCCCCGTGGATTTCTCTGTGCTGTACATGATAGTCGGAGCTGTCACCACGTACCTGGTCTTCTTGATACAATTCGAGATGGCTAGCAGACCTCCTGTACCAATACCTACAAATCATACAATCTAAACTGTCCGTGTATCTCTGCTGTACATGATGTACCTGATTTGTATGAAACTTGTACCACCTGATCATTTCAGCTGATTGATTATTTTCGATGTATCCTATTGGCTTTTACCTGCGCCTACAAATAACTGTCCATGTATCTCTACTGTGCAAAATAGTCACTGTTTCTGGTCTAAGTGATACTCGTACCACCTGAACAGTTTGTGTATCTTGACTTTACATGATAACCATAATGTTTTGCTTGGTTCATTTCGATATACCCTGAAGTCCATGTGTACCAGCGGCTATAAATCATACTATTTGAACTATCTGTTTATTTATACTGTAAAAAATAGTCACTATGTACCTGGTCTATTTGATACTTGTACTGTCTGAACAGTTTGCGTATTTTTACTATATATGATAATCGTAATGTTTAGTTTGATTAATTCCGAAATACCCTGCAAAACATCTGTACCAGCGCCGTCTACAAATCATACCGCCAGAACTGACCTCTACTGTACAAATAAGTCACTATTTACCTGGTATATTTAATACTCATGCCATCTGAACTGTTTATGTTTCTTTACTGTACACGATAATCATAATATATTAAATTTGATTCTATTCGAAGTGCCCTGCAGACATTTTCCAGTACACACAAATCTTACCATCTGAATTGTCAATATATCTCTACTGTACAAAATAGTCACTATGTACCTGGTACTCGTAAATTGATACTCGTATCACCGGAACTGTTTGTATATCGTTACTGTACGTGATATTCATAATGTAAAGATTGTTGATAAAATAAAGAGAATATTTTAACAGGTTTATTGTATGTACTCAAATAAATGTTTTTAAAAAATCAACTTTTTTAATAACACCATCATTTGTCTTACTCACCTTTATGTTTTATGGACATTATATAAAATCACACCATTAGCAATGTTTCCTTCAATTGTAAAATGATCAGTTCGTCTTGTGACTGGATGACGTCTGCATGTATACAGGCAATCCCTGGTTTAATAGTAATATTATTAATCCATCATGTAGTGCTATAACGACTGTGCGTCTATTGCTTTGTTGTGTGCATACACATAACACAACAGTAAACCTACACTAGCAGGCAGAACAATACATGAGGTGTTGCATATATACAGGCAAGTCCTGGCTACGTAGTGAGTGTGTCGATCTATTACAGGCCGCCTATTTTTTAAGACCCGTGAGCTGTGGATTTTACCATTTTGAATTTATTCGAATTTCAAAGTACGCGCTTTAATGGATTCTCAATTCTTCGAGAATGGAGACGTTAGTTCGCCTTGCTGTCCATAGAATAAAAATAAGGATGCTGTTACTACAGTTTTTTAAAGTTTACATATTTTAATTTTAATAAAAAGGTGAATCGTCGAGTATAGGTACAAAACAGCAGTGAGGTGCATGGCCGCGCGGCAACGCACTGGACTTTCATTCGGAATGTCGTTGGTTCGAACCCGGCGCTGTGCTACTCCCCTCAAATAATAATAACATTTTTGCGTCTAGTATTTGGGGGTATAAGAACACCTATGACACAGGTCATTCTTTCAAAAAGATAAAAAAGGTCTATTCTTTCAAAAAGATAAAAAAAAAACATTCCGACGTGCTCCGATCTTCTCACTTTATAGTATTTAAGACAAATATATTGCGTTTGTGATGAAGAAATGAGACCACATCAGCCCAGGCCTTGCTTAGTGAAATTGTTCTCTACATCTATTGTGTACTCCACGGCTCGCTTTTCCATCAAAACGATGTAAATTTTGATCAATCATGCCATGTCCTCATTGGGGTAGGCATATAAAACAGATTTCATTCTATTCTGACTGAATTCTTTGGCTTCTGCCATGTCCATGCATCTTGTCTATCATTCCTCCTATTATGAAATATTTTAGAATTTGTTTTATTTGGTCGTATCGTGTTTTTCTAGATCTTTCCAAACTTCTAGTTACTTCTGTATAAAGTATTATTTATAATAAATCCTATTATAAACTCTTTACTCATTCAGAATTTGTTCCACTTGGTTCGTATATCTATACAAATCGTATAGATTATTTTAGTGAATATCTTTTCACTCATTATTTTCACGTAGCAAAATCATTGCAACCATTTTATTTTAAGCACTGCATCTTTTCCCCTAATGTCATCATACCTTATCCTGTCATACATTGTTCTCCCGCAGACTCGACGCAACGCTCTGTCAATTGTAAAAACAATACTGTGGGTGAAAACAAATAAAGTCAACCATGAATACTTTCCTTTTAAATTTTTCATTAGCTGGTTCCTTGAGGAACGCCTTAAAAAGATTTCACTGTATTCATTTGTTATATTGAATTTTAGTTAGTCAATTTATAAACCACTTTCTTAGAAATTGTAGTTGCGTTTTATAATTTCAGTTAAATATTATATAATTTCCAACGCTCTCATAAACCTTATCAACCTGCATTTTGAGTAGAATTATCATAAATTGTTATCTGCTCAAGTATCTCAGGCAATATAATTGACTCCACTTATTACAGCTACTTTGGTAAAGTAGCGCTATTGTAGCTACTTTCAATATAATGTAGCATGCTATTCAGTATTTTAACTTTCAATATAACGTATTAACGCCGTTTCTACAACCGCATTGTTCTAAATATTAATTTATATTTTCTACGTGTTAAGTTTCTTATATAATTCTATGAATTGACTTTGAATTCGAGTTCTACAATTTGACTAATTTGATTCAAGTGATTTAATTCAAATTCTACACTATGACTAGTTTATTTCATGTTCTACAGATAAGCTAGTTTAATTGATATAGAATTAGACCAGTTTAATTAATGTTTTGTAATTTGATTACTTTCATTACAAAAAAAACACAAACCAAATGCAGTGGCAGCAAACAACCCTAAAATGATGCGGGGTAAAATGACATAGCGAGAGCCTTCTACCATATGCCCAGAGACAAGCCAAAATCTGGGTAATTTATGGGGGAACAATGAAAGATGAGAACAAGGTGAGGAATTTTGGTATTTGGGAGCATGTTTTCGAGAAATGCTCAGATAAAGAAAGGTGGCGTCCATTTTGTAATGGTTAGCATTACGCAAGTTACGCAAGCGGGCACCCTAGATTCGATTACTGTATTTTATTACACTTGCATTGTATGCAGTACAACCTGGCAGTCTTATTGTCGTGTTCCAATCTCTTCCAACAAACCAAAAATATGTCAAAGAGGTCTTGAGTGAAAACCCGAGTGGAATCCTTTTTAAAAACTCTGGATTGTAACAGGAATGGAACCTGCTGGCCCGAGGCTGGGAGACATGTATCTTATCGAGTAGGCTACGGATTTACTTCTGGATTGGTTGTACACTTAGACCGTTTTACATCCTAATTTGTTTTTCATAAATTATTTTAGCACTATTAAGCACCGCAAAGGTAGCGCTGTGTACAAAACTACATCTAAAGAAAGGCGATTCAACCTACCGATCGTTATGGAACTTGGAATTAGGTGTTTATCTGTCTGTGAAGATTGTGTGCTTGCTGAATTGTAACAGCTTGCACATAATAAATCAATACACGCACTGGTGTCTTCCATCCGCAGGATGACAAACAATCGTACTTGATCATGAGGGATGGCCTATTATGTTGTATCCATTGTTAGAAAAAAATATTCAAATACCTGTTGATGCAGGTAATCAAGTCGACTGCCCACTTAGTTCTGTTTTTGATAATAGATTTTCCAAAAATATTGTGTACATTGATGTGCTAGTGTCAACTTGGATATATGGAAGTTAAGCCTGGAAATTGATAGGGAGTGATAAAAGCAGAATAAATTGTTATATAATTGAGACGTTAAAGAGAATTTACTGTTTGAATGTTTTTTTAAATATCATTGAATTGAAATAAATTGTATTAAATTTGTCCAGTAAAATAACATGAATATTTTTTCTATATCAATAATTTTATTTTGACACATATTGATGATGTGTCCATTTGTACAGTTGTTCTCGGCTAAGATGGAGTTCTAGAATTATATTTTTAAAATTTCCATACGTACAGTTAAGATTTTTGTTTGCTAAAGGATTATTATCAATTCGTACGTACATCAGCATATCCATACTGGTGGCGTGCAAGTGTTAAAAAGCGTAGTGAGAAGACAATGTTATGTTTGGCTCCATCTTTTCTTTATACGACCTCTTCGTCTTATCCCATCAACCTTTAGTTCTAGCAATTATAACTCGGAGGTTGTGAGTTTGATTCGAGGAGGTAGACCGAGGAAAAGGTGTTGAAAAAATGTTAAGTGAGAAATATGAATGATAGTAGATCAATTTTCACAGCTTACCCCGCAAGGGCCACGGCATAATATGTTTGTATGTATGTATGAGAATTTATTCACCTGTGTTCTGAATAAAAATAAATAAATACACCAAAGGATATCGCATAGTCAACACATAACATTTTAAGCCGCACAATATTAACGAATTAATTACTGAATGGCTCTATAGAAATATATTTTATATTTTTTAAAGATTATGTTAGTGAGGTCTTATTGTACATCTTTTATTTACACAATCCTATCATTTAGATTATGGATCCCCAAACTATGGCCCGCCGCACTGGCCAGATCCGGCCCGCTGATGCTTTTAAAAATATTACCTATGTAACATACTCGTATGTTATATCACATATAAAATACATCCAAATAGAATTCGTGACACTTTTTATTACAAAAAATAACTTTAGAACATGCGATTTTTTTAAGGAAACGTATTTGGATGCTTTATAGTGCCGATGCCCGAACGAACTGCGATGTGTTGTAAGCAATGTTGTGTTCACTCTGGCGTCACTGTGATAAAACACAGTTGTGTGTATCCACAGAGTATGCGGAAGGGTAGCGGGGTCGAGATTCAGCAACTATTCGGAATTGTTCGGGCATATTCGGTAAGATTGACGCCACTGCCCGACTGGGGATTCACCGGGATGAGGTAAGCTGGCGTATATGGCACAGACCGTCCATACCTTATCAACTGTAAACAGTTTTACTCACTGGTCATCGCAATTATTATAAAACGTAGGATTGCTTGTTTTACGCTGTTTGTTTTATATACTCGTATATACATATTTTCTCATGGGTTCCCATATTAAATTTAAAAAATATCAATTTTAAAGAAGAGAAAAGTTGACAGTAAATGTCGGATCTTTAATGAACAATGGACAATTTATTACTTGTTCGTGCAGTGCAAAGACAATTTCACTATGTTTGTATCTTATTTGTAGAGATACTGTATCAGTGTTCAAAGAATACAACTTGAAAATACATTGTATTAGCAAACATAGTGAAGAATTAGTTAAATTTGAAGGAGAATTACGTGATAAAACGCTACAAAACTTATAAATATTATAGTAAAGAAGGTAGACCGTTGACATATGGTGAATTTGTTAAAAAATGTATTTTAGGAACAGTTGAAGAAATAAGTCCGAATCCTGTAAAAAAATATTTGCTAGTGTAAGCTTATCTTCAAGTACAGTTACTGGAATAATTGAGGATTTAGGATCAGATATCACTCTTCAACTTAAAGAAAATGCTAATAAATTTTACTCATTTTTCACTGGCGATTGTTTACAGATTATTTGATACCAAAAGTATCCATCAACCAATTAACTTTCACTGTATCATACATCAACAGTCTTTATGTGGAAAAAATCTCGATTTCAAGTCTGTGATGTCTACTGTAAATTATACATAAGAAAGGCTGGATTGAATCATCGACAGTTTAAAAGTTTTCTAGAAGATATTGAATGTGAGTACGGTGATTTGTTGTGGAATATCTGAATATTATTTAAATTTGAATAGTTTATAAAATATTTATTATGTCATTAGTAAGAAAACTTTATTAGTTTAGTATTGCAATTATTAGTTTAAATTATTGTTTGACTTATGTAGTTTTCTTTGTGAATACGTTTTTTTTAATCCGGCCCACTTAGCAATTTCAATACTCTTCTATGGCCCTATTCTTAAAATGTTTAGGGACCCCTGGTTTAGGATATTACCACATTCCATACCAATTTAAACCTTCGTGTCAAGTTGTTCTCTTTAATTTAAAACATTTTATAAATAGTTTAACATTTTGCCGTTAATTTTTGATGAAACATTTGAGGTTATCGTTCGAGATTCCACATTCTTTCGAGAACACATTTCTTTTACTGGCGAAATCTTGGACAAAGGCTTTGTGCAACATGTAAAGTGTTTGTGCTGTTGACAATTTGTTAAAAGCAAATATTCTATTGATTCATTTTAAAGTAGAAATTTCTTTTTTTGTTAACCGGTTTTGGCATTTCTTCCATTTTTAAGGTTACTGATTCAAATTATATATCACCTAATACAGTGTTAGTTGAACGTGGTGAAACTCCGGTGCAATTCATCATTAATAGTATTAAAATGCCTCGATCACTTTAAATCGAATCAACTAAGAAAGAAAACATTACTTCTGCAGGCATAGTGTTATCTGGATAGCCTTTGATAATTTAAATTTGCTGAAAAAAGACATAAAAATGGATCATGAAAATCTAACATCGACTATACTACCTGTTTATTACCCGTCTAAAACTTTCGGTCTAGCTTCGTACGAAATAAGCGAAAAAAAATCCATAATAACAGTCAAACCATCGTATCGCTCTTTAATTTTTTACTTAGCGATAATTGCTTTGATCTTCTTGACTATCTATCCGATATACCTTTTTCAAATCGAGGCTATTCAAGAAAGCGATCAAGAATCGACATCGTTATACTCCTATCTTTATCTTTATAGGACCATAAGCGGTACAATATTATACGCTGCTATGAACACTGGAGTACAGACAATTAACCGTCATCGGATATGTAAATTTATCAAAGATCTCGCTACATTTGATTTGGATGTTCTTTCTCTCGGTATACCGATGAGATATGCTAATATACGTGAGCGATGTATGATCGCTATTTTTGTCGTGTATTCTTTGACGTTCGTATTTTTGATCATAGACTTTTTTGCGTTTGCCGGTATATCAGGTGAAACTGGCACCTACCTCTATTGGGCTTCTTGTATATTTACATTTTTGATCAATTTGACCACTATTGTGAATATTGTTGGATTTATATATTTTCTTCTCAGAAGGTAAGAAGTCTTAGATTTTTTTCAATATACTTAAGATAATAAGACATTGTAAGTTATTAAGTCAAACACTGTTTATTCCATTTTATATAACGGTATAACCCTACCGGTTTCAAGGATTTCGTCTCATCATCAGGAGCACAAACAAGATTGAATTATATTCGAACTGGTACTGCTGAAGAACAAATTCAGGTTGGGGATTGTGGGTGGAGGAAATGTACACATACGAGTACACGTATGATATGTATTATCAAGATCTCTCGCTTCTTGCTGAAGTTGTCTCCCGTCTTCCTCCACCCATATTCCCCAACCCGATTTTTTACCGTCAGAAGCTTGTATGTCAGTACCAGTTCGAACATAATTCAATCATGTTTTTGCTCCCTGATGATGCGGCGAAAACCTTGAAACCGGTAGCGTTATAACCAGGGCTGTGGAGTCGGAGTCGTGGAGTCGGAACATTTTAGGCGAAGTCGGAGTCGGAAAAAATCGACCGACTCCGACTCCGTTTAATTATTTTAACATTTTCTTTAATGAATAACGTTACGGTATGTGTTAACCAGTTAACCTCTCATCGTTTCATGCCTGATACTATGCAGACTTTTATAATCGCAATAAACCCTAAAAGGGGATTACGTTCAGTTTATTGCAGCCGTACAAATAGTAAATTCCTGCACTTAGATTCCTAGGGTTTTTATTTATTTTGTAGTTCTAGGAAAATAAATAAAATAAGAACACGTGTCTGTTATCGGCATAAATATTTTTCTTACATTTTAGTTTCATAGTTATTTTTAAATATTATTTAATTCTTTTTTTAAATATTAATATATATTTTTAATATTATTTTTGTGTGAATATATTGCTTAATGCATATTGTTTATATATTTTTTTTATTAAATTGTTTCATTTGTGTAGGAATATAATTAATTTTTTATTTATACCTGTATCCATTATTAATAAGTCAATATAAATACATTAGGTAGACGCAGTAAATTATAAAATAAAATAAAAATTGAAGTCAGAGTAAAGAGTTGGAGTCGGAGCATAAAATAAAGCCGGAGTCGGAGTCGGTAAATTTTCATCCGACTCCACAGCCCTGGTTATAACGTAATATAAAGTAGAATAAACAGTGTAGTTTGTTTTATCAAACACTGTTTATTCCACTTTTTGTAATGGTATAACTCTATCGGTTTCAAGGCTTTCACCGCATCTTCAGGGGTGCACAAAAACATCTGGTGTCCTCGTGGCTGGGCTCGCCCTATATTGGTGGGTTGTATCTTGGCCGGGGGATGTTATTAGATGAGTCCAGACCTTTTCATAGCTTCTGTCTAATGTATTCTCTGCAGTTTATGTGTTCTTGAAGTATATTTAAATGTATTATGTACATATTATGTCGCTATCAATAAACCTATATTTATTTATTTATTATTTACCATCAACAAGACCAAGACAAGGAATAAACAGTGTTTGACTAAAGAAATTCTAATACATACATATATGTATATACCATTACGCCATTTTCCTGTCGGTGTAGGCAGAGAGGACATAGCGTATATTTTCCTAAGCCGATAAATATCCTAAGCCTCTTCAACATCCATACACCTCATACAATCTCTACGATTTCTCTGCCTTTCTTCCTTCTTGCAAAATATTATTCACTTGATCCAACTATAGTTTTCTTGGTCTTCGTCTACCACGTTTTCTCCTCTCATTTGCACTTTATATTTGTTTTGTCAGTCTTTCTTCATCTTACTCAACACATCAGCCTTAAGGTCACATTTATCCCTGATCACTTCATGCCGTATATTGTCAAACATTGTCACCCCTGTCACTTATATTCTAATAAGGAATATGTTGTATAAAATAAAGTCTGATTTATTTTAGGTTCATGATAATAAACACATGTCTCAAAGACATATCGAGTGATTCATTAGAATCCGAACCGTTGAAGAACAATTCAGTATGGACAACACATGGGAAAAACAGAGTGGCTGACATCAGCAAAACTGGCGTTAAGAAAGTCATTCCTCGGCAGATCGAAGTCAGAAACAACATCTGACATTCAATCGACAAACTCTGCAAGATGCACGACACGTTGTGCCAACTAGCTAATGACTTGAATTGGATCTTTTCCATACAGATGTTGATCCAAGTTGGCTTCGCGTTTGTTTCAGTCGTGATAGAACTATATTTATTTTATTTGATGCTGAGCAACAACGAGAAGCATCAGTTTCAAATCAGTAATGCTTGGACGACAAGTTGGGGTGTTATCTTTTTTTCTATGACTTTTGCTCTGTCTTACATCTGCTCCAAGACCAAATACGAGGTGAGAAAAATATATTTTTTGTACCAGTTGATTTCTAGGGTTCCACCTCGATAGTTCTTCATCCATGGAAATAGATAAAAGAAGTTTTTGTAGGTTTGGGCTTCTTCCAACTAAGGCAGATTGAATGTATTTTGCGGTCTTTCTTCTTTGTGCTATCTTCCCGCTTATTAATAAATACCACGATCGTTTAAATAAGTCTTAAAATTTGGAATTTATTTATTTATCTGTTTATTTATAAATATACGGTACAATGTAATACATCAATCAACAATTTCCGAGACTAACCAACAGATGGCGCCTCTAATAACAAATCCACAATTTTATTATTAGTTGAGACAGATATAGACATTGTAATTTGTTTTTTAATCAAACACTGTTTATTCCACTTTATATGTTACCTTATGACAAAAAATAAAAGAGTCAGTAATGAATGATAAACACATTAAGTTTGATAGAATATGAAAAAGAAAGTAAAAATAATTTTACGCAACAAAAATATTTAGATTGAAGTACGTATCAAGTCGTAAAATCACTTGTTACCAACACAGTACGGGGCCGTCCACAGGCGCACAGCCCGCACTGCACCGAAAATACGAACACGATAGACAAATCATTAGAAAACAAATCAAAAACCGTATACAAATTGAAAACAAAGTATAAAAGACGGAATCAAATAGGTAAAACTTCACAAATCCACAAAAATAGTAAAAAAAAACACAATCGCTTCAATAGCAGTTCAAAAATGGTTTCGTGCAAGTTTTTTGTATTTCCTACTTGTTATATTAGGTCCTTACATATGAAATTGGCGTTTTGCCGTACTGGCAACTTTGATCTCAAATATCTTCTCTTTGGTTAGGAATTCCAAATTAAAATTTATACAGCTATTTACTCAAGTATTTGTGTTTCGAAAATTATAATTCATTTGTTTTTTCCTCAATTGTTTTTTTTCTTTGCGTCACTCAGTTTACAAAATGGAAAACTTGAAATATCGCGTTATTTACGAGTACGAGTTCCACCGTGGCACCAGTGCTGCAGAAACGGCTCGAAGGATTAATGATGTGTATGGCGACGGTGCCGCAAAAGAAAACACAGTGCGTTTTTGGTTCCAACGTTTTCGTTCTGGAAATTTCGACCTGCAGAACAAGCCCCGTGGACGGCCGGAGACCAAAGTTGATAATGAAGAATTGAAGGCTATTGTGGAAGCGGATCCATCGCAAACCACGTCCGAGTTAGCTGCAGGCTGCGGTGTTAGTGATAAAACTCTTTTAATCCACTTGAAGCAAATTGGGAAGGTGAAAAAGCTTGAAAGGTGGGTACCTCACGAATTGAGTGAAGCAAATCAACAAACGCGCGTTGACTGCTGCGTTGCATTACTCAACCGGCACAATAATGAAGGGATTTTGAATCGAATCATTACCTGTGATGAAAAGTGGATCCTGTATGATAATCGGAAGCGCTCATCGCAATGGCTGAACCCTGCCGAACCAGCCAAACCATGCCCCAAGCGAAAATTGACTCCAAAAAAGTTACTTGTGAGCGTTTGGTGGACTAGTGCTGGTGTCGTTCACTACAGCTTTCTTAAATCTGGCCAGACGATTACGGCAGATGTCTATTGTCAGCAACTGCAAACCATGATGGAAAAGCTAGCTGCTAAACAACCGAGGCTGGTTAATCGCTCTAGGCCACTGCTGCTTCATGATAACGCTAGACCACACACTGCACAACAGACGGCTACCAAATTAGAAGAGCTTCAATTGGAATGTCTAAGACATCCACCGTACTCTCCGGACCTTGCCCCAACAGATTACTATTTTTTTCGAAATTTGGATAACTTCTTGCAAGGGAAAAAATTCAACTCCGATGGGGCAGTCCAAACCGACTTCAAAGATTTTATTGATTCCCGTCCGAATGGTTTTTTTAGTAAAGGGATCGATGAACTACCTATGAGATGGCAAAAGTGCATAGATAGCAATGGTACATACTTTGATTAAATAAATATATTATATTAAAAAAAAATCAACTTTATGTTCCTCCCAAACAAAACGCCAATTTTATATGTAAGGGCCTAATATTTGTTCGTTGTACGAATTAAGGAAGTCACTTCGATCCCACCCCCACCCACGCTGTTATGAGGAACAATATAAGTCCCTATTCAGTGCGATCTACACTAGAAGATCAAAATCTTCTTTATTTTATTATTATGAGTGCGACGTCATAAACTAACCAATTGGACTCCTTCTCCGACAATAAACCCGTCAGGTTGCACTGTATAGAACGGAAGTGTAATACAATAGTTTTTCTCTTTATTTGCCAAGTAAGTCATTGTTGCAGTTATTATAATGATTTCCGCCATTTCAGGCAGATGATTCGAGCATATTGTTACATCAGATCAATTTTGATATTAAAGATGATGATACAAGAACTAGTGTGAGTATATATGTTGGTCAATATAAAATGTATAAGTTATTTCATACCACTTAAATTGTTAATAGAATAAGAAACACGAATATCCGAGGAACCCTGAACGTGGATACTCTTTTTCATATACTACCTTGATCAACAAGTTTTAGGACCGGCCACCGTGTGGCGCTGTAAGTCACCCGATTGGAATTCTTTTTTTTTATTAGGTTACCACATCTATCATTGACACTTCCCTCCAAATTTCAGCGTCATAGCTTGACATTTGTAAATGTTACGCTGTACTGAGTACATCTACCTTTGTGCGTGTTTTCGATTTTTTACAAGTTTGAAAATGGCATCAACGAGTTTGCATTAAATTTTGTGTGAAAAACAGATTTAACGGTCCGCAGACCTTGGAAATGTTGGAGAAGTGTTTTTCGGTGGCACGAACGCTTCAGAAGTGGTCGTGATTCGGTCGAAGATGACGAACGCAGTGTCAGTCGAAAACCGATGAAAACATCGATAAAATCAAAGAAATGTTGGCCGAAAACCGCAAATTGACCATTAGAGAGCTGGCAGAGAACTTGAACATCGCTTATTAATCCCCTCAAGACATTTTGGTTAGTGATTTGGGCCTCAGACGTGTCGCTGCAAAACTGGTGGCGAAAGACCTCAATTTCATGCAAAAAAAGGACCGCGTTGAAATCGCGAAAGACATGATTTCCATGAGTTTTTGACCAAAAACAACACGAATACTATCCAGCAGCCTTCGAATTCACCTGATCTGGCGCCCTGCGACTTTTTCCTGTTCAACCGACTTAAAAAACCGCTTCGCGGAACGCGTTACAGCACCCGAGAGGATATCATGAAAAAATCGAAGACGGCTCTGATGGACATACCTAAAATTGAGTACCAGCGGTGTTTCGAGGATTGTATCAAGCGCTGGCGTAAGTGCGTTGCAGTCGATGGGGAGCACTTTGAAGGGGACCATATCGATTTTGATGAATAAACTTTTATTTTCGATTTTATGAATAAAGTCCTAAAACTTTTTGATCAAGGTAGTATTTTACTATTATAGTAAAGAGAATAAGAAATATGTATATCAAAGGAATTCAGAACTAGGAAACCCTTTTTATAACATATATCTTACTTGTTAATAGAATAAGAAATATGGACAACCCTGACCAAGGAATCGTTTTTCATATCCCTTACTAGTAACGAGAATAAGAAATATGAGCGAGAAAATGACAGGATCAAGACCCGGAAGACTGTAATAAATTGATTTTGATGTGATCAACGATAGTCCAAAACGATAATTTATTACCATCTTCGATGTATGGGAGTGAAACATGAATTTAGATAGAGACTGAACGTAATTTGAGGAATTCTATTATTCGAGAAGTATTTTTTTTAGATAATGGAATAGTTACGAGAAATGTTGAACGGTGTGTAGCGATAGGAAACAAAGTCAACGTACACGTATATAATCGAGCCGTGCAGTATCAACATATGTTACGATGATAGTTCGGAACAGTATTTTATTACCAATTTTAGTGTATGGGAGTAAAAAGTGGACGTGGAAGACTGAAAGCAAGTTGAGGAATTCCACTATTCGGGCTGGGCTGTATTTTTCCAGATAATGGAAACATTATGAGATATATCGAACGGCGTGAAGCTATAGACCAGTGTTCCCCAACCGGTGGACTTTCCGCCGGGCCGCAAACAGTATGCCAAATTTCAAGAAATTCGCCATGCAAAAATATTAAATGTAGGATTTTCATCCATGTCCTCAATAAAATCGAAACAAAGGAATAGACTGGACGTGAATGCAGCACTTCGTCTATCAGAGACAGCACTGCAGCCAAGAATATCCAATATATTAGCAAAGATACAACAGCAGGTTTCGCATTAGTTTGTTGCAAAAACACAATGGTTTTTGTTAAATTTTAATTGTATCAGACAATGTTACAATGAAAATTGTTTAACTGTTATATGTGTATTTGTCAATTATAGTTACATATGTCCATCTGTCACAATATAAGATTTAAAAAATATTAAATAAAAAAAACATTTTTATTTCAATATTAGTGGTCCGCGAAAATTTTTTCCTTTTTTTACCGGTCCACGGGTCTAAAAAGGTTGGGGAACACTGCTATAGACAACAAAGTCAATAACAATTATGTACTGGAGCCTTGCGATATCATTCACTAAGGTGATGACAGTTCACAACAATATTTTATTACTAACTTTGATGTATGGCAGTGAAACGCGGACGTGGAAAAAGACTGAAAGGAGCTGAGTCAAGAAGGACGTGCATTGAGTAGAATATATGAGGTAATAATGTATATAAGAATACGAAAAGAAATTGTAAGAGATGAATGAACTTTTGGCTGATGTGTTGAGTGACATGATGAAGAGAAGCATTATGAGATGGTTTGGGCATGTGGAACTAATAAATTTAGGACTACTAACAAAACAAATATATGATGCATTAATAAGTGGGAGGCGTGGTAAAGAAAGACCAAGGAAAGATGGTTGGATCATGTGAATAATATTTTGAAAGAACACTTCTGTCAGAAATCATAGGAGTTGTTTGAAAAAGTGTATACATATAGAAAAGGCGAAGGTTATGTGGGCGAAATAGGAACATTTTGTGTTCTGTCCTCTCTGTCTACCCCAGTAGGGGAATGGCGTGTATAGTAGTCTCAAAGAAAAGTCTGATCAAGTGTTTCTTCTTCAGGTGGAAATGTTCTCGTTGCAAATGTTCCATCAAAAGGTGGAGTTTACGGCTTGTGGCTTCTTCCCCGTGGATTTCTCTGTGCTGTACATGATAGTCGGAGCTGTCACCACGTACCTGGTCTTCTTGATACAATTCGAGATGGCTAGCAGACCTCCTGTACCAATACCTACAAATCATACAATCTAAACTGTCCGTGTATCTCTGCTGTACATGATGTACCTGATTTGTATGAAACTTGTACCACCTGATCATTTCAGCTGATTGATTATTTTCGATGTATCCTATTGGCTTTTACCTGCGCCTACAAATAACTGTCCATGTATCTCTACTGTGCAAAATAGTCACTGTTTCTGGTCTAAGTGATACTCGTACCACCTGAACAGTTTGTGTATCTTGACTTTACATGATAACCATAATGTTTTGCTTGGTTCATTTCGATATACCCTGAAGTCCATGTGTACCAGCGGCTATAAATCATACTATTTGAACTATCTGTTTATTTATACTGTAAAAAATAGTCACTATGTACCTGGTCTATTTGATACTTGTACTGTCTGAACAGTTTGCGTATTTTTACTATATATGATAATCGTAATGTTTAGTTTGATTAATTCCGAAATACCCTGCAAAACATCTGTACCAGCGCCGTCTACAAATCATACCGCCAGAACTGACCTCTACTGTACAAATAAGTCACTATTTACCTGGTATATTTAATACTCATGCCATCTGAACTGTTTATGTTTCTTTACTGTACACGATAATCATAATATATTAAATTTGATTCTATTCGAAGTGCCCTGCAGACATTTTCCAGTACACACAAATCTTACCATCTGAATTGTCAATATATCTCTACTGTACAAAATAGTCACTATGTACCTGGTACTCGTAAATTGATACTCGTATCACCGGAACTGTTTGTATATCGTTACTGTACGTGATATTCATAATGTAAAGATTGTTGATAAAATAAAGAGAATATTTTAACAGGTTTATTGTATGTACTCAAATAAATGTTTTTAAAAAATCAACTTTTTTAATAACACCATCATTTGTCTTACTCACCTTTATGTTTTATGGACATTATATAAAATCACACCATTAGCAATGTTTCCTTCAATTGTAAAATGATCAGTTCGTCTTGTGACTGGATGACGTCTGCATGTATACAGGCAATCCCTGGTTTAATAGTAATATTATTAATCCATCATGTAGTGCTATAACGACTGTGCGTCTATTGCTTTGTTGTGTGCATACACATAACACAACAGTAAACCTACACTAGCAGGCAGAACAATACATGAGGTGTTGCATATATACAGGCAAGTCCTGGCTACGTAGTGAGTGTGTCGATCTATTACAGGCCGCCTATTTTTTAAGACCCGTGAGCTGTGGATTTTACCATTTTGAATTTATTCGAATTTCAAAGTACGCGCTTTAATGGATTCTCAATTCTTCGAGAATGGAGACGTTAGTTCGCCTTGCTGTCCATAGAATAAAAATAAGGATGCTGTTACTACAGTTTTTTAAAGTTTACATATTTTAATTTTAATAAAAAGGTGAATCGTCGAGTATAGGTACAAAACAGCAGTGAGGTGCATGGCCGCGCGGCAACGCACTGGACTTTCATTCGGAATGTCGTTGGTTCGAACCCGGCGCTGTGCTACTCCCCTCAAATAATAATAACATTTTTGCGTCTAGTATTTGGGGGTATAAGAACACCTATGACACAGGTCATTCTTTCAAAAAGATAAAAAAGGTCTATTCTTTCAAAAAGATAAAAAAAAAACATTCCGACGTGCTCCGATCTTCTCACTTTATAGTATTTAAGACAAATATATTGCGTTTGTGATGAAGAAATGAGACCACATCAGCCCAGGCCTTGCTTAGTGAAATTGTTCTCTACATCTATTGTGTACTCCACGGCTCGCTTTTCCATCAAAACGATGTAAATTTTGATCAATCATGCCATGTCCTCATTGGGGTAGGCATATAAAACAGATTTCATTCTATTCTGACTGAATTCTTTGGCTTCTGCCATGTCCATGCATCTTGTCTATCATTCCTCCTATTATGAAATATTTTAGAATTTGTTTTATTTGGTCGTATCGTGTTTTTCTAGATCTTTCCAAACTTCTAGTTACTTCTGTATAAAGTATTATTTATAATAAATCCTATTATAAACTCTTTACTCATTCAGAATTTGTTCCACTTGGTTCGTATATCTATACAAATCGTATAGATTATTTTAGTGAATATCTTTTCACTCATTATTTTCACGTAGCAAAATCATTGCAACCATTTTATTTTAAGCACTGCATCTTTTCCCCTAATGTCATCATACCTTATCCTGTCATACATTGTTCTCCCGCAGACTCGACGCAACGCTCTGTCAATTGTAAAAACAATACTGTGGGTGAAAACAAATAAAGTCAACCATGAATACTTTCCTTTTAAATTTTTCATTAGCTGGTTCCTTGAGGAACGCCTTAAAAAGATTTCACTGTATTCATTTGTTATATTGAATTTTAGTTAGTCAATTTATAAACCACTTTCTTAGAAATTGTAGTTGCGTTTTATAATTTCAGTTAAATATTATATAATTTCCAACGCTCTCATAAACCTTATCAACCTGCATTTTGAGTAGAATTATCATAAATTGTTATCTGCTCAAGTATCTCAGGCAATATAATTGACTCCACTTATTACAGCTACTTTGGTAAAGTAGCGCTATTGTAGCTACTTTCAATATAATGTAGCATGCTATTCAGTATTTTAACTTTCAATATAACGTATTAACGCCGTTTCTACAACCGCATTGTTCTAAATATTAATTTATATTTTCTACGTGTTAAGTTTCTTATATAATTCTATGAATTGACTTTGAATTCGAGTTCTACAATTTGACTAATTTGATTCAAGTGATTTAATTCAAATTCTACACTATGACTAGTTTATTTCATGTTCTACAGATAAGCTAGTTTAATTGATATAGAATTAGACCAGTTTAATTAATGTTTTGTAATTTGATTACTTTCATTACAAAAAAAACACAAACCAAATGCAGTGGCAGCAAACAACCCTAAAATGATGCGGGGTAAAATGACATAGCGAGAGCCTTCTACCATATGCCCAGAGACAAGCCAAAATCTGGGTAATTTATGGGGGAACAATGAAAGATGAGAACAAGGTGAGGAATTTTGGTATTTGGGAGCATGTTTTCGAGAAATGCTCAGATAAAGAAAGGTGGCGTCCATTTTGTAATGGTTAGCATTACGCAAGTTACGCAAGCGGGCACCCTAGATTCGATTACTGTATTTTATTACACTTGCATTGTATGCAGTACAACCTGGCAGTCTTATTGTCGTGTTCCAATCTCTTCCAACAAACCAAAAATATGTCAAAGAGGTCTTGAGTGAAAACCCGAGTGGAATCCTTTTTAAAAACTCTGGATTGTAACAGGAATGGAACCTGCTGGCCCGAGGCTGGGAGACATGTATCTTATCGAGTAGGCTACGGATTTACTTCTGGATTGGTTGTACACTTAGACCGTTTTACATCCTAATTTGTTTTTCATAAATTATTTTAGCACTATTAAGCACCGCAAAGGTAGCGCTGTGTACAAAACTACATCTAAAGAAAGGCGATTCAACCTACCGATCGTTATGGAACTTGGAATTAGGTGTTTATCTGTCTGTGAAGATTGTGTGCTTGCTGAATTGTAACAGCTTGCACATAATAAATCAATACACGCACTGGTGTCTTCCATCCGCAGGATGACAAACAATCGTACTTGATCATGAGGGATGGCCTATTATGTTGTATCCATTGTTAGAAAAAAATATTCAAATACCTGTTGATGCAGGTAATCAAGTCGACTGCCCACTTAGTTCTGTTTTTGATAATAGATTTTCCAAAAATATTGTGTACATTGATGTGCTAGTGTCAACTTGGATATATGGAAGTTAAGCCTGGAAATTGATAGGGAGTGATAAAAGCAGAATAAATTGTTATATAATTGAGACGTTAAAGAGAATTTACTGTTTGAATGTTTTTTTAAATATCATTGAATTGAAATAAATTGTATTAAATTTGTCCAGTAAAATAACATGAATATTTTTTCTATATCAATAATTTTATTTTGACACATATTGATGATGTGTCCATTTGTACAGTTGTTCTCGGCTAAGATGGAGTTCTAGAATTATATTTTTAAAATTTCCATACGTACAGTTAAGATTTTTGTTTGCTAAAGGATTATTATCAATTCGTACGTACATCAGCATATCCATACTGGTGGCGTGCAAGTGTTAAAAAGCGTAGTGAGAAGACAATGTTATGTTTGGCTCCATCTTTTCTTTATACGACCTCTTCGTCTTATCCCATCAACCTTTAGTTCTAGCAATTATAACTCGGAGGTTGTGAGTTTGATTCGAGGAGGTAGACCGAGGAAAAGGTGTTGAAAAAATGTTAAGTGAGAAATATGAATGATAGTAGATCAATTTTCACAGCTTACCCCGCAAGGGCCACGGCATAATATGTTTGTATGTATGTATGAGAATTTATTCACCTGTGTTCTGAATAAAAATAAATAAATACACCAAAGGATATCGCATAGTCAACACATAACATTTTAAGCCGCACAATATTAACGAATTAATTACTGAATGGCTCTATAGAAATATATTTTATATTTTTTAAAGATTATGTTAGTGAGGTCTTATTGTACATCTTTTATTTACACAATCCTATCATTTAGATTATGGATCCCCAAACTATGGCCCGCCGCACTGGCCAGATCCGGCCCGCTGATGCTTTTAAAAATATTACCTATGTAACATACTCGTATGTTATATCACATATAAAATACATCCAAATAGAATTCGTGACACTTTTTATTACAAAAAATAACTTTAGAACATGCGATTTTTTTAAGGAAACGTATTTGGATGCTTTATAGTGCCGATGCCCGAACGAACTGCGATGTGTTGTAAGCAATGTTGTGTTCACTCTGGCGTCACTGTGATAAAACACAGTTGTGTGTATCCACAGAGTATGCGGAAGGGTAGCGGGGTCGAGATTCAGCAACTATTCGGAATTGTTCGGGCATATTCGGTAAGATTGACGCCACTGCCCGACTGGGGATTCACCGGGATGAGGTAAGCTGGCGTATATGGCACAGACCGTCCATACCTTATCAACTGTAAACAGTTTTACTCACTGGTCATCGCAATTATTATAAAACGTAGGATTGCTTGTTTTACGCTGTTTGTTTTATATACTCGTATATACATATTTTCTCATGGGTTCCCATATTAAATTTAAAAAATATCAATTTTAAAGAAGAGAAAAGTTGACAGTAAATGTCGGATCTTTAATGAACAATGGACAATTTATTACTTGTTCGTGCAGTGCAAAGACAATTTCACTATGTTTGTATCTTATTTGTAGAGATACTGTATCAGTGTTCAAAGAATACAACTTGAAAATACATTGTATTAGCAAACATAGTGAAGAATTAGTTAAATTTGAAGGAGAATTACGTGATAAAACGCTACAAAACTTATAAATATTATAGTAAAGAAGGTAGACCGTTGACATATGGTGAATTTGTTAAAAAATGTATTTTAGGAACAGTTGAAGAAATAAGTCCGAATCCTGTAAAAAAATATTTGCTAGTGTAAGCTTATCTTCAAGTACAGTTACTGGAATAATTGAGGATTTAGGATCAGATATCACTCTTCAACTTAAAGAAAATGCTAATAAATTTTACTCATTTTTCACTGGCGATTGTTTACAGATTATTTGATACCAAAAGTATCCATCAACCAATTAACTTTCACTGTATCATACATCAACAGTCTTTATGTGGAAAAAATCTCGATTTCAAGTCTGTGATGTCTACTGTAAATTATACATAAGAAAGGCTGGATTGAATCATCGACAGTTTAAAAGTTTTCTAGAAGATATTGAATGTGAGTACGGTGATTTGTTGTGGAATATCTGAATATTATTTAAATTTGAATAGTTTATAAAATATTTATTATGTCATTAGTAAGAAAACTTTATTAGTTTAGTATTGCAATTATTAGTTTAAATTATTGTTTGACTTATGTAGTTTTCTTTGTGAATACGTTTTTTTTAATCCGGCCCACTTAGCAATTTCAATACTCTTCTATGGCCCTATTCTTAAAATGTTTAGGGACCCCTGGTTTAGGATATTACCACATTCCATACCAATTTAAACCTTCGTGTCAAGTTGTTCTCTTTAATTTAAAACATTTTATAAATAGTTTAACATTTTGCCGTTAATTTTTGATGAAACATTTGAGGTTATCGTTCGAGATTCCACATTCTTTCGAGAACACATTTCTTTTACTGGCGAAATCTTGGACAAAGGCTTTGTGCAACATGTAAAGTGTTTGTGCTGTTGACAATTTGTTAAAAGCAAATATTCTATTGATTCATTTTAAAGTAGAAATTTCTTTTTTTGTTAACCGGTTTTGGCATTTCTTCCATTTTTAAGGTTACTGATTCAAATTATATATCACCTAATACAGTGTTAGTTGAACGTGGTGAAACTCCGGTGCAATTCATCATTAATAGTATTAAAATGCCTCGATCACTTTAAATCGAATCAACTAAGAAAGAAAACATTACTTCTGCAGGCATAGTGTTATCTGGATAGCCTTTGATAATTTAAATTTGCTGAAAAAAGACATAAAAATGGATCATGAAAATCTAACATCGACTATACTACCTGTTTATTACCCGTCTAAAACTTTCGGTCTAGCTTCGTACGAAATAAGCGAAAAAAAATCCATAATAACAGTCAAACCATCGTATCGCTCTTTAATTTTTTACTTAGCGATAATTGCTTTGATCTTCTTGACTATCTATCCGATATACCTTTTTCAAATCGAGGCTATTCAAGAAAGCGATCAAGAATCGACATCGTTATACTCCTATCTTTATCTTTATAGGACCATAAGCGGTACAATATTATACGCTGCTATGAACACTGGAGTACAGACAATTAACCGTCATCGGATATGTAAATTTATCAAAGATCTCGCTACATTTGATTTGGATGTTCTTTCTCTCGGTATACCGATGAGATATGCTAATATACGTGAGCGATGTATGATCGCTATTTTTGTCGTGTATTCTTTGACGTTCGTATTTTTGATCATAGACTTTTTTGCGTTTGCCGGTATATCAGGTGAAACTGGCACCTACCTCTATTGGGCTTCTTGTATATTTACATTTTTGATCAATTTGACCACTATTGTGAATATTGTTGGATTTATATATTTTCTTCTCAGAAGGTAAGAAGTCTTAGATTTTTTTCAATATACTTAAGATAATAAGACATTGTAAGTTATTAAGTCAAACACTGTTTATTCCATTTTATATAACGGTATAACCCTACCGGTTTCAAGGATTTCGTCTCATCATCAGGAGCACAAACAAGATTGAATTATATTCGAACTGGTACTGCTGAAGAACAAATTCAGGTTGGGGATTGTGGGTGGAGGAAATGTACACATACGAGTACACGTATGATATGTATTATCAAGATCTCTCGCTTCTTGCTGAAGTTGTCTCCCGTCTTCCTCCACCCATATTCCCCAACCCGATTTTTTACCGTCAGAAGCTTGTATGTCAGTACCAGTTCGAACATAATTCAATCATGTTTTTGCTCCCTGATGATGCGGCGAAAACCTTGAAACCGGTAGCGTTATAACCAGGGCTGTGGAGTCGGAGTCGTGGAGTCGGAACATTTTAGGCGAAGTCGGAGTCGGAAAAAATCGACCGACTCCGACTCCGTTTAATTATTTTAACATTTTCTTTAATGAATAACGTTACGGTATGTGTTAACCAGTTAACCTCTCATCGTTTCATGCCTGATACTATGCAGACTTTTATAATCGCAATAAACCCTAAAAGGGGATTACGTTCAGTTTATTGCAGCCGTACAAATAGTAAATTCCTGCACTTAGATTCCTAGGGTTTTTATTTATTTTGTAGTTCTAGGAAAATAAATAAAATAAGAACACGTGTCTGTTATCGGCATAAATATTTTTCTTACATTTTAGTTTCATAGTTATTTTTAAATATTATTTAATTCTTTTTTTAAATATTAATATATATTTTTAATATTATTTTTGTGTGAATATATTGCTTAATGCATATTGTTTATATATTTTTTTTATTAAATTGTTTCATTTGTGTAGGAATATAATTAATTTTTTATTTATACCTGTATCCATTATTAATAAGTCAATATAAATACATTAGGTAGACGCAGTAAATTATAAAATAAAATAAAAATTGAAGTCAGAGTAAAGAGTTGGAGTCGGAGCATAAAATAAAGCCGGAGTCGGAGTCGGTAAATTTTCATCCGACTCCACAGCCCTGGTTATAACGTAATATAAAGTAGAATAAACAGTGTAGTTTGTTTTATCAAACACTGTTTATTCCACTTTTTGTAATGGTATAACTCTATCGGTTTCAAGGCTTTCACCGCATCTTCAGGGGTGCACAAAAACATCTGGTGTCCTCGTGGCTGGGCTCGCCCTATATTGGTGGGTTGTATCTTGGCCGGGGGATGTTATTAGATGAGTCCAGACCTTTTCATAGCTTCTGTCTAATGTATTCTCTGCAGTTTATGTGTTCTTGAAGTATATTTAAATGTATTATGTACATATTATGTCGCTATCAATAAACCTATATTTATTTATTTATTATTTACCATCAACAAGACCAAGACAAGGAATAAACAGTGTTTGACTAAAGAAATTCTAATACATACATATATGTATATACCATTACGCCATTTTCCTGTCGGTGTAGGCAGAGAGGACATAGCGTATATTTTCCTAAGCCGATAAATATCCTAAGCCTCTTCAACATCCATACACCTCATACAATCTCTACGATTTCTCTGCCTTTCTTCCTTCTTGCAAAATATTATTCACTTGATCCAACTATAGTTTTCTTGGTCTTCGTCTACCACGTTTTCTCCTCTCATTTGCACTTTATATTTGTTTTGTCAGTCTTTCTTCATCTTACTCAACACATCAGCCTTAAGGTCACATTTATCCCTGATCACTTCATGCCGTATATTGTCAAACATTGTCACCCCTGTCACTTATATTCTAATAAGGAATATGTTGTATAAAATAAAGTCTGATTTATTTTAGGTTCATGATAATAAACACATGTCTCAAAGACATATCGAGTGATTCATTAGAATCCGAACCGTTGAAGAACAATTCAGTATGGACAACACATGGGAAAAACAGAGTGGCTGACATCAGCAAAACTGGCGTTAAGAAAGTCATTCCTCGGCAGATCGAAGTCAGAAACAACATCTGACATTCAATCGACAAACTCTGCAAGATGCACGACACGTTGTGCCAACTAGCTAATGACTTGAATTGGATCTTTTCCATACAGATGTTGATCCAAGTTGGCTTCGCGTTTGTTTCAGTCGTGATAGAACTATATTTATTTTATTTGATGCTGAGCAACAACGAGAAGCATCAGTTTCAAATCAGTAATGCTTGGACGACAAGTTGGGGTGTTATCTTTTTTTCTATGACTTTTGCTCTGTCTTACATCTGCTCCAAGACCAAATACGAGGTGAGAAAAATATATTTTTTGTACCAGTTGATTTCTAGGGTTCCACCTCGATAGTTCTTCATCCATGGAAATAGATAAAAGAAGTTTTTGTAGGTTTGGGCTTCTTCCAACTAAGGCAGATTGAATGTATTTTGCGGTCTTTCTTCTTTGTGCTATCTTCCCGCTTATTAATAAATACCACGATCGTTTAAATAAGTCTTAAAATTTGGAATTTATTTATTTATCTGTTTATTTATAAATATACGGTACAATGTAATACATCAATCAACAATTTCCGAGACTAACCAACAGATGGCGCCTCTAATAACAAATCCACAATTTTATTATTAGTTGAGACAGATATAGACATTGTAATTTGTTTTTTAATCAAACACTGTTTATTCCACTTTATATGTTACCTTATGACAAAAAATAAAAGAGTCAGTAATGAATGATAAACACATTAAGTTTGATAGAATATGAAAAAGAAAGTAAAAATAATTTTACGCAACAAAAATATTTAGATTGAAGTACGTATCAAGTCGTAAAATCACTTGTTACCAACACAGTACGGGGCCGTCCACAGGCGCACAGCCCGCACTGCACCGAAAATACGAACACGATAGACAAATCATTAGAAAACAAATCAAAAACCGTATACAAATTGAAAACAAAGTATAAAAGACGGAATCAAATAGGTAAAACTTCACAAATCCACAAAAATAGTAAAAAAAAACACAATCGCTTCAATAGCAGTTCAAAAATGGTTTCGTGCAAGTTTTTTGTATTTCCTACTTGTTATATTAGGTCCTTACATATGAAATTGGCGTTTTGCCGTACTGGCAACTTTGATCTCAAATATCTTCTCTTTGGTTAGGAATTCCAAATTAAAATTTATACAGCTATTTACTCAAGTATTTGTGTTTCGAAAATTATAATTCATTTGTTTTTTCCTCAATTGTTTTTTTTCTTTGCGTCACTCAGTTTACAAAATGGAAAACTTGAAATATCGCGTTATTTACGAGTACGAGTTCCACCGTGGCACCAGTGCTGCAGAAACGGCTCGAAGGATTAATGATGTGTATGGCGACGGTGCCGCAAAAGAAAACACAGTGCGTTTTTGGTTCCAACGTTTTCGTTCTGGAAATTTCGACCTGCAGAACAAGCCCCGTGGACGGCCGGAGACCAAAGTTGATAATGAAGAATTGAAGGCTATTGTGGAAGCGGATCCATCGCAAACCACGTCCGAGTTAGCTGCAGGCTGCGGTGTTAGTGATAAAACTCTTTTAATCCACTTGAAGCAAATTGGGAAGGTGAAAAAGCTTGAAAGGTGGGTACCTCACGAATTGAGTGAAGCAAATCAACAAACGCGCGTTGACTGCTGCGTTGCATTACTCAACCGGCACAATAATGAAGGGATTTTGAATCGAATCATTACCTGTGATGAAAAGTGGATCCTGTATGATAATCGGAAGCGCTCATCGCAATGGCTGAACCCTGCCGAACCAGCCAAACCATGCCCCAAGCGAAAATTGACTCCAAAAAAGTTACTTGTGAGCGTTTGGTGGACTAGTGCTGGTGTCGTTCACTACAGCTTTCTTAAATCTGGCCAGACGATTACGGCAGATGTCTATTGTCAGCAACTGCAAACCATGATGGAAAAGCTAGCTGCTAAACAACCGAGGCTGGTTAATCGCTCTAGGCCACTGCTGCTTCATGATAACGCTAGACCACACACTGCACAACAGACGGCTACCAAATTAGAAGAGCTTCAATTGGAATGTCTAAGACATCCACCGTACTCTCCGGACCTTGCCCCAACAGATTACTATTTTTTTCGAAATTTGGATAACTTCTTGCAAGGGAAAAAATTCAACTCCGATGGGGCAGTCCAAACCGACTTCAAAGATTTTATTGATTCCCGTCCGAATGGTTTTTTTAGTAAAGGGATCGATGAACTACCTATGAGATGGCAAAAGTGCATAGATAGCAATGGTACATACTTTGATTAAATAAATATATTATATTAAAAAAAAATCAACTTTATGTTCCTCCCAAACAAAACGCCAATTTTATATGTAAGGGCCTAATATTTGTTCGTTGTACGAATTAAGGAAGTCACTTCGATCCCACCCCCACCCACGCTGTTATGAGGAACAATATAAGTCCCTATTCAGTGCGATCTACACTAGAAGATCAAAATCTTCTTTATTTTATTATTATGAGTGCGACGTCATAAACTAACCAATTGGACTCCTTCTCCGACAATAAACCCGTCAGGTTGCACTGTATAGAACGGAAGTGTAATACAATAGTTTTTCTCTTTATTTGCCAAGTAAGTCATTGTTGCAGTTATTATAATGATTTCCGCCATTTCAGGCAGATGATTCGAGCATATTGTTACATCAGATCAATTTTGATATTAAAGATGATGATACAAGAACTAGTGTGAGTATATATGTTGGTCAATATAAAATGTATAAGTTATTTCATACCACTTAAATTGTTAATAGAATAAGAAACACGAATATCCGAGGAACCCTGAACGTGGATACTCTTTTTCATATACTACCTTGATCAACAAGTTTTAGGACCGGCCACCGTGTGGCGCTGTAAGTCACCCGATTGGAATTCTTTTTTTTTATTAGGTTACCACATCTATCATTGACACTTCCCTCCAAATTTCAGCGTCATAGCTTGACATTTGTAAATGTTACGCTGTACTGAGTACATCTACCTTTGTGCGTGTTTTCGATTTTTTACAAGTTTGAAAATGGCATCAACGAGTTTGCATTAAATTTTGTGTGAAAAACAGATTTAACGGTCCGCAGACCTTGGAAATGTTGGAGAAGTGTTTTTCGGTGGCACGAACGCTTCAGAAGTGGTCGTGATTCGGTCGAAGATGACGAACGCAGTGTCAGTCGAAAACCGATGAAAACATCGATAAAATCAAAGAAATGTTGGCCGAAAACCGCAAATTGACCATTAGAGAGCTGGCAGAGAACTTGAACATCGCTTATTAATCCCCTCAAGACATTTTGGTTAGTGATTTGGGCCTCAGACGTGTCGCTGCAAAACTGGTGGCGAAAGACCTCAATTTCATGCAAAAAAAGGACCGCGTTGAAATCGCGAAAGACATGATTTCCATGAGTTTTTGACCAAAAACAACACGAATACTATCCAGCAGCCTTCGAATTCACCTGATCTGGCGCCCTGCGACTTTTTCCTGTTCAACCGACTTAAAAAACCGCTTCGCGGAACGCGTTACAGCACCCGAGAGGATATCATGAAAAAATCGAAGACGGCTCTGATGGACATACCTAAAATTGAGTACCAGCGGTGTTTCGAGGATTGTATCAAGCGCTGGCGTAAGTGCGTTGCAGTCGATGGGGAGCACTTTGAAGGGGACCATATCGATTTTGATGAATAAACTTTTATTTTCGATTTTATGAATAAAGTCCTAAAACTTTTTGATCAAGGTAGTATTTTACTATTATAGTAAAGAGAATAAGAAATATGTATATCAAAGGAATTCAGAACTAGGAAACCCTTTTTATAACATATATCTTACTTGTTAATAGAATAAGAAATATGGACAACCCTGACCAAGGAATCGTTTTTCATATCCCTTACTAGTAACGAGAATAAGAAATATGAGCGAGAAAATGACAGGATCAAGACCCGGAAGACTGTAATAAATTGATTTTGATGTGATCAACGATAGTCCAAAACGATAATTTATTACCATCTTCGATGTATGGGAGTGAAACATGAATTTAGATAGAGACTGAACGTAATTTGAGGAATTCTATTATTCGAGAAGTATTTTTTTTAGATAATGGAATAGTTACGAGAAATGTTGAACGGTGTGTAGCGATAGGAAACAAAGTCAACGTACACGTATATAATCGAGCCGTGCAGTATCAACATATGTTACGATGATAGTTCGGAACAGTATTTTATTACCAATTTTAGTGTATGGGAGTAAAAAGTGGACGTGGAAGACTGAAAGCAAGTTGAGGAATTCCACTATTCGGGCTGGGCTGTATTTTTCCAGATAATGGAAACATTATGAGATATATCGAACGGCGTGAAGCTATAGACCAGTGTTCCCCAACCGGTGGACTTTCCGCCGGGCCGCAAACAGTATGCCAAATTTCAAGAAATTCGCCATGCAAAAATATTAAATGTAGGATTTTCATCCATGTCCTCAATAAAATCGAAACAAAGGAATAGACTGGACGTGAATGCAGCACTTCGTCTATCAGAGACAGCACTGCAGCCAAGAATATCCAATATATTAGCAAAGATACAACAGCAGGTTTCGCATTAGTTTGTTGCAAAAACACAATGGTTTTTGTTAAATTTTAATTGTATCAGACAATGTTACAATGAAAATTGTTTAACTGTTATATGTGTATTTGTCAATTATAGTTACATATGTCCATCTGTCACAATATAAGATTTAAAAAATATTAAATAAAAAAAACATTTTTATTTCAATATTAGTGGTCCGCGAAAATTTTTTCCTTTTTTTACCGGTCCACGGGTCTAAAAAGGTTGGGGAACACTGCTATAGACAACAAAGTCAATAACAATTATGTACTGGAGCCTTGCGATATCATTCACTAAGGTGATGACAGTTCACAACAATATTTTATTACTAACTTTGATGTATGGCAGTGAAACGCGGACGTGGAAAAAGACTGAAAGGAGCTGAGTCAAGAAGGACGTGCATTGAGTAGAATATATGAGGTAATAATGTATATAAGAATACGAAAAGAAATTGTAAGAGATGAATGAACTTTTGGCTGATGTGTTGAGTGACATGATGAAGAGAAGCATTATGAGATGGTTTGGGCATGTGGAACTAATAAATTTAGGACTACTAACAAAACAAATATATGATGCATTAATAAGTGGGAGGCGTGGTAAAGAAAGACCAAGGAAAGATGGTTGGATCATGTGAATAATATTTTGAAAGAACACTTCTGTCAGAAATCGTAGGAGTTGTTTGAAAAAGTGTATACATGTAGAAAAGGCGAAGGTTATGTGGGCGAAATAGGAACGTTTTGTGTTCTGTTCTCTCTGTCTACCCCAGTAAGGGAATGGCGTGTATAGCAGTCTCTAAAAAAAGTCTGATCAAGTGTTTCTTCTTCAGGTGGAAATGTTCTCGTTGCAAATGTTTCATCAAAAGGTGGAGTTTACGGCTTGTGGCTTCTTCCCTGTGGATTTCTCTCTGCTGTACATGATAGTCGGAGCTGTCACCACGTACCTGGTCTTCTTGATACAATTTGAGATGGCTAGCAGACCTCCTGTACCGATACCTACAAATTATACAATCTAAACTGTCTATGTATCTCTGCTGTACATGAAGTACCTGATTAGTTTGAAACTTGTACCACCTGATCATTTCAGCTGATTGATTAATTTCGATGTGTCCTGTTGGCTTTTACCTGCGCCTACACATATTACCTTCTGAACTGTCCATATATCTCTACTGTGCAAAATAGTCACTGTTTCTGGTCTATTTGATACTCGTACCACCTGAACAGTTTGTGTATCTTGACTTTACGTGATAACCATAATGTTTAGTTTGATTCATTTTGATATACCCTGAAGTCCACGTGTACCAGCGGCTATAAATCATACCATTTGAACTATCTGTTTATTTATACTGTAAAAAATAGTCACTATGTACCTGGTCTATTTGATACTCGTGCCGTCTGAACAGTTTGCGTATTTTTACTATACATGATAATCGTAATGTTTAGTTTGATTAATTCCGAAATACCCTGCAAAACATCTGTACCAGCGCCGTCTACAAATCATACCGCCAGAACTGACCTCTACTGTACAAATAAGTCACTATTTACCTGGTCTATTTGATACTCATGCCATCTGAACTGTTTATGTTTCTTTACTGTACACGATAATCATAATATAATATAATTTGATTCGTTTCGAAGTGCCCTGCAGACCTTTTCCAGTGCCTACAAATCTTACCATCTGAATTGTCAATATATCTCTACTGTAAAAGTAAACTCTAATAGTCACTATGCACCTGGTACTCGTATTATATATTGATACTCGTATCACCGGAACTGTTTGTATATCTTTGCTGTACGTGATATTCATAATGTATAGATTGTTGATAAAATAAAGAGAATATTTTAACAGGTTTATTGTATGTACTCAAATAAATGTTTTTAAAAAATCAACTTTTTTAATAACACCATCATTTGTCTTTGTCACCTTTATGTTTTATGAACATTATATAAAATCACACCATTAGCAATCTTTCGTTCAATTGTAAAATGATCAGTTCATCTTGTGACAGGATGACGTCTGCATATATACAGGCAATCCTTGGTTAAATAGTAATATTATTGATCCATCATGTAGTGCTATAACGATTGTGCGTCTATTGCTTTGTTGTGTGCATACACATAACACAACAGTAAACCCACACTAGCAGGCAGAACAACACATGAGGTGTTGCATACATACAGGCAATTCCTGGCTATTTAGTGAGAGTGTCGGTCTATTACAGGCTGCCTATTTTTTACGAACACCTATGACACAGGTCGTATCTATTCTTACAAAAAGATTTAAAAAAATTATGCCGACGTGCTCCGATCTTCTCACTTTGGTGTGCCATCGGAACTTTATAGTATTTAAGACAAATATATTGCGTTTGTGATCAAGAAATGAGACCACATCGGCACAGGCCTTGCTTAGTGAAATAGTTCTCTACATCTATTGTGTACTCCACGGCTCGCTTTTCCATTAAAACGATGTAAATTTTCATCAATCATGCCATGTCCTCATTGGGGTAGGCATATAAAACAGACTTCATTCTATTCTGACTGAATTCTTTGGCTTCTGCCATGTCCATACATCTTGTCTTTCATTCCCCCTATTATGAAATATTTAAGAATTTGTTTTATTTGGTCGTATCGTGTTTTTCTAGGTCTTTCCAAACTTCTCATTCCTTCTGTATAAAGTATTATGTACAACAAATTCTATTACAAAGCCTTTCCAACCCCCCATCTTTTAGAATGTGTTTCATTTGGTCGTATCGTGTTTTTCTAGGTCTTTCAAAACTTCTGGTTCCTTCTGTATAAAGTATTATGTACAACAAATTCTATTATAAAGCCTTTCCAACCCCCCATCTTTTAGAATGTGTTTCATTTGGTCGTATCGTGTTTTTCTAGGTCTTTCAAAACTTCTGGTTCCTTCTGTATAAAGTATTATGTACAACAAATTCTATTATAAAGCCTTTCCAACCCCCCATCTTTTAGAATGTGTTTCATTTGGTCGTATCGTGTTTTTCTAGGTCTTTCAAAACTTCTGGTTACTTCTGTATAAAGTATTATGTACAACAAATTCTATTATAAAGCCTTTCCAACCCCCCATCTTTTAGAATGTGTTTCATTTGGTCGTATCGTGTTTTTCTAGGTCTTTCAAAACTTCTGGTTCCTTCTGTATAAAGTATTATGTACAACAAATTCTATTATAAAGCCTTTCCAACCCCCCATCTTTTAGAATGTGTTTCATTTGGTCGTATCGTGTTTTTCTAGGTCTTTCAAAACTTCTGGTTACTTCTGTATAAAGTATTATGTACAACAAATTCTATTATAAAGCCTTTCCAACCCCCCATCTTTTAGAATGTGTTTCATTTGGTCGTATCGTGTTTTTCTAGGTCTTTCAAAACTTCTGGTTCCTTCTGTATAAAGTATTATGTACAACAAATTCTATTATAAAGCCTTTCCAACCCCCCATCTTTTAGAATGTGTTTCATTTGGTCGTATCGTGTTTTTCTAGGTCTTTCAAAACTTCTGGTTACTTCTGTATAAAGTATTATGTACAACAAATTCTATTATAAAGCCTTTCCAACCCCCCATCTTTTAGAATGTGTTTCATTTGGTCGTATCGTGTTTTTCTAGGTCTTTCAAAACTTCTGGTTCCTTCTGTATAAAGTATTATGTACAACAAATTCTATTATAAAGCCTTTCCAACCCCCCATCTTTTAGAATGTGTTTCATTTGGTCGTATCGTGTTTTTCTAGGTCTTTCAAAACTTCTGGTTACTTCTGTATAAAGTATTATTTATAGTAAATCCTATTATAAACTCTTTACTCTTTCAGAATTTGTTCCACTTGGTGCGTATCTATATAGAAATCGTATAAATTATTTTAGTGAATATCTTTTCGTTCATTATTTTCACGTAGCCAAATCATTGCAACCATTTTATTTTAAGCACTGCATCTTTTCCCCTAATGTCATCATACCTTATCCTGCCATACATTGTTCTCCCACAGACTCGACGCAACGCTCTGTCAATTGTAAAAACAATACTGTGGATGAAAACAAATAAAATCAACCATGAATACTTTCCTTTTAAATTTTTCAGTAGCTGATTCTTTGAGAAACGTCTTAAAAAGGTTTAACTGTGTTCCTTTAATTGTTATATTGAATTTTAGTTAGTCAATTTATAAACTACTTTCTTAGAAATTATAGTTGCGTTTTATAATTTCAGTTAAATATTATATAATTTCCAACGCTCTCATAAACCTTATCAACCTGCATTTTGAGTAGAACTATCATAAATTGTTATCTGCTCAAATATCTCAGGCAATATAATTGACTCCTCTTGTTACAGCTACTTTTGTAAAGTTTTAGAATGTACCTGCTTTCAATCTAATGTAGCATGCAATTATACCTGCTTTCAATCTAATGTAGCATGCTATTCAGTATTTTAACTTAAACGTATTAACGGCGTTTCTATAACCGCATTGTTCTAAATTTCAATATATATTTTCTACGTGTTAAGTTTCGTATATAATTCTATGAATTGACTTTGAATTCGAGTTCTACAATTTGATTCAAGTGATTTCATTCAAATTCTACATAATGACTAGTTTATTTCATATTCTACAGACCTTCTTCTTCTTCTAAGTGCCCTGTCGGGTCCCCCCAACGTTGGCGATCACTTCGGCGAATCCGTCTCGGTCCTGAGCCGCCCGGAACAGTTCCTTTGCACTCCGGCTGAAGGGCTGCCCGGGACTAGGGGCCATTGTTGTGTTCCTCGCCATAGTGAATTTCCTGGGAAAAGATAATCAGAGTGGTTTCCCGTTGCCTTCTCTGATGGGTTTTTCTGTAGGGGTCACCTTCCCTTAGCTGGGGGGATCCGGTTTTGTGGCGCCGGAGACTCGCCATTCGCCCATTCATTATCTGCTATGACACTGATGTTAATGTCAGTGGCCACATTGCCCAGGGTTCGCGGAGCCAAAAGACCACTCGAGGACGCTAATGAATTGGACTTGGTAGTAGTGTTGCTGGTGGTATTGCAACATGGCGCATTACGATATTTTGTAGAGGTACACTTTCCAGCAAAGTATACTCCATCGTAGCCCTATTACCCATTAGAACCCCAATTTAAACCCCATTCTACAGATAAGTTAGTTTAATTGATATAGAGTTAGACCAGTTTAATTAATGTTTTATAATTTGATTACTTTCATTAAAAAAAAAAACAAACCAGATGCAGTGGCAGCAAACAACCCTTAAAATGACATAGCGAGAGCCTTCTACCATATGCCCAGAGACAAGCCAAAATCTGGCTAATTTATGGGGGAACAATGAAAGTTGAGTACATGGTGAGAAATTTTGGTATTTGGGAGCATGTTTTCGAGACATAATAAGAAAGAGAAAGTTCTAACAGTTAGCATTGAAGGCAAGGCAAGAGCCTTGTTCTAACGGTTAGCATTCATACTACGCAAGCGGGCACCCTAGATTTGATTACTGTATTTTATTACACTTTCATTGTATGCAGTACAACGGTCTTATTGTCATGTGCAAATCTCTTCCAACAAACCGAAAATATGTCAAAGAGGTCTTGAGTGAAAACCCGAGTGGAATACTTTAAAAAAAATCTGGATTGTAACAGGAATAGAACCTGCTGGCCCGAGGTTGGGAGACATGTATCTCATCGAGTAGGCTACGGATCCACTTCTGGATAACACTTGGACCATTTTACATCCTAATTATTTTTCATAAATTATTTTAGCACTATTAAGCATCGCAAAGGTAGCGCTGTGTACAAAACTACATCTAAAGAAAGGCGATTCAACCTACCGATCGTTATGGAACTCGGAATTAGGTGTTTATCTGTCAAGATTGTGTGCTTGCTGAAGGGTAACAGCTTGCACATAATAAATCAATACACGCACTGGTGTCTTCCAACCACAGGATGACAAACAATCGTACTTGAACATGAGGGATGGCCTATTATGTTGTATCATTGTTAGAAAAAGATATTGAAATACCTGTTGATGCAGGTAATCAAGTCGACTGCACACTTAATTCTGTTTTTGATAATAGATTTTCCAAAAATATTGTGTACATTGATGTGCTAGTGTCAACTTGGATATATGGAAGTTAAGCCTGGAAATTGATAGGGAGTGATAAAAGCAGAATAAATTGTAATATAATGGAAATGTTAAATATAATTTACTGTTTGAATGTTTTTTTTTTAATATCATGGAATTGAAATAAATCGTATTAAATTTGTCCAGTAAAATAACATGAATATTTTTTCTATATCAATAATTTTATTTTGACACATATTGATGATGTGTCCATTTGTACAGTTGTTCTCGGCTAAGATGGAGTTCTAGAATTATATTTTTAAAATTTCCATACGTACAGTTAAGATTTTTGTTTGCTAAAGGATTATTATCCATTCGTACGATACTCACCAGCATATCCGTATTGGTGGCGTGCAAGTGGTAAAAAGCGTAGCGAGAAGACAATTTTATGTTTGGTTCCATCTTTTTCTTTATACAACCTCTTCGTCTTATCCCGTCAACCTTTAGTCCAAGAAATTATAACTCGGAGGTTGTGAGTTTGATTCGAAGAGGTAGACCGAGGAAAAGGTGAATGTATCAATGGACAAGATGTTGAAAAAATGTTAAGTGAGAAATATGAATCAGTTTTCTCAGCTTACCCCGCAAGGGCCATGGCATAATATGTTTGTATGTATGTATGAGAAATTATTCACCTGTGTTCTGAATAAAAATAAATAAATACACCAAAGGATATCGCGTAGTCAACACATAACATTTTAAGTCAAACAATATTAACAAATTAATTACTGAATGGCTCTATAGAAATATATTTTAATTTTTTAAAGATTATGTTAGTGAGGTCTTATTGTACATCTTTTATTTACACAATCCTATCATTTAGGATATGGATCCCCAAACTACGGCCCGCCGCACTGGCCAGATCCGGCCCGCTGATGCTTTTAAAAATATTACCTATGTAACATACTCGTATGATATATCACATATAAAATACATCCAAATAGAATTCGTGACAATTTTTATTACAAAAAATAACATGCGATATTTTTAAGGAAACATATTTGGATACTTTATGTACGTGCCGATGTCCGAACGAACTGCGATGTGTTGTAAGCAATGTTGTGTTCACTCTGACGTCACTGTGATAAAACACAGTTGTGTGTATCCACAGAGTATGCGGAAGGGTAGCGGGGTCGAGAAGGAGCAACTATTCGGAATTGTTCGGGCATACTCGATAAGATGATTGACGCCAATGCCTGAATGGGGATTCACCGGGATGAGGTAAGCTGGCGTATATGGCACAGACCGACCTTATCAACTGTTAATAGTTTTACTCACTGGTCATTGCAATTATAACGTAGGATTGTTTGTTTTATGCTGTTTATTTTTATATATACATATTTTCTCATGGGTTCCCATATTAAATTTAAAAAATATCAATGTTAAAGAAGAGAAAAGTTGACAGTGAATGTCGGGTGTTTAATGAACAATGGACAATTTATTACTTGTTCGTGCAGTGCAAATACAATTTCACTATGTTTGTATCTTATTTGTAGAGAGACTGTATCAGTGTTCAAAGAATACAACTTGAAAATACATTGTATTAGCAAACATAGTGAAAAATTCGACAAATTCGAAGGAGAATTACATGATAAAACGCTACAAAAACTTAAAGACAGTAAAGAAGGTAGACCGTTGACATATGGTGAATTTGTTAAAAAATGTATTTTAGGAACAGTTGAAAAAATAAGTCCAAATCCTGTAAACAAACATTTGCTAGTGTAAGCTTATCTTCAAGTACAGTTACTAGAATAATTGAGGATTTAGGATCAGATATCACTCTTCAATTTAAAGAAAACGCTAATAAATTTTACAAATTTTTCACTGGCGATTGTTTACAGATTATTTGATACCTAAAGTATCCATCAACCAATTAACTTTCACCGTAGTCTTTATGTGGAAAAAATCTTGATTTAAAGTCTGTGATGTCTACTGTAAATTATATAAGAAAGGCTGGATTGAATCATCGACAGTTTAAAAGTTTTCTAGAAGATATTGAATGTGAGTACGGTGATTTGTTGTGGAATATCTGAATATTATTTTTATTTGAATAGTTTATAAAATATTTATAATGTCTTAAGTAACAAAAATTTATAAATTTAGTATTGCAATTATTAGTTTAAATTATTGTTTAACTTATGTAGTTTTCTTTGTGAATACGTTTTTTTTCATCCGGCCCTATTCTTAAAATGTTTGGGGACCCCTGGTTTAGGATATTACCACATTCCATACCAATTTAAACCTTCGTGTCAAGCTGTTCTCTTTAATTTAAAACATTTTATAAATAGTTAAACATTTTGACGTGTCAAGCTGTTCTCTTTAATTTAAAACATTTTATAAATAGTTAAACATTTTACCAATAATTTTTGAAAAATGAGTTAAAAATTGTACATGAAACATTTGAGGTTATCGCTCGAGATCCCACATTCTTTCGAGAAAACATTTTTTTTACTGGCGAAATCTTGGACAAAGGCTTTGTGCAACATCTAAAGTGTTTGTGCTGTTGACAATTTGCTCGTCGGATATCAAAATCTGTAGTCTTTGTGCGATTGTAAAATGTTTCATTAACTTGCAAAATCTATGTATAGTCTCTGTGCCACTGACAATTTTTTTATCAGCTGGTAAAATTTGTAGTCTTCGTGCTACTGACAATTATTTTATCGAGTGTTAACACCTATACACAATATAATGTTTGTGCAACTGATAAATTTTTCACCGGCTTACAAAATCTGTATATAGTTTTTGTAATTTGTTTTATCAAACACTGTTTATTCCACTTTTTGTAACGGTATATCCCTACCGGTTTCAAGGCTTGCACCTCATCTTCAGGGGAGCACAAATAAGACTGAATTCTGTTCTAACTGGTACCGATATACACACTTTTAACGGTTGGGGTCTGAGGGAAGCATGGAACGATCTCGGCCAGCAGCGGAGAGATTTTCGGGATTCATCTGTCCAATTAATTTCCGTTACTACTGATATGTTAGAATTTGGCATCATCGATAGAAAAAGTATGGTTTTCACGGTGACAATGATTAGCCATTTCAGAATAAATTAGAGGATTTGTTAAAGCAGATTGGTGTTCACGAAATCTCTTTTCAAAGGATCTTCCTGTCTTTCCTATATACCATAGACATTATCACAGTCAGCACATAAAAGTGTATACACACCACTGTTGCTTAGTATTCCATTTTTACCTTTCCCGTTAAATAAGAGTTTCCGGAGATTAAAATATTTTGTACCACTAACAATTTTTTTATCAGCTGGTAAAATTTGCAGTCTTTGTGTTACTGACGATTTTCCATCAGCCAGCAAAATTTATAGTCTTTCGGCCATCACAAAAAAGTAGACATCCGTGTAGTACATTTACTTAAGAAATCCCTTTTCTAGTAGTTTTTCTAATTCTTTCGGAACTCATTCGTTCTTCTTCTTCTTCAACTTTCTGTAGACTCGAGAGTCTTACGACAGGATTGTCCTCTTGTGATGCTGAGCTTCAGCTATCTCTCCATCGTTTCGGGGGTCTCCCTGCTAGACGCCGTCCATCCGGTACCCCATGCAGAGCTATGTATGGGATTCTTGTGGAATTCATTCTCTGTACATGTTGGTATCAGTATCGTCGACGCTATCGTCCCCATCTGACCACATCTTGGACCTCACAAACCTCTCAGATTCTGGTCTTTCTTACACAATCATTCTATCAACGTGGCCAAACTATTTCAATATTCCTCTCTTAATTCTACCTATAATATCCATCTCTAACTAACTATTATTCTTTATTATATCATTACTTTGTGAAACATTGTAAAAGCAAATATTCTATTGATTCATTTTGAATAAAGTAGAAATTTCTTTATTGTTAACCGGTTTTGGTATTTCTTCCATTTTTAAGGTTACTGATTCAAATTGTATATCGCCTAATACAGTGTTAGTCGAACGTGGTGAAACTCCGGTGCAATTCATCATTAATAGTATTAAAATGCCTCGATCACTTTAAATCGAATCAACTAAGAAAGAAAACATTACTTCTGCAGGCAGAGTTGTCTGACAGCCTTTGATAATTTAAATTTGCTAAAAAAAGACATAAAAATGGATCATGAAAATCTAACATCGACTATATTACCTGTTTATTACCCGTCTAAAACTTTCGGTCTAGCTTCGTACGAAATAATCGAAAAAAAATCCATAATAACAGTCAAACCATCGTATCGCTCCTTAATTTTTTACTTAGCGATAATTGCTTTGATCTTCTTGACTATCTATCCGATATACCTTTATCAAACGGAGGCTATTCAAGAAAGCGATCGAGAATCGATATCTCTATACTCCGATCTTTTTAGGACAGTAAGCGGTACAATATCAGCTGCTATGAACACTGGAGTACAGACAATTAACCGTCATCGGATATGTAAATTGATCAAAGATCTCGCTACGTTTGATTTGGATGTTCTTTCTTTCGGTATACCGATGAGATATGCTAATATACGTGAGCGATGTATGATCGCTATTTTTGTCGTGTATTCTTCGACGTTCGTATTTTTGATCTTAGACTTTTTTGCGTTTGTCAGTATATCAGGTGAAACTGGCACCTACCTCTATTGGGCTTCTTGTATATTAACATTTTTGATCAATTTGACCACTATTGTGAATATTGTTGGATTTATATATTTTCTTCTCAGAAGGTATGAATTCTTGGTCTTTTTTTCAATATACTTATAATAATATGACATTGTAATTTGTCAAGTCAAACACTGTTTATTCCATTTTATATAACGGTATAACCCTACCGGTTTCAAGGATTTCGTCTCATCATCATGGAGCACAAACAAGATTGAATTATATTCGAACTGGTACTGTTGAAGAACAAATTAGGATTGGGGATTGTGGGTGGAGGAAATGTACACATACACGTATGATATGTATTATCAAGATCTCACCGCTTCTTGCTGAAGTTGTCTCTGGCCTTCCTTCACCCATATTCCCCAACCCGAATTTTTATCGTCAGAAGCTTGTATGTCGGTACCAGTTCGAATATAATTCTGTTATGTTTTTGCTCCCTGATGATGCGGCGAAAACTTTGAAACCGGTAGCGTTATAAAGTTTTATAAAGTGGAATAAACAGTGTAATTTGTTTTATCAAACACTTTTTATTCCACTTTTTGTAACGGTATAATCTTACCGGTTTCAAGGCTTTCACCTCATTTTCAGGCGAACACAAAAACATCTGGTGTCCCCGTTGGGCTCGCCCTATGTTGGTGGGGTGTATCTTTGCCGGGGGATGTTAGATGAGTCCAGACTTTTTGATAGCTTCTGTCTAATGTATATGTTCAATTGATGTGTTCTTGAAGTATATTTGAATGTATTATGTACATATTATGTCGCTGTCAATAAACCTATATTTATTTATTTATTATTTACCATCAACAAGACCAAGACAAGGAATAAACAGTGTTTGACTAAAGAAATTACAATACATACGAGTACATATATGTATATACCATCACGCCATTTTCCTGTCGGTGTAGGCAGAGAGGACATAGCGTATATTTTCCTAAGCCGATAATCATCCTTAGCCTCTTCCACATGCATACACCTCATACAATCTCTACGATTTCTCTGCCTTTCTTCCTTCTTGCAAAATATTATTCACTTGATCCAACTATAGTTTTTTTGGTCTTCGTCTACCACGTTTTCTACTCTCATTTGCACTTTATATTTGTTTTGTCAGTCTTTTTTCATTCGTCCGTTCTACATATCCAAACCATCTCAGATTGCTTTTCTTCATCTTACTCAACACATCAGCCTTAAGATCACATTTATCCCTGATCACTTCATGCCGTATCCTGTCAAACATTGTCACCCCCGATATTCTAACAAGGAATATATTGTATAAAATCAAGTCTGATTTCTTTTAGGTTCATGATAATAAACACATGTCTCAAAGACATATCGAGTGATTCATTAGAATCCGAACCGTTGAAGAACAATTCAGTATGGACAACGCACAGGAAAAACAGAGTGGCTGACATCAGCAAAACTGGCATTAAGAAAGTCATTCCTCGGCAGATCGAAGTGAGAGACAACAGCCGACATTCAATCAACAAACTCTGCAAGATGCACGACACGTTGTGCCAACTAGCTAATGACTTGAATTGGATCTTTTCCATACAGATGTTGATCCAAGTTGGCTTCGCGTTTGTAACAGTCGTGATTGAGCTATATTTCTTTTATTTGATGCTGAGCAACAACGATAAGTATCAGTTTCAAATCGGCAAAGCTTGGACGGCAGGTTGGGGTGTTATCTTTTTTTCTATGACTTTTGCTTTGTCTTCCATCTGCTCCAAGACCAAATACGAGGTGAGAAAATATTTTTTTCATATCAGTTGATTTTTAGGGTTCCGTTCCACCTCGATAGTTCTTCATCCATGGAGATAGATATAGGAAGTGTTTGAAGGTTTGAGCTTCTTCTAACTAAGGAAGATTGAATGAATTTTTTTATTAATAAAAACTCTTCGCGCGTAATAATAAATGCCATGATCGTTTAAATAAGTCTTAAGATTTTGAATTTATATATTTATCTGTTTATTTATAAATAAACGGTACATCAATCAACAATTTCCGAGACTAACCAACAGATCTAATAACAAATCCACAATTTTATTATTAGTTGAGACAGATATAGACATTGTAATTTGTTTTTTAATCAAACACTGTTTATTCCACTTTATATGTTACCTTATGACAAAAAATAAAAGATCCAGTAATGAATGATCAACACATTAAGTTTGATGGAATATGCGAAAGAAAGTAAAAATAATTTTACACAATAACAAAAATATTTCGAATGAAGTAGGTATTAAATCGTAAAATCACTTGTTACCAACACAATACGGAGCCGTCCACAGGCGAGCAGCCCGCACTGCACCGAAAATACGAACACGATAGACAAATAATTAAAAACCATATACAAATTGTAAACAATGTATAAAAGACGGAATCAAACAGGCAAAACTTCACAAATCCACAAAAATAGTAAAAAACACAATCACTTCAATAGCAGTTCAAAAATGGTATCATGCATGTTTTTTTCTACTTGTCATATTTATTCATTGTACGAATTAAGGAAGTCACTTCGATTCCACCTCCACCCACGCTGTTATGGGGGACAATATAAGTCCCCATCCAGTGCGATCTACACTAGAAGATCAAAATCTTCTTTATTTTATTATTATGAGCGTGACATCATAAACTACCCAAATGGACTCCTTCTCCGACAATAAACCCGTCAGGTTGCACTGTATAGAACGGAAGTGTAATACAATAGTTTTTCTCTTTATTTGCCAAGTACGTCGTTGTTGCAGTTGTTATAATGATTTCTGCACTTTCAGGCAGATGATTCGAGCATATTGTTACATCAAATCGATTTTGATATTAAAGACAACGATACAAGAACTAGTGTGAGTATATACGAGTATGTTGGTCAATATAAAATGTTTAAGTTATTTCATACCTCTTAAGTTGCTAATATAATAAAAAAAAACACGAATATACAAGGAACCGTGAACGTTGATTCTCTTTTTCATGTATTTTACTAGTCAAGTGAATAAGAAATATGTATAGCAAAGAAATTCTGCACTAGGAAACCCTTTTCATATACTCGTACTAGGCGCGTCCAGAAAGTAAAAAACGATTGCGCACCACGCCCTGCGGCGATCCTCCACCACCGCGATCGTATGCGCGCCAGTTTACTCCTTCCTCCGCTTCAGCGCGGGCCGAGTTTTGTTGCTGAACGATCGTGCGTCTTTATTCTGTAACCTTTCAAAATGGCTGCGCCAATCGAAAATTCCGCCAAATGTGAAGGGCGTAGTGTCATTCGTTTTCTGGATGCACAAAATGTTCGGCCTATCGAAATTTATTGGCAACTTTAAGCACAGTACATGAATCTTTCCCACAAATGTCACGATCGCTCCTACATGAAATAGTGACAGAGCACCTTGGCTACAAAACAATGTGTGCTCGGAAAAAAAAAACGAAAAAACTGTTGCCATCACTTTACACCACAAAAGTGATGGCAACAGTTTTTTGGGACCGAAAGGGTTTGATCCACGTGGAGTTTATGCCAAGAGGACACACAATAAACTCAGAGGCCTATTGTAAAACTCTTCAACGACTTAGACGCGCCATCCAAAACAAGGGACGTGGAATGCTGTCGGGAAAGGTGGTTTTGATTCATGACAATGCGCGGCCTCATGCATCAGCACGAACACAGCGAGAACTTCAACGTCTTAAGTGGGAAAATTTTGCACATCCTCCTTACAGCCTTGACTTGGCACAGAGTGATTTTCACTTATTCCCGAAACTAAAGGAATTTTTGGGTGGAAAACAGTTCGCAAACGATGAACACCTCAAACAAGAAGTGACATCCTGGCTCAAATCTTTGGCGGCAGAATAGTATAACATCGGAATTGAAAAATTGGTTTCACGTTACAATAAGTGCCTTGACAGCTATGGTGACTACATTGAAAAATAGAGTAAGGTACTGTGACTTTGTAAATAAAGTTTTGTGTTGATATCTTTCGTTTTTATTTAGTTATGCCAAAACGTTCTTTACTTTCTGGACGACCCACGTATCTTGTTAATAGAATAAGAAATATAGATATCCATGGAACTCTGAACAAGGAATCGTTTTTCATATAGGTACCTTACTTGTAATAAGAATAAGAAATACTAGTATGTATATCGAAGAAATTCCGAACTAGGAAACCCTTTGTATATATCTTACTTGTTAATAGAATAAGAAATATAGATATCCAAGGAGCCCTGAATATGGAATCGTTTTTCATATCCATTACTTGTAAAGAGAATAAGAAATACTAGTATGTACGAGTATATCAAAGAAATTCTGAACTAGGAAACCCTTTTTATATATCTTACTTGTTAATAGAATAAGAAATATAGATATTTAAGGAGCCCTGAACATGGAATCGTTTTGCATATCCCTTACTTGTAAAGAGTATAAAAAATATGTATATCAAAGAAATTCTGAACTAGGAAACCCTTTTTATGTATTTTACTTATTAATAGAATAAGAGTGAGTAAGTAAGATGATGAAAAGCATTATGAGATGGTTTGAGCATGTAGAACGAATAAATTAGGGAACAGTAACAAAACAAGTATACGGTGCATCTATTAATGAGTGGAAGACGTAGTAAAGAAAGACCAAACAAAGTATGGTTAGATCAAGTGAATAATATTTTGAAAGAATAACTCGTCTGTCAAAAATCGTAGGAGTTGTTTGAAAAAGTGTATACATGTGGAAAAGGCGAAGGTGTTGTGGGCAAGATAGAAACGTTTAGTGTTCTTTCCTCTCTGTCTACCCCAGTAGGGAAACGGCGTAATGATATGTATTTATGTGTTATTCCACTATGTATAGCAGTCTCAAAGAAAAGTCTGATCAAGTGTTTCTTCCGCAGGTGGAAATGTTCTCGTTGCAAATGTTCCATCAAAAGGTGGAGTTTACGGCTTGTGGCTTCTTCCCCGTGGATTTCTCTGTGCTGTACATGATAGTCGGAGCTGTCACCACGTACTTGGTCTTCTTGATACAATTTGAGATGGCTAGCAGACCTCCTGTACCGATACCTACAAATCATACAATCTAAACTGTCCGTGTATCTCTGATGTAGATGATGTACCTGATTTGTTTGAAACTTGTACCACCTGATCATTTCAGCTGATTGATTCGTTTTTAGATCTTACCATCTAAACTGTCTATATATCTATCCTGTACAAATTGTCACTATGCACCTGATATATTTGATATTCATACCACCTGAACGGTTTGCGTATTTTTTCTTTACCTAATAATCGTAATGGTAAGTGTGATTAATTTCGATGTACACTGCAGACCATGTGTACCAGCGCCACCTACAAATCATACCGTCCGTGTATCTCGACTGTACGAAAGTCACTATTTGCCTGGTCTATTTGATACTCGTGCCGTCGGAACTGTCTATGTTGCTTTGCTGTACACGATAATCATAATATACTAAGTTTGATTAATTTCGATATACACTGCAGACCATATGTTCCAGCGCCGCTTACAAATCATACCGTCCGTGTATCTCGACGGTACAACTGTTTATGTTTGTTTACTGTTCACGATAATCGTAATATATTGAATTTGATTAATTTCGAAATGCTTTGCAGACGTTTTCCAGTGCCAACAAATCTCACCATCAGAATTGTCCACATACTCGTATCTCTACTGTACAAATAGTCACTATGTACCTGGTACTCGTATATTGATACTCGCATCACCGGAACGGTTTGTGTATCTTTGCTGTACGTGATATTCATAATGTAAAGATTGTTGATAAAATAAAGAGATGTTAAAATTAGATTTATTGTATCTTCTCAAATAAATGTTTTTAAAAAATCATTTTTTTAATAATACTCACCACCATTTGTCTTTATCATCTTTATATTTTATCAAAATACCAAAAACATTGTATAAAATCACACCATAAGCAACCTTTATTTCAATAGTAAAATGATCAGTCCATCTTGTGATTGGATGACTTCCTGGCTATATACAATAGTATTAATTTGTCGTGTAGTGGAATAACGACCGTGCGTCTATTGCTTTGTTGTGTACTTACACATAACACAACAGTAAAGCCACACTAGCAGGCTGAACATCACATGAGGTGTTACATACATACAGGCAATTCCTGGATATAGAGTAAGGGTGTCGGTCTATTCCAGGCCAGCTATTTTTGTACGATCCTCGAACTAAGAATTAATTTAACCATTTTATTATTTTTAATTTCAAAGTACGCGCTATAATAGAACGGGCGATCGCCGAGTTGAGAAGTTGGGAGATACAACCGTATGTGACGCTCTTATAACTTCACATTCGGTGGCCTCTGCTATGACGCTACGCAGTTATAATTCGGCAGCGTTTCCAGTGCCACGTGTATCACTGTTGTGCGACATTTTGTCCTAGTTTTATTACCCGTGATTATAATAAATAAATCTAGATTGTTTTAAAAAGTATATTATCGTTGCATATCAATCGTGTCGCTGACGAAACATGGAAAGTCAGTGCCTAAAATATTTACAATTTGGTCCTCTACAAAAAATGTTTGCCGACCGTTGATCTATTCTATGAATGGGTGATAACTGTGCATGTCTTGTTTAATTGTGTGCATGTACACAACACTTAGGCAAGTACAACCTAGCAGAAAGATCGACACCTGAGGTGCTACGTACATATAGACAAGTCCTCGCAAAAGAGTGCGATTATTCATACATCCTGTGATATGATGACGACTGTATGTACTCGTATATTGCTTTGTTGTGTGCGCATGCACACAACACAACAGCGAGTACACCGTAGCAGGCAGATCAATACTTGAAGTGCTCGATGTACGTATACATGCAATCCCTCGCTATAAAGTAAGCTTGTCAATCTATTCTGTAGATGGATGAGAACTGTTCGTTTATTGCTATATTGTGTACATGATGAAAACATTACTTTAACAAGCATACACAAGTAAACAGATCAACATCTGAGATGCTATATACAGGGTGGCACAAGTGCACTTTTGCTCCTTTATTACTCGAGAACGCATGGTGGAGGAAGGACGCGGAAGGTGTTATTCGCTCGATCGATTCTGGTGATTTTAGTCGCCATGCTTCACTTCATGGGGAATTAGCGTGTATTTTACGTCCATACGCTTTACGATAACAATATGTTAGTTTATACGTAACTGAAGGACGATTATTTCGAGTTGAGTTCCAATTACACAGTGCAAGACAGTGTCCGAGCACCATCTTAATTAAGCAGCGGGTTAAACATTGTTCGTACCATCTGTAATTCAACCCACAACTCCCGAATAGATTGACAGTCGTGTTACCAAATAGGCAACGGATATGGTGTATATACAGACGGCTCTCGACTTTCACACTTAATTGGCTCCTGAAAATGTGTGCGAATGTTGAAAGTTCGAAAGTGGAGGGATGTAAAAAAACATCAAAAATTGTATTTTAAAATATTTATTTATCAATATACGTACATAATTAAGTTAACGAGGCGTTTTAAGTGCTTTCAGGTGTTTTCTTTATACCATAAACTTGTCAAGAGTTAGTTGAATACCACCTTTTTTTTTTCTTTTCTTGATAAAGAGTTCTATAACATGCTGTGTCTTTCTCAATCGCCCTACGTACTTGAAATATACGTTCTCTATTGGGATCACATTCTTCCATGATAGTCACAAGTTTGTCAAGATGCATGAAGGCTTTATTCATATTTTTGATTGTCAAAGTCTTGATGATTTTATTAGCTTCTTCTTCCTCACTTTCATTGTGTATTTCATTTAACTCTTGTTGCTCAATTAAGTATTCATTCGACAGACGTACTGAGTGAGATTCAATCAACTCATTAACATCTTCGTTGTTGACGTCCAAGTTCAGTTCATTCATTAGGCTAACTATTTCATCTGTGATAGTTTCCGGAGTTTCTTCAGAATTTATAAAATCACTCATCATTTGTGGGCATAATTGTTTCCAGGAACCTTTCATTGCTGACTCTTTTATTTCAGCCCACGAGTCTCCAATATTGTTTATTGCGTTCCATATATTATAGTTCTTCTAAAAAAGGGAGCGATTGCATGGAAGCGAACAATTTTTGCGTTATCGACAAAAATCTTTAAAACATTGAATTTTCAAAATTGTGTGAAATAACGAATTGTGCAAAAGTAGAATGTGCGAAATTCGAGGGCTGCCTGTACTTTTAATCGGAATCAGTTATACACCTTTCAAACTATAATACTTTATGGCCTCGATATCGATGATTAATAATTACTCAGAATTAATTATAAGGGAATATTTTGTATGGTTTGAACAGTTATCATTCTGATATCGTATTTAATAGCTATGAAATTAATTATGCGAGACTAAATGAATAAGCAAACATTAATAAAATTACTTCTTTCGATGATTATTATTTATCGATTGACATTTATTTAGTACTTACTACAGTGGATACTGATAATCAACCTGTTGTTTAGCTCATGACATGAGCATCATGACTCCCACGATAGCCTCTGACGACTCCTCTCCATCCATCCCCGCATTCCGCAGCTCGAAGGGTAGTGGTTAACCTTTCCCTTCCGGTGCTAAAAAAAACCGCGCGTTCCGGTGCTGTGTATTCAATACACATCAATACACGTGTAAAAATGAGCGATTTAAAATCGGAAAAATAAGAATATTCATAGCCAATCGTTAAAACTAATTAAATTTGAAGTCAAAAGTGATAATAATTGAAATTTAATTGCTGAAAACATGAAAAAACATCGGTTGACGTTCACAAAATGGACGCAGAGACCACCTCGTATGAATACCCTCGAGCTACTGAGACGGAACTCGGAACACTAAAACTGTGTATGTTATACCTCGAAGGAAGAAACAACTGCGAACTGATATTGTATTTCTTTCCTTCACATATACCGAAGTAGAGTGAGACGTGAATAGCGTTGCTTCCTCACCCATAGCGGTTTTTTAGAATGAATATACCTACGTCACACACTGGCACACGTTTGATTGTATTGGTGAATTTATTCCCGATTTTCACAAAATATCTCTGATGTGGCGGATAAGTGCTAATTAATTATTATTAATATTATTTTTTCATTCAATGCGTAAATGTATTACGGAGGAATACCTAAAATTTGAACCCAGTATTTATTATATTTATAGAGATTTTAAAGTTTTTGAGAGCAATGTGTACTAGTTATACATCACAGGAAAGGAAGGGTTAAGGGTAGTCTAATTGTTTCTCTCACTTGGTCAGTCCAATGCATTGGGATTCTTCCTCTTGTGCGTCGTCCTTCCACGCTTCCAGTGACTACAAGTCTCTCCAAACTGTCTCCTTGGCCACGAGCAATGTGCACAAAGGATCGGAGGACTTGTCCAAGACATATTGTCGACAATCTGTATGATTGACGTACTTCGAGAATGGAGGCGTTAGTTCGCCTTGCTGTCCATGGAATTCGTAACATCCCTAATAGGTACAGCTTTTAAAATTTACGTACTTTAATTTTGATAAAAAAGCGAATCGTCGAGTATAAGTACACAACAGTAGTGAGGTGCCTGGCTTTCGTGTGGAAGGTAACGACCTTCCACACGAAAGCCAGGCACTACGCGGGGTTCGAACCAACGGGTTCGAACCCCGCGTTGTGCTACTCCCAAATAATACAAGCATCTTTTTGCCTAGTATTCGGGGGTTTAAGGATACTTATGACTTAAACAACTTAAGCAACTTAAACTTAGCACAACGCGGGGTTCGAACCAACGGGTTCGAACCCCGCGTTGTGCTACTCCCAAATAATACAAGCATCTTTTTGCCTAGTATTCGGGGGTTTAAGGATACTTATGACTTAAATCATATCTATTATTTCGAAACGAGAAAAAAACAGACCTATACCAATACCTACAAATTATACAATCTAAACTGTCCGTGTATCTCTGCTGTACATGATGTACCTGATTAGTTTGAAACGAGATACCTATGACAAACGTCATATCTATTCTTCAAAAATAAGAAGAAGAAAATATGCTGGTGTGCTCCGATCGTCTCACTTCGGTGTGCCATCGAATCCAGTACAACGGTGTGGCCGGTGTAATAGCTTTTCATTAATTATTTTCACATATCCTAATCATTGCGACCATTTTATTTTAAGCACTGCGTCTTTTTAAATCAGATTTTCCTCCTAATATCATCATACCTTATCCTGTCATACATTGTTCTCCCACAGACTAGACGCAACGCTCTGTCAATTGTAAATAAAATAATGTGGATGAAAACAAATAAAATCAACTATGAATACTTTCCTCTTAAAATTTCCAGTAGCTGGTTCCTTGAGGAACGCCTTAAAAAGGTTTCACTGTACTCATTTAATTGTTATATTGAATTTTAGTTAGTCGATTTATCAACCACTTTCTTAGAAATTATAGTTGCGTTTTATAATTTCAGTTAAGTATTATATAATTTCCAACGCTGTTATAAACCTGCATTTTGAGTAGAACTAAATTGTTATCTGCTCAAATATCTTATATAATATATCTGACTCCACTTGTTACAGCTACTTTGGTCAAGTAGCGCTATTATAGCTGCTTTCAATCTAATGTAGCATGCTATTTTAAGTTAAACGTATTAACGCCGTTTCTACTGCCGTATTCTAAATATTAATCTACGCTTTCTACGAGTTAATCTACTTTTATAATCCTTTAAATCCGCCAGTTTCATTTCAGTTCTACAATTGGACTTATTTGATTCAAGTGGTTTAATCGGAATACTACACAATGACTAGTTTATGTTATGTTCTACAGATAAACTAGTTTAATTGATATAGATTTAGAACAGTTTAATTCATCTTCTATAATTTGACTACTTTCGTTCAAGTTCTATGGTTGATTAAATTCAAATTCTACAGATCGGCTAGTTTAATTTTTGTTCTACAGTTTGAGAAGTTCTATTCAAGTTTTTCAATTTGACCTGTTTTATATTCTGCGGTTGATTGAATTCGAACAGATCGGCCAGTTTAATTCATTGTGTACAGTTCGACAAGTTCTGCAATTTGACTTGTTCCGTACAAGTTTTGTGGTTGATTTAATTCAAATTCTACAGATCGATTCACGTTGTAAAGTTTGACAAGTTCTATTCAAGTTTTGCAATTTAACCTGTTTTATTTACGTTATATATCTGGTGTCATTCAAATTCCACGTATCGACTAGTTTAATTCATATTCTACTGGATGTTTACCATTTCCATTCAAGTTCTATGTCTGGTTTCATTCAAATTCCACGGATCGACTTGTTGAATACATATTCTACAGTTTGACATATTCCATTCGAGTTAAATAATTCCAAACTAGTATAGCTCAAAGTATATGTCTGATTTCATTCAAATTCTACGCATTGATTAGTTTAATTCATGTTCTATAGTTTGACAAGTTCTATTTAAGTTCTACGATTTGACCTTTTTCATCCAAGTTCGTTATCTGTTTTCATTTAAATTCTACGGATCGACTAGTTTAATTCATGTTTACGGTTCGAACAGATTCTTTCATGTCCTATGGCTGCTTGCTACTTCTATTTCTATGAGAATTTCACTATATATTTGCTTTCAAGAAATATATAATAAAAAATGGAGTCTATTAATGTCGATTCATTCCCCTATGTACAAGAATCCCAAATCTCTTGTGACGAGCCACAACAATCGACATTAAAAAAATCTAAATTTTTCTGGTCCATATACCCCATGCACTGTACAGCAAAGATATTCGGTCTTGTACCATATTCTATCAAAGTCAAAACACTTTTGAGACATACTGTAACTACAAAATTCGATTTGATCTATAGTGGATCTGCCATAGTTGTGATATTCTTCCTAGCTTATTTGTTTTCCCTCGCTGAAAGATTTCTGTCTGTCCGCCTCTGGGATTACCTTATAATTCTCGCGATACGTGTCAGACTTTTCACACTCATCGTCGGTAATTTGCTATCTTTGTCGTTGTCTTTTTACTACAGTAAAGAGATATGTCAATTGCTTGACGATCTGAACGATATAGACGCACTCTTAATTCGATACGGCGTCAGAATTAATTACAGTAAAACCCGTAAGGGAATTTTGACAGTGGTCGTCTTTGTATATTTGATTTTTATTATTTTTTCGTGTTTTGATATAATTTTGATCGTCGACCCTCAAGAATTTTCTTTTGTCGTCTATTGGATCGGTCGTATGATCGCGCAGCTGGTAAACGACACAACAGCTTTGCAGATGTTATGTTTTCTGTTTTTGATATACCAAAGGTAATATATAATTAATGTTTATATTTATTATTATTATTATTTTATTAAGCACTTAACCAATATGCAATACAATTTAACAGGTTTATTACTCAAAGGCAAATATACAATACAATTTAACAGGTTTATTACTGAAAGGCAAATATACAATACAATTTAACAGGTTTATTACTCAAAGGCAAATATACAATAAAATTTAACAGGTTTATTACTCAAAGGCAAATATACAATACAATTTAACAGGTTTATTACTCAAAGGCAAATATACAATACAATTTAACAGGTTTATTACTCAAAGGCAAATAAATATCTTCCAACTAAGCAGAAAATTGTTAGTAATTTCGTTTTCTTGAGAATTTTATGTGTATATTATTTTTTTCATTTCTGTTTCGTTAGTTCTGTTGTTAACTAACCAGAAAGATATTAAAGTGGCCTTGAGTGAAACCCAGACAGGTTTTTATTATTAAAGAAATCTGGGTTCCAACGGGAATACGAACTTGCAATTTCCGGGTACAGACATGCATCTTACCAACTAGGCCTCAGGGCTTTGAAGTGTTTCGATTAGTTCTAGGTATTTATTATTATTATTACTATAAATATGATTTATTTTAGGTTAAATTATTTGAACAAATACATCTCGAAACGTAACATAAATATCCTTATAATTTTGAACAAACATCACAGTTCCACAAGTGGACCAGAATCCCAAAACAACGAACAAACTCAAATATCCCAATCCAAGGACGTCGCAGTTGATCTATTAAAAAAGCAGGTCGTCTTTATAAGCGAAATACACGACAAACTGTGCCACTGTGCAAAGAGATGGAATATCATCTTTTCCTGGCAGATTCTTATTATAGTCACCGGATCCGTGATGCTACTGCTAATAGAACTGTATTTAAACTACCTGATGCTCAACGAGAAGTCCAAGTTCCATTTCTCGCTGCGGAACGCTTGGGGAACATTCTCGTGGGTCTACATGGCTTGCATTACGATCATCGCTATCACAGTCTTGTGTTCTAAGACTAAGAACGAGGTGAGTCTTATGCGGTGGTTTACATTTTTAGTGCTTTTGATTCATTATTTACTATAGTGTAGAGGTGCACGGTCGCGCGGTCACGCATTTGACTTTCGTGCGGAAGGTCTCCGGTTTAAACCCTGCGCTGTGCTACTCCTATTGAATGGCACAGACGTTTTCTTCCGCCTAGTATTCGAGGGTATAACCATGACTTCCGTCATATTTATTCAATCAAAAAAAGAAAACATGCCGGTGTGCCATCGGATCCTAGACAGCGATGTGGCCGATGAGTTTACTGGTGTGCAACGGTTCACTAAAAAAAAAACCATATCACAGCTTCGTTTTCCAACTGAATTGACATTGGAATGGGGAGGGGATCCTCAACTAGGAGGCCCAGTAACGACGACGAAACAACAGTGCTAAAAACCCTCCTTTTTGTGTGTATTTTAACTTTCATACGGAATATAGAATATAGCTCAAGCAGAGATTGTTTATTGGCCTTTCCAGTTCACCGCTCCTCTTTCTGTACGTCGTCTTTTACTGTCCATGCAGTGAGACTCTGGAATCAGTTACAAACCAATATAAGACTCGCTCCGTCCTTGGCATGCTTTAAGAAGCGACTTAAAAAACTCTTAATTTCTAGTCAGTAAAATAACGTGTTTCATTCCTGATTTTTCCTTTCCTCTCCACCATCCTTTCCTTTCCTTTTGATTGATGATATCTCACTTTATATGAAAAATAATGTTCGGGTGATTGTCCGTCTTTGTGGGGTTCGTGAGCATGTTCTCGCGTATATGTTTATGGATTTCGTGGGGATGGATAGTCATTTGAATGATTTATGCGACCACGTAACTTGCTTAATTTACTTTTGTCTGGTTGGTTGGAAGGATTGCCACCTGGCAATAAATCCGCCAGATTGTATTGCAATAAAAGTGTTAAATAAATAAATAGAACAAATAATTAGCCAATAGCTTTCGACAATTACTCTGACTTCTTCAAACAAAATATAGAATTTTAAATGAGGCCCAGCAACGACACGACACGACGATGACGATTTACGATAGCGTTTTTAAGAGTTTATAATAATAACGGACAATTTATATAATATATTGCCGCTTAGAGTTGTCATCGTCGTTGCTGGGCCCCGTAGTCGACGATCCCATCGACATTCCAATGTCAATTTAATTGGAAAAACGAAGCTGTGCGTGGAGTCTTTTTTAAGTGAGTGAGCCACACATCAGCAAACTCACTTACCACATCGTTATACTGGATCCGATGGCGCACCTGAAGTGAGGCGATTGGAGCACACTGGCATGTTCCCACCCATTTTTTTTTTCGAAGGAATAGATACGACCGAACTCCTCGGTCATTTTAGGGGAGTAGTACAGCGCGGGGTTCGAACCGACAACCTTCCGCTCGGAAGTCAAATGCGTTACCGCGCGGCCATGCACGTTTAGAGAGTAGACTCTCCTTAAGGGATTCAAATCTATTAATGTGTACCAACCTATTAACAAGACTGAATTGTGCGTGAGATGAACGCTGATTATTGGAATTTTATGTGTGTTAATTGATTCATTTCCTATTAAATAAATAAATATTGATAGCAACATAGTATGTACAGTACCCGGTGGTAAGTAATACACATCGGGCTTAAGAACGAGACTGTCGACCATAATCGGGTTTGTAGAGCGTCGTCTCTGTCGCACGATGCATTAACAGTCTAGTTGACAACGACTGACAAATCGCGACGGAACACGTGTATGAATGACAGAGACGACGCTCTACAACGTAGAAGTTAGCCGATTATGGCCGAAAGTATCTTTCTTAAGCCCAATCTGTATTACTTACCGCCGGGTACTGTATATATCATATATGTATATAAATACATTCTGAAATAGCACATATATCGCAAGATAAATTATAATAGAAAATTCATTAGAGAAGCTATCAAAAAGTCTGGGCTCGTCTCATAACAAACACCCTACCCCCCACTCCGGTCGAGATACAACCAATCAATATAGAGCAAACCTGACCGCGAGGACATCATATATTTTTCAGCCCACACCCTTGTACATGTAGATTAAGAAAAAAACCAGAAAATTATTTAATAACAGAAAAAAGCTAACCCATTAATACCACCAATGAAAAAAATGAAAAAAAATCAGATCAACTCAATGAAAAAAATGAAACGCATTTTTATCAAAATAAAATCACTAATAGAAAATGATGTTCATATATACAAACCACAATATAAAAAATAAAATCACTAATAGAAAATGATGTTCATACAAACAAAACACAAGACAAAAAAATAAATAAGCAGTAATATAAAAAAAATATGAGAAAAAAACACTGAGGTGCATGGCCGCGCGGTAACGCATTTGTCTTTCGTGCTGAAGGTCGTCGGTTCGAACCCCGCGCTGTGCTACTCCCCTCGAACGACACAGGCATTTTTTCCGTCTAGTGTTCGAGGGTATAAGGATACCTATGACTTCGATCATATCTAGTCTTTAAAAAAAAAGGACAAACACGCTCACAAAATCCCTGATTCACCGCCAGTGAAAAGACAGAAATCAAGGAGAGTCCAAATCACATCAAAAAAATTACTCTTTAAGAAGATTAAATTACTGTTTTTTTCTTGATATATATATATTTTCATTTTTTAGGCTTCTATGTCATTAGTTCTACTGCATAAGTTGAATCAAAATATTAAAACGAATATGTTGGACAAAAGCGTAAGTTATCTTCTTGTATTTTTCTAGTTCCCAACCAATATCAAATATGAGTCAGAAAAGAGAAAAAAAACAAAGACTTGGGTATTAAATAATTTTAACAGTAGGCTCTCTCCTGAGGAACTGTGTGAGTGGAGTGGTTATAGGGTATTGGGATAAATGATTGAACGAGTTTCTAAGTCATTTGTGCGGAGAGAGGTTCTTAGATCCTTCTACAGTGCGCTGGTATACAGCAAGTTAGAATGTGGAGCATTGGTGTGGGGTGTGCGAGAGATTCGTTACTCTCAAATGGTGGAGAAAATCTAAAATAAATCTTTGAGACATTTTGTTTATTTTATTTATTTATATAAGTAAATGGTTTACAATGTACAGGCGGCCCTTAGACTTTCGCACATAATTAGTTCCTGAAAATGTGTGCGAATGTTGATTGTTCGAAAGTAGAGGGATGTAAAAAAAACATCCAAAATTCTATTTTTAAATATTTATTTTTCAATAATAATATTTATTTATCAATAATATATTAAAAATATTCATCTATCAATATACATAATTAAGTTAACGAGGCGTGTTTAAGTGCTTTCAGGTGTTTTCTTTATAAACTTGTCAAGAGTTAGTTGAATACCACCCTTTTTTTCTTTTCTTGATAAAGAGTTCTATAACATGCTGTGTTTTTCTCAATCGCCCTACGTATTTGAGATATACGTTCTCCATTGGGATCACATTCTTCCATGATAGTCAAAAAATTGTCAAGATGCATGAAAGCTCCATTCATATTTTTGATTGTCAGTCTTCACGATTTGATCAGCTTCTTCTTCCTCACTTTCATTGTGTATTTCATTTAACTCTCGTTGCTCAATTAAGTATTTATTTGACTGAGGTACTGAGTGAGATTCAATCAACTCATCAACATCTTCGTTGTTGACTTCCAAGTTTAGTTCATCCATTAGGCTAACTATTTCATCTGTGATAGTTTCCGTAGTTTCTTCAGAATTTATAAAATCACTCATCATTTGTGGGCATAATTGTTTCCAGGAACCTTTCATTGTTGACTCTTTTATTTCAGCCCACGAGTCTCCAATATTGTTTATTGCGTTCCATATATTATAGTTCTTCCAAAGAAGTGGGAGCGACTGCATGGAAGCGGACAATTTTTGCGTTATCGACAAAAATCAATAAAAAAATTGAATTTTTTAAAATGTGCAAAATAGCGAATTGTGCGAAAGTAGAATGTGCGAAAGTTGAGGGCTGCCTGTACTTTATAACAAAAATATTAAAAATAAAAGTGTCAGTGGTGACCAGTAGTGATCGCTCAACACATTGAGATTGACATAATATTATTATTATTATTATGTTTACACAATTACGACAAAAACAATCAGAAAGAAACATTTGTCATATCATACAAAATCACATGTTACCAACACAACACGGGGCCGTCCAGGGGCGCACAGGCCGCACTATGCAAAAAAGAAATCATTGAATAACAAAATACAAATTGAAAACAAAATATAAAAGACGGAATCAGACAGGTACAATTTCACAAATCCTCTTCAGTACGGTGAAAAAAATCACATAAAAAAACAATAATCAATTAAAGCAGTTCAAAAAAGTTCTTCAGAAGTCCTCAAAAGATACGCGGGATCCCATTCCAATGCTCGGATATTCGGAAGTGCCTTTTCAGGCACTCTTTATAGGTCAGAAACATCACTACTTGCGGACGTCGTATTTCTACCCTTGGCTTTGTCATACAAGATTTCTTCTGGATGTATCATATACGGGGTTTTATAAAATCAAAAATCGGAAAGAAGTATCGATTTATTTTTTCATGCTATATGTCCTCGGTGAAATACAGGCAAAAACCTAGTTTACTGGGGACACGACAAATGAAAGACAACAAACCCAGATCTATTAAAATTGTGTGTCCAAATTAAATTATCTGTGGTTTTTTCATAAATTATGTATATTTCTTGTCAAGTGTAAAATAAATAAATATTGATATACTATCTTATAACCATAAGGAGGCAAGTAAGGGTTTCATCTTGTAACATATATTTAGGTTGCTGACAACTGTTGTATTGTATAGTACTTTTGTTGTATACAGTACAGTCTGTCAGGCTGATTACCATGTGGTAATCTCTTCCAACCACCCAAAAAGATATTCGAAAGTCCTTAAGTGAAGACCACACTGGAATCCTATTTTTTTAAGAAAAATCTGGGTTCCAACAAGGATCGAAACTATGATTCCCGGATTGGAAGACAAGCGTCCTACCAACTAGGTCGCGGAGATCGTCTACTATTTGAGATACACAAATATTAATTTGTTTTAACTGGCAATAAGTAGAATTAAGTCGCCAAGTGCTTTTTATTCGCAAGGTGATGAAAGAAGCTTTAATATGGTTTGGACATGTGGATACCATGAATTATGAGAGAATGACTAAGTGAGTATGCAAGTCGGAAGTGCAAGGTGTGCGTGGAAGAGGTAGACTGAGAAAAACGGGGCTGAACCAGATTTTTTTAAGAATAATGGAAGATTGTGCATGACGAGAAGTATAAATGTGGAGGAGGCGAAAGATGTGTGCTTGGATAGAAAAGTTTGAAGATCTATTCTCTCTGTCTACCTCGCAAGGATCACAGCGTGATGATATTTGTTTATATGTGTTAACTGATGTTTTTGGTTGGTAACTGATGTTATATTCAAACCATATTTATTTTGGTTGTGAACTGATGTTATATTCAAACTATATTTTAGTTGGGAACTCATTTATATTCAAACCATATTAATTTTGGTTGGGAACTGATGTTATATTCAAACCATATTTATTTTGGTTGGGAACTGATGTTATATTCTAACCATATTTATTAATTTAAACTTTGATTTTCCAACACATAATTGTTGCATTTTTAGGTTGAGATGTTCAATTTGCAGTTCCACCATCAAAGACTCGATTTCACGGCGTGTGGTTTCTTCCGCATAGACCTGCATCTACTGTACATCACTGTCGGTGGCTTATTCTCATATCTGGCTATTCTGATCCAATTCGAGATGGCCAGTCGCGAGTAAAAGGAATGATTCGACAACGCTTCATTTTGTTTTATATTCTAAGAATAATTTATGGAGTGTCCATGTATGGAAGAAGATGGAACGAAGACACCAGAAATGCTTGCATGGATAAAATAAATGTTTACGTAAAATAAACATGGTTAGGACATGTGAAGAGTCTGAATGACGAAATAATGACTTTGTGAGTATACAAGTCAGAAGTGCGAGTTGTGCGTGTAAGATTGAGAAATATATTGCTGGATGAAATGGACTAAATAGATCAGATTTTAAAAGAGGGTAAAGTGAGAAATATGAATAATACGAGATTGTGCATGATGAGATCTATGAATGTGGAAGAAACGAAAGGCGAAAATTATTTAAAGGGTGTGAAACCATATGCATTCTTTCGTTATGAATCCTTTTTTTTGTTTTGTGTATCTATAACTGAATGACACTGTTGATATATTCTCGGTACCGCCTAGCACTATGAGAAGAATCCAGGCTGATATTCTTCCTAACGAATAAGCTAACGCTAGAAGTAGACCCTCTTTGTGTGACAGGAGAAATCCGTGCAGTGGATAAAAAAAAACGTTTCTAAATAAATTGTTTTATATAATTTTTGTGATGTACGAGTATGTAAAACTTGAATCTTAGTTTAATCCCATACGTGTATCAGGGATTAATGTAGTCAGTAGAATAACTAAGTAATTTATTGTTTATTTTTTTTAAATAGAGCTCCACAAAGTTCAAGACTTTGATACCATTTTAAATTTAGCAGGTTATCAATAATCAATTACAGTAACTGGCGGTAAGTAATACACACCGGGCTTAAGAAAGAGACTGTCGGCCATAATCGGCTAACTTCGGCGTTGTAGAGCGTCGTCTCTGTCATTCATACACGTGTTCCGTCGCGTCTTCGCGTACCGGACTGTTGGCGCATCGTGCGATAGAGACGACGCTCTACAAAGCCATGTGTATTATTTACCGCCGGGTACTATATATCAAAATTACGGAATGGAGACATCATAAATGACTGCATGGATAAAATGGGTGTGTTAAGTAAGATGAACAAAGAGCTTTAAAATGGTTTGGGCATGTGGAGAGAATGAATGGTGAAAGAATGACTGTGTGAATATATAAGTCCGAGTTGAATGTTGTAAGTGGAAGAGGTGGACCGAGGAAAAAGTGGCTGGAAATTTTGAAAGAAAGTAAAGGGAATGAATCGTTTTATATTGTATATGGCGAGATCTATGAATGTGGAATAGATGAAAGCTGTGTGCTTGGATAGAAAAGTTTGGAGATCTGTTGACTCTGCCTATCCTGCAATGGGCACAGCGTGATATGTATATACTTGAATATCTTAATTAAATAATGGTTACAAGCAGAACAAAATTAAAGTTTAACATTATCCAATCTCCTAGCGATGTGAAAACGCCTTAGTTTAAGAGTACCAGAAGGCTATCTAAGCACACATGGGTGTCGACTGCCCTCCTCCGTCTCGAGTTAGATCTCGATGAACTTTCTGGACGAGGAACAACTTTTGACTGAGGGGAATGGGAGTCCGCCAGATAGTTTGATCCCACCGCCACTCACGCTGTTATGAGGGACAAAATGTGTTCCCATCCAGCGCGATCTACATAAAACGTTGAATTCATCTTTATTTTTTTAGTACGACGTCACGTAGTGACTAACGAGAAACTCCTCAAAGGGACTTCTCCGGTGGCGACACAAATATAATTATAGGTTTATTGATAGCAATATAAATATATTATGAGATCGCACAAAATAAATATCAAAATAAATAACAGAAATTACAGTTAAAAGAGAAGTTATTTCATAACGTCCCTTTGGTCGATATACACTCCATCAATATAGGGCGAGCCCGGCCCCGAGGATATCACATGTTTCAGCCCACATCCTTGTGCATTTACACGAAGAGAGATTCATCTGAGTGGAGAGACTATGTCACGGGAGACGGAAGATGACTCGTAGCGCAGTAAATATATAATATGTCAGGTCAGTCCATAAATTCGTGCGGGTGAATTATTAAAGATTGGAGCAAGTTGAGAAATTCTGATAATTGAGTGGATTTTATCATGCGATGGAAGAGTTAAGAGGGATATCGGACGTTGTGTAGTGATAGGAAACAAAGTCATTGGGGCACTAAAACATATCAACTCGCACCAGACAGTATCATAATTTGCTAAGATGATAGTCCACAATAGTATTTTAGTGCCAACTTTGATGTATGGGAGCGAAATGTGAACGTGGAAAAACACTGAAATGTGCCGAATAAATGCTGTAGAAATGCGTGCATTGAGAAGAATGCGGGAAGTGACAATGTATGGCAGCATACGAAATGAAGTGATAAGTAATAATTGTGAACTTAAGGCTGGTGTTAATTAATGAAGGAATCCGCCAGGAACCTGGGATACCCGATTGATTAGCCTGAACGTTACCCATTAGACCACGAACATGTGATACATGACGATTTGTTTAAGCAATCTGTTGAATCTGAACCCCCTGGGTGGAAGACAAGCGTCTTACCGATTAGACCACGGAGGTTTTACACCATTTTAAGTCTAGGTTCCTTTGCACGAAGTTCACAATGAACAAGAAAAGGTCAACATAGATGTTGGCATGGAACCTACGAATGTAATAATAAACAAAAAAAGGTGAAAATATTTGTTGGCATGGAACCTACTTCTTTTATAATAAACAAGAAACTGTCAAAATACATGTTGGCATGGAGCCTACGAATGTCATAATTAATAAGGGGAAAATATATGTTGCCATGGAACCTACTAATTTTATAATCAACAAGAAAAGGTCAAAATATATATTAGCATGGAACCTACTCATTTCATAATGAACAAGAAAAGGTCAAAATATATGTTAGTATGGAACCGACGAATTTCATGATAAACAAGAAAAGGTAAAAATATATGTTAGCATGGAAACTACGAATTTCATAATGAGAAAGAAATGGTCAAAATATATCTTAGCATGGAACTACGAATTTCATAATGAACAAGAAAAGGTCAAAATATATGTTGGCAGGGAACCTAAGAATTTCAAAATGAGCACGAAAATGTCAAAATAGATGTTAGCATGGAACCTGACGACTTGACACCGTCACAACATATGTATGAAGAATGAGTATGACTTGATACTGTCGATCCAAAGGTACTCAGTAAGCAGCTTGCGTCATAGTGACAACCCAGTCTAAGATAGTTAATCCAATCGAATTAATGGTATTTTCTCATCATTAATTAAGAATTAATTCTTATGTACTCGTATATCAGTGACTTTCAACTTTGAAAATGTATATTCCTTGTGGTTACCCAAAAAATTACCTTGAAGCATTTTTTAAATGGCATATTATTTCAATAGCTCGTATATTTATCAAACTATTTCAACTTAAAAGTAATTTAGTAAAGTCTATAGTATCATTTTACATCCGAGAACATATATTTCCATTTTTTCCACTTCAACAATAATTAACATATAAAACACGTAGACAGCGAATAGTCCACATGGTCTTGGCGTTTTGAATTTGTTTAATTAAATTTTTTAAACTTTTATACAGGCTGCCCCAAAAAAATGTGTACACACTTTCATGCTGTGCCGTTTACCTGAACTTGATACAGAAATTTGTCATACTGCGCATTCGTGAAGAGTTTAGGGATGAGGATTAGGTCCCCTACTATTCCTCATATAAATAGACGTCATTCAAAATTCCATAAGTCACTCGACATGTTTATTGTTTGCTGTCGACTTGAAAATTTTCAAAAAGATCAATTCACCTCCCGACTGTGCACAGTTACAACAGGACCTAGACTCCCCAATCTCCTGGAGTGAGCAAAATCATCTTCTATTCAACATTAATACATGTGTCTGTGTATCATATAGTCGATCGTTTTCACCAATCCACCATCAGTATATTATACAGGGAGTGGCACTAAACAGAGTTTCTGAATTCAAGGATTTGGGCGTAACCTTTGATGTCGGACTCACGTTCGTTAACCATGTCTCACGTTTGATATCGGACTGTTACAAACTACTCGGTTTTATAATGAGAATATCAAGATAATTTAACAGTACCGATATCCTCCGAAACTTATATAATTATCTAATTAGAACCAAATTAGAATATGCATCTACGGTTTGGGCTCCTCATCAGCTCAAATATAAAAACAATATAGAACAAATACAAAAAAAATCCTCAGATATCTATGGTACAGAACAAAGGGCTATTACCCAAAATATGCTCACCATGCCGAACTTCTCACGGTGTGTAACTATAGAAGCCTCGAAACAAGAAGGCAAGAATCCGTTGCGATATTCCTAATAAAGGTATTCCAAGGTTCCTTTAACTGTCCCGCGATTCTAGAAGCACTAAATTTATATGTACCTAATAAATATAGCCGTGCAAGGAATCACCCTCTGTTCTACATACCAACTTACATGACAAATATCATGGCTAAACACTCAGTCACGCGTGGTGTAGAGATATTGAACCAACTGAATGACACGGTTGATATATTCTCGGTACCACCTAGCAGTATGAGAAGAATCCTGGCTGATATTCTTCCTAACGAATAAGCTAACGCTAGAAGCAGACCCTCTTTGTGTAACAGGAGAAATCCGTGCAAAGTGGATAAAAAAAAGGAGTCTTATTTCCAGTAAGATAATGTACTTCTACACTACCGTCGTGATGTGAGAGCTTATCTTGATGATGAGGTGTGTTATTTTAATTCTTAAAGGAATATTTTCACCTAAATAGTTATCACAGAAATTAAATATAACTATACTCATATTTCTGTAAAATATGAGTATAACTGTCTAATATAACTGTACAAATATATTATGTACCCATTTTTGCGTATATATGAGGTTTGATGATAAATAATGAGAATTTTATCAAGAAGTATTTATTTAATAATTAATATTAATATTATCCCCTTTAAAGTAGTCCCCATAGGATAAAATACACTTTTGCCAACGTTTTTTCCAATCCACAAAACATTTGTGGAACGCACTTATTGGGTAAATTTTTAGCTCACCCAGCGATTTTGCCTTCATCTCTCCTAGTTGCAAAACGTTGTTCTTTCGATGTCCTTTTCACTTTGGGAACAGGAAAAGTTGCAGGGGACCATATCGTGTGAATACGGTGGCTGCGGCATCACGACGGTATTGGTTTTGGCCAAAAATTCATGAATTATTAATGAAGTGCGAGCCGGTGCATTATGGAAGTGTAAAATCCAGGAATTGTCTGCCCACAATTCTGATCGTTTTTTTGCGGATTGCCTCACGCAAATTACTTAAAAATTAAAAAAAAACTATGTCCAGTCTTTTTTAAAATAAAAAAAATCACAAATGTGTCAAAATGCGTTGTTAATACTTGCCTGTCAAACACAAACTGCCCATCTAATTTGGCTAAAAATTCATATGTATATCACAAACAATGTGGCCAACGTGAGGAAAGATGGGCTCAATCAAAAACAGACCGCAAATAAAAAAAATATATCGTTATTTTTTATCAACCCTCGTATAGCCACGGAGCTAAGCTTCACCCACAGTTTGATAAGGCTATTGTATGGCAAAACAACTGTCACTGCATAAATAAATGAAGGATATCAAATTATCAAAACGGTTAATCTTTTTTCTATTTATTATAATGTTGAAATTTGCTGACATTAAACTAATTTACTTTATTTCAAATTAGTCGGCATAACTGTATTCTGCACAACTTTTAAGCCTCAGGCTGAAGAACAAATGGAATAAAGTATAAATACAGAATTTACAAGTTAACCCCTATATTTAGATTATTATAAGTCAAGTTTAGCTTCACTCTTCCTTTTAAACGTCACCCTTCATAACCTATGCCATCAAACTCTAGAACCAACTACCCGCATAAGACGGACTACAAATAAACCTTTGTAGAATTTCCGATATGTGATATTAACGCATTCGGCTTTAGGTGTAGTGTATATGTGTGATGTTCATGTATAATCATAAAATTATGAGACCTCCAAAAAAAAGCTGTTTTCAAGTGCATTCTAATCTGCATACACCACTAATATCTCTAAAACTTACATGCAGGCCATTCCACGCCACATAACTAGTAACGGAAAAACCCTGTTATAATACCACGTTCTATCGGATCGATTCGGGATAATCAGTTTATTCAATGAAACGAAATTTTTTTACTCCTCTCTAAGGAAACATTTATCAGACACATATTTGAAAGATACGATGGACTTATCCGATTCAGGGACTTAACTACAAATATACCAAGTCTGAAATCAACCCGTTCGCGATACTTGAGCTAATGTAGACTTTTTAGAAGTGCACTAATATGACAATATTTATATTGGGACCCATGAAAGGCTAGAGCATGTACATCGCTGTACTGCGCACACTGTCATCGTCGCACTGACAGTGTGCGCAGTAGCTCCATCCTGTGGGAACCATCCCTCCTGATTATCTTCGACCACTGGGCGTAAAAAAATCAAGCGTTGTCCTATACAGGGCCCCGTTGATTCTTTCTGGTTGACCATCCTCATTTTCAAAGAAATAGGGGCCGATAACTCTTTTAGCTATTACACCGCACCAAACAGTGCATTTTTGGGGATGCAATTGATGCTGATGTAATTCCCTGGGATTCTAGTATCTTGGGGTAGTTAAGACCTGTAAAAAAATGGAAATTAAAAAGATTGAAAATGTACAAGTTATGACTTTTTCCAACCCTTCAGTCTTTCAGTGGCCACCCCTATATAATTATTTCCCACCTTTAATGACTATCCTCAGTACGTAGGTCTTAATGCAGATCAGAGATAAGGTAAAACAAAACCGAAAAACATTCAATGCCACCGACCATAGGTTGAGAATTTTGTTTCAAAATAAAGTATCAATTAGGGGTGAATGATGTGTAATTATTTGTTAATTAATGAAATAATTTCAATTGTGTTTAACAGATTCTAATTGTCCTACCAAATTAAGCCCTTACATCTACAATAGTTCTTACGCTCAGGCGCTACACTAGCTGTCAGACGTAATTTGTTTTACAGTGTTTGAATTGTTCAAGTAAATTTTAATTTATTATATTTTTGGCCATTGGGGTATTCCTGAAAGTCGTATTTAAAGTCTATTGATTTATTTTAGCCGATAACATTGTATGTTTTTGTCATTTAGTCGATAACATTGTATGTTTTTTGTCATTTTAATGTGTTTATATTTTTATTACAACAGTTATCGTATTATTGCGTTATATTTAATGATTTGATGATATTTATTTTTGGCGAACCGTCTTTTTCTCGAGTATGTTAGTATTTAATTTGGATCGATATTTGTACTTCTCAAAGTGTCAGATTCTTGAAAAAGGGTGGCGTGTGTGGTTTAAGGAAGCACTTGTAGACAACGCTTTTTGGGAAGTCTGATAGTTATATATGAACGCTAAGCATATACTATTTCTAGACTCTAGTATGTTTTCATTGCATTTGCTAGGTTGATATACGAGTATGGTAGTCATAAATATTGCCATATTAACCCGCTTGTAAAAAATCTACACTGGCGTTCTTAAGTGTTGCGAATGGATTGATTTTAAACATGGTCTCTTTGTATTCAAGTTCCTTATTAGGATGTCTGTATTGTATCTTTGGAATCTGTTTCTGAGGAGCGTTCCTTCGAAGACAAGTAGAGCTTTGGAATCGGTTTCTGAAAACTGTTCCTTCGAAGAGAAGTTAACCTTTGGATTATGTTTCTAAGGAGTGTTCCTTCGAAGAGAAGTAGAGCTTTGGAATCTGTTTCTGAGGAGTGCTTGTTCGAAAAGAAGTAGAGCTTTGGAATCTGTTTTTGAGGAGTGTTTCTTCGAAGAGAAGTAGAGCTTTCGTATCTGTTTCTGATGACTGTTCCTTCGAAGAGAAGTAGAGCTTTGAAGTCGATTTCTTTTTCATCTAATGAATTTGTTGTTCCAAATCTATCTTATAGTGCTGGGTATTATGATGTAGCTTTTGCCGTTGCTGGTCTTCTTGTGTAGAATGGTCCTCTTCCTAGTGTCAGATATATGGGTGGTGTGTGCATCTTTAGGAAGCACTTAAAGACAATCCATTTTGAGAGATCTTATCAAAATTTATGAGTGGGTTCATAACCTGAGTTAGAGCGCCTTTGGGGAGAGTTTGTTCTGTAAACGGCGTTTTATACATTTTACTTTTACTCTTATTATACACTACATTCCATCTAAAACTGAACGTGTATATATTTGAAGATCTACAGTGTCAGTGTCACATATTTGAAGATCTACAGCGTCAGTGTCACATATTTGAAGATCTACAAATGTTTCTTCATGCTCGTCTTGCCTTGATAAGTTTTCTGTAGTTTTCTTACCAAAAGTATATTTCTTAACATTCAGATGCAAGGATGTTCCTCATCTTATAGTCGCAGACACCACCTTCCTATATATATTTAGATAATTATATTTGGTTATGAAACTTAACAAGGGTAATCGAACTACAAAACACTTTTGTAGATCTTTCAATATATCGTCGTTGTTCTGCGAAAAGCATTTAAGTTCATTTTTGCTTAAAATGACTTTGATGCCATTTTACTTAAAATAAAAATATCTACACACGGAAAAAAAATTGTTCAAAAGTTATATGGTTTCGATGTTATGAAAATATAAAAAGTCATATAACTTAATTTTACATCGCCTTCCGAAACATAAATTGCATTTATCGCAAAACTCAATATTTGGACTTAAATGCTTTTCTGAGAATAACGACGATATGATAGTAACACATTCGGTTTTAGTTCGTGTGTAGTGTTCATATATATTCATAAATTTTGATAAAACCTTCCAAAAAGGTTAGTTTCGAAATTAGTGTAATTAGTGGAATAACGAGGTAACATTTAGTTTGGTATTATTTTATGGAATTCCACAAAATAAAAGTGAAAAGTTTTGTTAAAATTAATATTGGTTAACAAAGAGCATATATTTTCGTGATGATTTTTAAAATTTTTCTTTCTTTAGTGTGTTTAAAAAAATCGATTATTTTCTGTGATTAACATTTTATTATATTTGCGTTGTATACTAAGCAACCTAACGAATTGATTACCGTGTGATAATTTCTTCCAACTAACGAGAAAGACGTTAAAGAAGTTTTAAGCGTAAACAAGATTGGAACCCCTGTAAAAAATCTGGATACCAACAAGGATCGAACCCGCAACTCCTCGGTTAAAAGACAAGCATCTCATCAACTAGGGCACCGAGATTGTCAGTATTTAGGTAATCCAGATAGACATAAGATGAGCATCATAAGAAATGTAATTTTTAAAAGGTTCTATCATTCGTTGTTCCCTGGATACTTTACTTTCAAAATATTTGGTCTAGCACCGTATTCAGCGATAAGTATCGAAAACAAACTACAATGGACCACGACCAAGTTTCACATTGCTTACAACATATTCCTGAATGTATCATCATTATTTGGTCTGTTTCCTACTGTCGTATCGTTATCAACGCTGCAACACTTCGTCTTAAATGACATAGTCTTAAAAGCGGTATATTTGAAGATCGTGACAATTTTTATAGGCAGTTTCTTAACATTTATTATGTGTATTATCTACCAAAAGACTGTTTGCCAAATACTAGAAGATTTGATTAATATATCGACGTAGAATTGTTGGACTATACTATCGATCTACAGTACTCCAGAACGAGGAAAATGTTCTCAGTAATATTAACTGTCTTCTGGATAGTATATCTGAGTTGTTCGTTCATAGATGTTGCCTTGGTTATTGTACCTGAAAGGTCTTTAATGTTTGTACTCTATTGGTTGTTCATTGTCTTTAGTTCAACTGTAATCTATATAAACAATCTTCAAATGCTATGCTATATCTATTTGATTTTTCTAAGGTACGTGATATTATTTCTATACATCCTTGTTTATTTTTTTGTTTACTATTTCGTACGGATTTCTCATGTTACACAAAGGGGGTCTTCTAGTTACTTGTAGTTTATTCGTAAGCAAGAATATCAACTAGGATTCTTCTCATACTGCTATGGCCTAGAGACATTAAAGCCAATGAAAACAATACCGACCGCTATTTCGACAATGTTCGGGTTTGCGATTATTATTTTCGTCGATGCATTTTATCGAATCGAACCTGAGAAATCACCTTGGTCAGGATTTAACTGCAGCATGTGTAGGATTAAAAATCTCCAACTATAGGGTGGCCACTGAAATACTGAATTATATAAAATAATTTCTCGCAGGAGGTATATCGTCACCCAGGCAGTGTGCGCAGTAGCCTCCATCCAGTTGGAACCATACCTCCTGATTATCTTCGACCGCTGGACGTAAAAAAATTCAAGTATTGTCCTATATAGAGCCGCATTGATTCTTTCTGGCTGACCCTCCTCATTTTCAAAGAAATAGGAGCCGATAACTCTGTCAGCCATGAAACACCGCACCAAACAGTGCATTTTTGGGGATGCAATTGATGCTGAAGTAATTGCCTATTGTTCTCAGTACCCCAAAATCTGCAGTTTTGTTTGTTGATGTACCCGTTTAAATGAAAATGGGCATCATCTCTCATTATCAAGTTGTTCAAAAAGTTGTTCTCTCTGGCTAGGTGTTGAAATCGAATGGCGTACTCCAAGCGCTTCTAAGTATCTCGGGGTAGTAAAGCTCTATAACCTGTAAAAAAGAAAATAAAAGTATTGAAAATGAACAAGTCATGACTTTTTCAAACCCTTCAGTCTTTCAGTGGCCACCCTGCATAAACCGCGAATTAATAAATTAGTATCAGACAAACCCTTCAGTCTTTCAGTGGCCACCCTGCATAAACCGCGAATTAATAAATTAGTATCAGACAAACCCTTCAGTCTTTCAGTGGCCACCCTGCATAAACCGCGAATTAATAAATTAGTATCAGACAAACAACAACAAAAATATCACTGAGCTGTAAATAAAAAAAAAACACACGGTACCTAATATTTTTTAGTATATAAACCTTATTGTGTAAAAACATATTTTAATTTTCGTATTATTTATCTGACGCGCGATAATTTTTTTAAGAATTGAGTATATTCTTTGGCACTCTTGAAGACATATGTTAGTTTCGCCATCCATGTGCTAGGCGATACTGAGACTATCACAGCCACAGTGTCACTCAGTTGGTTCAATATCTCTATAATATGCGTGACTGAGTATTTAGCCATGATAATCGTCCTATGTTTAATTATGAACTAACTTAATTTTAATTTCCTATATATCATTATATTTTTCATAAACTTAATATATGTCATATATAAATTTCTTTGAAATAGTTAACACCTACATACTACTTACAACTAGATAACCATTCTTACAACTTATTAGTATGCGAGCACATGCCCACTCGTTCAGGCTATTTGCATATCATCACATTCACTCAGAAGTGAATAAATCTGCATTCTGTCGGTGAATAATTTTTTTTTGTTATTATAAGCTTTTTTGTTTTTGCAGATTTTCTTTTGTCAATAAAATAATTGAAAACTTAAACGCAAATGATTATAAAAGTTATCAAAACTGTTTGAATTTGTCTTCTGTTCTTAACCAAGTTGTTGGGATTGAGAATCCTGCTACAAGTTACGATGGTAACAACAGAGAATGTTTAAGTATAGACTCGAACGATATGAAAATCAAAAGCATAGACTACATCAGCAATAAAATGATAAATTTACATTGTAATATTAAGAATATAGATGATATGAACAAAGAATCTACCATTAAACGTTGTGACAATCTTACTTTGATAGATTTTCACGACGAAGAAGACATGAGTGAAGATTTGAATTGGAAGAACTTTTGTCTAACAGATTTTAATAACAAATTAAGAACAGGTGATATAAACCGAACCTATAAAAAAGATACAAGTTTAGATCGTAAAAGGAAGGGATGTTCAAGAATAGATTGGAATGGCAGTGAAATCATAAGTATGCACACTGACAATAAGGACATTTATTATACAGATTATAATGGCAAGGATAGAGAGCTTATAGATCGTAATAAAGAAGCAAGAAGTTCAGATTTCATCAATGAGGAAAGTGAAGAAGTCGATAGCAACAAAGAACTTATAAGCATGGAAGAAGATACAGATTTAAAAACAAGCCTGGTCGCAATATGCGAGATACATGACAGATTATGCGACCTTGCAAAAAAAATGAACACTGTTTTTTCTTGGCAAATCCTCCATTTGGTATGTGGCTCAGTACTGACCTTGATGACTGAAATGTTTATGAATTTCTTGATGTTCAGCGGGAATCCAAAAATTTCGCTTTCTCTTGAATACGCCTGGAAAAGTTTTTCTTGGGTTTATATGTCTCTTGTGATGATCTTTGCTCTGATAGCTCTCTGCTCTAAAACTAAAGAAGAGGTAAGGATGTAACCTTTATTACAAGTATTTTCGAAGTTATTGATATATTTCATCATAATCATGTCGTATAGTCATGTCTGAGCGTCGTGACTCCCACGATAGCACTTGGCGACTCCTCTATATATATCACTGAAATCTGCAGTTCGAAGAGCAGTTGTTAAGGGTAGTCCTGTTGCATCTCTCACTTATTTAGTCCAACGCACTGGGTCTCTTTCTCTTGTGGGTGGTCCTTCCACGCTCCTTATTTGTTACAACCTCGGTTAACCTTGTTCCCTATCGCTACCCTTTTTTCAATGTCCGTTTCAACTGACCCATTACACGTAAACATACTGCCTAGATAACAGAACACTCCAATGATATCATAATGTGTTTTTGAAGCGATATGTATCCTTTATTTGTTGCACCCAACAAATAGCTTAGGTCTGTCAACAGACCTTCCGTGCTGTTGAGCATGACGACATTTGACTTTTTTGAACCCCTATTATGGCCTGGCCTATCCATGCCCACTTTTGTGACATATCGCTGGTGGTTAGTGGTTTTCTCGTTAACGTTTTAGTTTTTTTCGTAAGATCTCGTTTTCTAAGAATCTGTGGCCTTTTTTTGTTTTTGAAGGTTGCGACAGGGTGATCTGCTGTCACGAATTATCTTCAACGTCTGCTAACAAAGCCTTTTATTGGTAACGTTAACGTTATTATATCGCTGGCAATTAATGGTTGTTTCGTTAACTTTCGAGCTTTTTGTTAGATCTCGGTTTACAGGGGACAGCTGGACAAGGAGTTCCACTCGTATTGTTAACAATTATTTTCAACATTTGCTTACACCAACTTTTATTCATGCCAATTTTCGCCACATATATGTCATAGTTAAGTTAAAATGATTGAAATTTACACCATTTATTTAAGAAAAAATGTTCTAACCACTGGGCATGTGGCATTGGAATTAAATTGTTGACATTTATTTTATATTTTTAGGCTAATCGCACTGTGAACATACTTCAAAAATTACACAAAAACATAAGTAAAAATGGAAATAATAAACATGTAAGTTATTTCGTTAGAAAATTTTCACGTGTTTTTTTTACTAGATTTAAATGTTTTCACTAAAAAAATATAGATTAACATGTGTTTGTGACACCTGTATGGCCCTACCATCACATGTAATGCTACTTTCCTCCAAGAACCTTTCCTTACGAATGCTGGGTCAATTCTTGAAGCCGAAAACTGTTACGATTCAAAGCTTAAACCACTGATACAGCAGATCAGCCTACAAACACGTTCACAGCTCCTGTAGCGTGACGAATTGGAGAACCTCATATTGAGGCCAGTACCTTTCCCAAACGTCGACTCTTGTCCTCAGCGTCATGACGACGAGCTCTATGATGGTGAGGTTGGCCATCCAGTATGCTAGAGAGAACGTTCAAATTCATACATCTTGAGTCTGTGTCGCATGCATGTGAGAGAGGTCCGCCTCTGAAGCAGATTCGTGGTGGAAGGGACGAGAGCTCTCGCTCCTCTCAAAGCATCGTCCTTCATCCCCGCCAACGATGGACGGGGACGAAACCGTTTCTTTGTATCTGCTCTCTTATGGACCGATTTCACAATATAACCTTTTTTACGCAGCGCGAAGGAAAACTTTTCTAGGAAGATTTATATTCCATTCCGCCCAAAATACATCATACGCTTTTTTAACAATGTACCTTTTAAACAAAAGTTATATGGGGCTAGGGAATAATCCTTTAAAATAATTCTTTGGAAGAAAGTTTGTCTTACCTGACGAAGGGACACATTTGTAACTTAGAAGTACAATAGATACTGTATGCCTGCTATATTTAATATTGACGCTAATAAAAAATAAAAATGCATTGTTTTAAGATAGTAAAAATGGCCACAACATGCTTGTCGCAAATCTCCTCACATCTCAAGTGTTGGCAATGATAAGCATCCTTAGCCCTACTTTGTATTGTGCCTTTTCTTATACTTGTCACGAGTAATGCACATTCACCATTCACATTATTATTGAATATTTGTTCTTTTAGGTTGAGATGTTTTGCATGCAAGTGTGTCATGGGCGGTTAGAGTTCACCGCGGCCGGCTATTTCAGAATAGATTGGCCAATGATGTTCGTTTTGGTCAGCTGTGTTTGCTCGTATCTGATGATTTTGATACAGTTTGAGATGACAAGCCGCACACAGACACATCCATTACTAGAATAACAGCTGTTCTTCGATAACTCGGAGATATATAAGAAGCAGTGCTGAGAGATCCAGTCAACTGGATGAATCGAAACATATTTTATAGAACCACTAGTCCTAGCCTATGTGTTCAGTTTCCAGGCACAGTTTCATTAAGATCATTAGCCTCTGGAACATCCACCTGCTTTGCTAGAATTAGTGGGTATGAACATCTGGCTCTAACAAGGGGATTTTCCATGTAAATCCATTACCACCTGGCTTTGAACTTCTCTGGAGAACCTAGAAATCTTTTAACAGGCTCTGAACAGGAATTGGGAGATTAAAGGACAACTTAAAAAAAATGAAAATGTTACGTGATGGATCGTATATGAAAAATTTATGATTGTGTATCATCACTACACTACATTCCACCTAAAGCCGAATGTGTTACTATCGCATAGCGAAAGACCAACAAGTATATCTTTACAGTTCCTCTTACTTTGATATATTTTCTTTAGTTTTCTTATCAAATGTGTTTTTCTAAACACATGCAGTTACGGGAAAGTTTCTAATCTAATGATAGCAACAAACTGTTAATTTCTAGTCAGTAAAATAACGTGTTTCATTCCTGATTTTTCTTTTCCTTTCCTCTCCACCATCCCTTCCTTTCCTTTTGATTGATGATATCTCACTTTATATGAAAAATAATGTTCGGGTGATTGTCCGTCTATGTGGGGTTCGTGTGCATATAGTACTCGTATGCTCACGTATGTGTTTATGGATTTCGTGGGGATGGATAGTCATTTGAATGATTTATGCGACCATGTAACTTGCTTAGTTTATTTGTATCTGGTCGGTTGGCAGAGATTGCCGCCTGGCAATAAGCTCACCAGGTTGTATTTGCAATAAAAGTGTTAAATAAATAGATAAATAAATAATAGCAACCACCACGTAAGAATCGTTACGTTCAACTTTTTTTTAATGTGACTAATATTATTATTAGTTCGAATCTCGAGTTAGAGCGCCATTGAGGAGAGTCTGTTCTCTAAACGGCGCTATATAAATTGTCCTTTTATCATTATTACTATCGTATCTTTGTATCTGCGGTGAAGAGCAGTTCTTGCTGCTGGGTGCCAAGAAGCCTGACGTCATGCGCCGAGGACTTGATTATTACTGTCGTATCTTTGTATCTGCGGTGAGGAGCAGTTCTTGCTGCTGGGTCCGAGAAGCCTGACGTCATGCACCTAGGACTTGATTTGTGATTCTAGGTGGCAGACTTCTAGGTGGAAATAATTTAGTGCCTTTGTACGACAAGAAAAAGTGCGATTTGAACCATCGACCATCCTATTTGCGGGAACCTGCTCTAAAATCTGAGCTATCGTAGACGATTAGTCAAATGTGGCAATAAGCACAAGGTATTCAAGAAGATTCTTAAGTCCACACTATTTATATTGAAAACCTAAGACGCCCGTGGAACGATTTTCGATCACGAAATGGCGCCAGATAAATCATTAATATAATGTGAGTTAAAATGTATTAAAAAAAACTTTAAAGTTAAAGAAAAATAGTACATCTTCAATTATTTAACGCAAGATTTCTTTACCCTTTTTTGGACCAATATCGCCTAGGAGGTTCCTAGAGTAAGTATGATAAATGCTCCCTTCTATGAAATTAGATATGCAGTGAAATTTCGTTATAACGAATACCGAAGTAACGAAATTATCTGTATAATGAATTATTTTCGCAGTCCCGAATAAAATTACTTAACAACAGTGTTAAAAGAATCACGTTTTAACAAAATAAATATTCCAGTATAGCGATTTTTTTAGAAAAAAATCTTAGTACGTGCCCAAAAACGTACAGTACCCGGCGATAAGTAATACACATGGCTTTGTAGAGCGTCGTCTCTGTCGCACGATACGCTAACAGTCCGGTACGCGACGACGCGACGGAACACGTGTATGAATGATAGAGACGACGCTCTACAAAGCCGAAGTTAGTCTCTTTCTTAGCCCGATGTGTATTACTTACCGCTGGATCCTACTTCATAATTATTTAAAGATTTGCATCCCATGTAACATCGCAACTTGACTTCTGTTTAGTTCGTCTAATTTCGGTCTCCATTGAAAGGTCGCAATTGTTTTTTCAGCCGCCAGAGCAAGTCTTGATCAGATAAATCGTTATCAATGAGTCATCCGCATTTTATCAATCGTGGTGGGGGTATTTTAGTGTTGACGCATAGTTTTGTGATTTTAAAATGGATAAATGTAGCGAAAAACAACAACGATATTGAAAGAAAAAATGGTGTTTTTAGGAAAAATAAGCACGGGGCAGAAGAAAAATATTATTTTGACTTAAGACGGTTAAAAAAGTTGGGACAATAATATGAACTAATGTTTTTATTTATATGTTTCGTTAAAACATTAAATTGCGTTAACTATTGCTAACTTAAACATCAAATTGCGTTAGCTATTACGAGTACTAACTGAAACATTAAATTGCGTTAGCTATTACTAACTGAAACGTTAAATTGCGTTAGCTATTACTAACTGAAACGATTATAAAATCAGGAATAAAGAAAAAATATTTTGTTAATCGATGTGAGCTTTACGCTTGATGGTTTTCCACGAGTTCTACAGGGCAAAGTGTAAAATGCACTTTTGTTTCCTTTATTACTCGAAAATGCATGGTGGAGAAATAACGCAGACGGCTTCATTCGCTTGATCGGTTCTGGTAATTTTAGTCGCCATGAGTAACTTGACGGGGCAACAATACCTCAACTGTACCCTTGATCACTAGCTTCTCCAAAATTTCGCCATTCTTTCTAGCAACATGCCCTAAGTTCGTTATGATCAATTTTTCTGCATTTTGTCGAAAGTCTTACGGTAATCTCCAATTTTTTAGCGATAGACGCGTTGGCGCGCCTTGTCATTAATGAGAAACGAAAAACCCGTCTCCAATACCACCTCGAAGGCATCTATCATGTTTTTCTTTTTATCCAACGTCCACCTAAACGACCCCTAAAAATGAATGTCGCCCTTCAAGGGCACGATAATATATTGGAAATCGTCGATTTAACCTATATTGACATTTGACTCACGTTTTAAGATAATTGGTTATTTTGTTTCCATCAAATCAAAGTCCTCAAAATTGAGTGATTATTTAATAATAGAAAACAATAAATTTTTCAATGTTTGTATGGAAAATTACCGCTTTGGCCAGGAATCGTCAACTTTTAATTTATTGTGAAAAGAAAATCATCTCTGATCTTTGTGTAATAGTTCACGCTAACAAACGGGCGCTTCAGGTTCGATTCTTGGCGGTCGCTTCGAGACAAGTTTTACTCTTAAACCAAATTAACCTAAACGATCTCTGTAGCCTAGTTGATAAGACAGCTATATTCTGACCTGGAGGTTGCTGGTTCTGTTGGTACGAATATCTAAAATATCTTTCTCTCTGTGTTGAAGAGGAAGAGGTTACCATTTCAGCGAAACCTTTCGTAGTTCATCAATCGTACAAATGCAACGTTTGGGTGTCTAGTTTGATGAATACCAAACCTTATCTGGTTTGGTGAATATTTTTAACCAGCTAAAGTTGTTGAGTTCAGGATCGTCTGTGTTGCAGGTCGGCAGAATGTGAGAATTTTAGACCCTATCGACCGGATACAAAAGGATAAGAGTTTTATACCCTATCGACCGGATACAAAAGGATAAGAGTTTTAGACCCTATCGACCGGATACAAAAGGATAAGAGTTTTATACCCTATCGACCGGATACAAAAGGATAAGAGTTTTAGACCCTATCGACCGGATACAAAAGGATAAGAGTTTTATACCCTATCGACCGGATACAAAAGGATAAGAGTTTTAGAACCTATCGACCGGATACAAAAGGATAAGAGTTTTAGAACCTATCAACCTAATACAAAAGGATAAGGGTTTTACACCATATCGACTGGATACAAAAGGATAAGGGTTTTCGGGTATAACAACTACTTGATGTATGATCTAAATAAATCTGTTTGCTCACAGAAACGAAAAGCTAGCTTCAGGGACACTTATTTTATTTACAAATAAATACAATTTCTTGAATCTTAGAAACTTTCCAGTTCACCGCTCCTCTTTTTTTACGTCGTCCTTTACTGTCCATGCAGTGAGACTCTGGAATCAGTTACAAATTAATATAAGACTCGCTCCGTAGTTGGCATGCTTTAAGAAGCGAATTAAAAAACTCTTCATTTCTAGTCAGTAAAATAACGTGTTTCATTCCTGATTTTCCTTTTCCTTTCCTCTCCACCATCCCTCCCTTTTCTTTTGATTGTTGATATCTCACTTTATATGAAAAATAATGTTCGGGTGATTGCCCATCTTTGTGGGGTCCGTGGGCATTATGCTCACGTATGTGTTTATGGATTTCGTGGGGATGGATAGTCATTTGAATGATTTATGCAACCACGTAAATTGCTTCATTTACTTTTGTCTGGTTGGTTGGAATATATTGCCGCCTGGCAATAAGCCCGCCAGATTGTATTTGCAATAAAAGTGTTAAACAAATAAATAAAAGACGTTTGTTTCGCTTAATGGTGTCATATTTATATTTTTTTAAATTAAATAAATAAAACACTTAAATTTTTCTTTTGTATTCAACACTATTTTATTTGAGTTCACTACCGGTTTCAAAGTCCTCCGTCTTCCTCATAGGTGAAGTTGATCTAAATTATGTCTAAAATATTTTTTTCTTCTAATTGTAAGGACAGGAAATGGGGAGTGTAATAGTAGCTAATAAGGACAGGGGAGTAGGTAGGGGTCAAAAGGGTGGGTTTTGACCGGAAAAACATATTTAACAGAGGACTATTATTGAAATTAACTTGATTGCTTATAAATTTTCTCCCTGGCTCCATCCCAACTCACTGTCTGCGAAGACTGTTGGGGTCAGCTCTCCTCGTCCTCAGGTTGTATGCACTTCTGTCCCGGACTACGTCTCCCAGGCCGTGCCTCTGCATCAGGTTATCTTTTTGCACCACCCATGAATTTTTTGGTCTTCCTCTGGTTGTTATTCGAGGAAGATCCATGGAGATTGCCTGGTTCACAATGTGATCGGGTGCTCTGCGTCCAACGTGCCCATACCATCTCAATCGCCTCTCCTCCATCTTACTGTTGATGTCTGTAACACTTAAGCTTCCCCGAATGCGTGAGCTTTTTATTTTGTCTCTTAGGGACACACCAGCTGACCATCTTAGCATGCGCATTTCAGCAGTTTCTAATTACCTAGAGTAAGAGTTATACATCGTCTTGATTGTTTATAATGTTAAGACTTAATTTAACTCATTTTTTAATCTCAAGAATTCCTAAGTTGTCCATCTGGAATCTTCCCCGGCTCGTGTGTAGAACCCGCAAACCACGATCGATATCAAATTAATGTTATTGTTTCGATTAAGTGGTTTACAAACTCCGAAAAAATATTGTTTTTGCGACATTGTTTATTGGATCAATTCGCAGAGTACATTCTGTGGTACTGCGATGATAATCGAGTCACTAATTTAAAGGGAACTCCACTCAGCCTTACATCGGTTCATCTTCGGACCGATTGGCTACTCCGATCTGGTGGTTTTAGAGGATAGTCTTGTTGCATTTGAAATTTTCTGTGAAAGTACTGGCAACTAACTAGCTGGGTTATTTGTACTCCAGACCTTTAACCACTTTATAAGAAAAACGTCGAAATAAAATAAAAGGTCGAAAATAATAGAATCAAATAATATAGACCTAAAACTGAGAATACTCCTCATCAAGACCTATGTATGGAGTATCTTGATGTACGGCTGCGAGACATGGTGCCTATCCGAAAGAGATAGACGAAGACTAGAGGCTTTTGAGATGTGGTCCTATAGAAGACTATTAGGAATTTCCTGGAGAGACCGCATCACAAATGAAGAGGTTCTCCAACGAATCGAAGGAGGAAGGCACCTGCTCAGGATCCTGTCCGAAAGGCGTGCAAGATGGATCGGTCATATAATACGACAAGAGGACCTCTTGCATGCCATAATGGAGGGTATGACCGAGGGGACAAACTCTAGGGGACGCCCACGCCGAGAGTACCTGGAGGACCTGTTGGTGGACGTGCGCTGCTCAACATATACAGATTTAAAAAAAGCCGCACAGGACAGGGGGGAATGGAGGAGAAGAGTTGAAATTGCTGCAAACCAGTCTTAGGACTGCAACCACGGAGAGAGAAGAAAAACAATTGCGTTGCGAGTCATTTTCTTTTTCCCGTAATGTCGGACCATACGTCCGTCGTAACTACTGTTCTTTGCGCACTCGGGGGAGTGTCACCACCGGAGAAGGAGTCCCTTTTGGGCAGTTCCTTCTTTGTCACTGTGTGACGTTGCGCTTATAAAAAACTAAAGAATATTTCGATCATCTAGTATAGATCGCGCTGGATGGGGACTTATTTTATCTCCCACAACAGCGTGGGTTGATGTGAGATCGAACTGAACTGAGACATCTCGAATGTTTTTTATTTTTACATTTATTAAAAATAAGTGTCTTTCGTCACAAACGTTTAGCTATCCCTGCCAATCGAATCAGATGATTTATTACATAAAAGGACAACCAGAACAAGAAGACCGCTTAGTCATATTCCAATCGTTAATAAATATCCAACAATGTCGACGCTGCAAGCATCCAAAATATACTGGCTGATACTCCCGGTATACTACGGATCAAAAGTTCTTGGTCTAGCACCGTATTCCATGCACTCGGACAAGTTCGGAAGACACTGGAGAACTACGATATGGAGTACCCTTTACAACCTCTTCATAATGTTCTTAATATTTTTGGGATTCTATCCCACCTACTTGTCTATAAAAATCATTTCTAAGTTCGGTTTCGATCCTATCTACTTCGACGCATCGTGCGTTAAGGTCGCGACAAGTATTGTCGGAAGCCTTACTTCTGAAGTCTTGGCCCTTTTCAAACGTCAGGATATGTGCAACCTTCTTGAATATCTGGTCTCTTTCGATGCTGATCTATCTCGCCTTAAAGTGAATATGCACTACAAGAGAACACGGAGAATCTTGGTTTCGTGGACCTTATTTCTTTATATTCTCTACATAAGTACTTCCTTGGTTGATATCTTAGTCTTTATTGCTCCTTGTAAGATCATAATCTTCTTCCCTTATTGGTTCTCTCTTATATTGGTCTTTTTGATTGGTACCGTAATGGTTTATCAAATGAATTGTATTTTGTATTTGATTTTTCAAAGGTATGTAGAACTTAGCTTTGTTTATTTAAGATCAATTTTGCCCTTTCTCTCTTCAAACTCAGTCTCCTTGTATTTTTTATATTAACATAGTAAACAATCGTTCAGTGTCCTATATAACACGGTAAAACTTAAAAATCAAAACGTAACGAAAAAATACGCTCCAAACGAATCGTACAATTTGTGATACATATATTTCAAGATATGATGCTTACATAATAAACTGGAGTGCCCTTTACATAACACAATAAAACTTAAAAATCAAAACGTAACGTAAAAATACGCTCCAAACAAATCGTATAATTTGTGAAACATATATTTCAAGATAGGATGCTTACATAATAAACAGTACTGGAGTGCCCTTTACATAACACAGTAAAACTTAAAAATCAAAACGTAACGTAACAATACGTTCCAAACAAATCTTACAATTTACGATACATATATTTCAAGATATGATGCTTACATAATAAACAATACTGGAGTGCCCTTTACATAACACAGTAAAACTTAAAAATCAAAGGGTAACGTAACAATACGCTCCAAACAAATCGTACAATTTTTTATACGTATATTTCAAGAGATGATGCTTACAGAATAAGCAACATTTAAGTATCAAATAAAACACTTATTGTGTAGAGCACTAGCCGTATAAACGGTATCTTTAAAACTTTGGCAACTTTAATATTTATCCCAAAATTCTAATTCCTGTATTCTATCACGTAACCCAAAACTAGCTGATACTCGAGTGAGACCGAAAATTTTAATTCCTCTATTCAATCAAGTAACCTAGAACTCGAGTGAGACCGAAAAAGATTTATACGGCTTTTTATTGTAAAGAGAATGAATTTTATGCATTGCTCTTTCCCACATTATGGGTGTGCTTGGATTTTATGCATTGCTCTTTCCCACATTATGGGTGTGCTTGGATTTTATGCATTTGCTCTTTCCCACATTATGGGTGTGCTTGTATTTTATGCATTGCTCTTTCCCACATTATGGGTGTGCTTGGATTTTATGCATTGCTCTTTCACACATTATGGGTGTGCTTGGATTTTATGCATTGCTCTTTCCCACATTATGGGTGTGCTTGGATTTTATGCATTGCTCTCCCACATTATGGGTGTGCTTGGATTTTGACGATGATTGGTAATACCGCGTGATCGAGTATGATTGTCAGCCATCCTGCGGATGAGTTTCGCATGGGCGTGTATTAATTAATTGTGTACGTACAAGCTGTTATCCTTCAGCAGGTACACTTATATGTCTTGAAATATCGAAGCCAATGTTCCATATGCAAGTAGAGTAAATTTTCAAGATAACTGGTTCTGATGTGATTTGTTGCAGCATTTCCTTTGGTAATTTTATATAGCGCTATTTTAGCTTTGAATAATAGCGCTAAAAGAATTTATGATGAGTTGGTACTCATATAGCTATAGAAAAACACAAATTTAAATGGAATATGGCGTGATAGTAAAAACCAGTTCAGCCGTGAATCCACCACGAATCAAACATGGGACGCCCGTTTGTTTAGTGTGAATGCTAACTGTTAGAGCACGGTCGCCGACTGCACTGAAAATGCTAGCTTGCATGTACGAAATCGTAAGCGGTTGTTTTTTAAGCCTAGTTATTCCACAAAGCGCTATTGTTTCGTTGTTTAACAGCGCTGTAAGAATTTATGATTAGCAACAGAAACACCTTGAATCGAACATGAGGCGCCCGATTACTTTGCGTGAATTTCAACCTTTAGACCACGGTCGCTGACTGTGCTGCTGAGAATGCAAGCTTGTATGTATTATACAACGATGTCCAATGATGTTCCCACTGATGGACCATGTTTGATTTAACATACTGGAAATAATCCGAAATTTGTGGTATAAAGTTTTATGCTACTATATCTGAAGTCGTTCTCAGTTCAGAAAGAGAATCAGTTTTTTAGTTACCCTCGATCCCAAGGTGATCAGATTAGAATTACAAGAAAGTATACCCTTTTAAGAGAATAGGTAAAACCTTTAATGTAGCATAAAATACAATAAAAAAATCTCGCCTTCTCTTAAGTACAGTATCTAAATATGAAAGTATAGTATATGGTATATATTTTTTCAGATTTAACTTCTTAAACAAATATATAAAAGACATATGTAACAACGTCGAAGCTAGGCGTCTACGTTTAATACCTTGGACTTTGAAAGTCAACAAAAAAGTGGTGAACGTTCTTCCTAAGAACGACTCCCTCGCTTTGGATCTGAAGAACAACTTTATGATCTTGTGCGACCTGCACGAGAAGCTCTGCAACTTGGCCAACATGTGGAATGATCTCTTCGCGTGGCAGATCTTCGTGTTGATGTGTGGGTCCATTGTGGTACTAATGATACAACTGTATATGGACTATCTGATGATCAGTGGGAGCCCGAAATTTCCTCCTACCTTCACGTGGATTTGGATTACGGTATCTTTCAGTTACTTGTCTGTTATCACAGTCATATCGCTTACGGTCATGTGTTCTAAGACCAAAAATAAGGTACATTTTATTCATAAGATTATTATTATTATTTATTTGTTTCCCGCGCAAACAGTCAAGAACCATCAGGTCTAGCGAGGAAGCTATAGGAACGGTAGCTTCTAACCTCGCATTAATTTTTTTATTATCTCAATCTCGCCACTGGTATGATCTACGAGTATAACAGAAAACTCTATATAAACTACAAACACCTACACTAATTTATTTACATAACGACAGTGTAATTTGAGTGAGACTGATATGTGAATCTACTAATTGAGTGTAAATATTATAATCTATATAAATAAAAATGTAAATGTTCGTTAATTATTGCTAGCTAATCTCCGGAAGTTCTCTACCGATCGCTTTGAAATTTTGAGTAAAGTTAATATTCGTCAACGGAAATGTTATTTGATTTTTATTTATATATATATATCAGTGTATATAATAAAATTTTTAAATCAGAATCAACATTACCTAGGCGAACCTGTCGGGGACAAAGATATCAAATATTGAATATCAACTGTCAAAATATTATGACAGTTGAGCATATTGCATTTTCGAGGTTTAGTAATTAATATTTGATATTCAATGATTTAGTCTATATACATAAAATATAAAATAATTTTATGTTTGATAATAAATATTTCCTGTTGAATAATAATTCTACGATAAATTAGGTTAGAATCCAAGATACGTCAAAATAAAATTTGTGTTAATAAGGATAAGTTCCATTGTGTCATAGCAGCTTGAGAAAATCTTAATATGGCTGAGTCTAGACTTTATAGCGCAAGCGCAGGAAATATATTTGGCAGAACTAATACTAAATTTGTAAAAAATATCCAACTAAAATTTTATTTGTTTTGAAATATTTTGAGTATCGTTAAAATAAATATAATCGCTAAAACAAATATAGCTTATATGTATAAAGAGATCTAAAATAAATATAACTTACATGTATAAAAAGATCGAGGATCGCTAAAATAAATATAACTTATATGTATAAAAAAACAGATGCGTGATACTCTCGCGTGGTAGAAGTGAAACTTCTTAGCTCCTAGGAAAAGTTGATTTTATGCATTGCTTTTTTTCGATTTGTTAACGATTTTTTTTAGGATTAGGAAATGGTTCTGTGGAATTTAATTCAAGAAAGTCTCTTTTAATTCGATGAAAAAACTATTTTTTTTTATTTTTTATAATAAACAATAATAAATATCTGCGCTAATTTATCCGCCATTTTCATTTCATAATGTGCGTTGTTAACATACCTACCTCTAAGATTATCTTTTTCACTTAGTTTTTTTAACTTATTTTTTTATTTTTCTGTTCAATTAGCGATAAAATTTAATTGTGTTGATTGATTTTCGTTTAAATTCAAATCATATCGTGAATTGATCTCTTGGAGTGACGCGATTATTTGCTTCACAGAGACAACGTGATGCTGGTATGTACATTTTTGACAAACGTCATATTTATTTTAAACGAACTGACAAATTTTTGCTTATTTGTAACAAGATGTATTAATTTGTCATCATTGTTGTTTTTTTTAATGTATTTACCTAAATAACTTGCTATTTATTAGAATAGATATTTATTGTTCATTAATGACGCGTCCAAACATGTCACATCCAAATTTAATTCGTGCGTAGTTTGCAATGTCTTTCCTTAACATTTAATTAATTCCAATAATCTCTCTCTTTGCTTAACATTTAATTCGTTCCAATTATCTCTGTATTTCCTTAACAATACTCCTATTGGACAAATATTTGACAAATGCGTGTCCAGCTGCAAAACAATCGATCAGCTGAGATATTCTCACATCAATTGCTGGAAATTGGGGACGGAAAGGTGCAGGTTGATATGACCCCAGGATGAATTTCACTGTCTCATAACTTAATGTTTCACAATTTCGAGGAAGCAGCAGAACGACGTGTAGCCAGACTTGAGGATGCACGGTTGCGAGCACGGCGATCGCGTTCTGCAGTTTCAGAACTGGTTCGTTCTCAACAGAATGTACGCGACAGGCTGATAGTGGCTGAAATAGGTCATTAGGAATATCAAAAGTATCTTTTTTATATAGAATTTAATTTTATCTATACGTTTATATTTCAAAATATATCAAATCGTATATAGAAATGGAGATTTTTTAATTAGTTTTATATTCATTCGTTTGAATCAGACCAAGCTTCGCTCTGAAGAATACGTTCATTTGCGAGATACAGTTGTAAATGACGGTAATACAACTAACGTTTGAAGACTAACGATTTGGCCATCTTCATATACAGGCAGTCCACGTCATATGCATGAGTATGCTCAATATGCAATTGCGTATGTTCGTCACTACGGGTGTCCAGACCTATTCACTACATTCACATGCAATTCAGCTTGGGACGATATACAACAGCTCATGGTAAAACATGAAGTGTTTCGGTCTGTGCGCTGCTGGATATACTCAGTGGAATAGCAAAAGAGAGGATGGCCACATGCACATATAGTACTAATCTGGCTCTATGACAAAATCACTTGAAACGAAATCGACAATGTAATGTGCGCTGAAATACCCGATGCCGACGTCGATAAGGATTTGCATGAAGTTGTGACGAAATATATGATACATGGACCTTGCGGTACACTGAATCCAAATTCACCATGCATGATAGACGGAAAATGATCTAAGCGATATCCTCGAGCATTAGTATCCAACACGGTTACAGGAAACGATGGATTTCCTTTATAAAGAAGAAGATCAACAGAAGATGGCGGGAAATTAGCAACCATACAAATGTGAAATGGTGACATCAAAGTAGACAACCATTGGGTTATTGCATATTCGCTTTTGCTATCAAAAACATACAAAGCGCACATAAACGTGGAATACTGTAACCCCGTTAAATCGATCAAATACATTTGTAAGTACAATACGTGAATAAAGGCAGCTACATGGTAGTTTTTGGCGTGCAACCAGAATGCGGGATGGGAATGCGGTCATACATATCGATGAAATCGCACAGTATCAGGCTGGAAGATACATAAGCAGCAATGAAGCTGTATGGCGAAATCTTTCATTTCCCATACATGAACGAAGTCCAGCTGTTGTTCACTTAGCAGTACATCTAGAAAATGGACAACGCGTTTATTTCAGAGCTGCAAATGTGCAACAAATAGCCCTGAATCCACCGGCTACAACGTTAAATGCTTTCTTCACGTTATGTCAAAATGACGCGTTTGCGAAAATACTGCTGTATCAGTGATTGTGACATCAAAAGAAGAATTGGTTGAAAAAGTATTTACCAATATTCAAATCAATTATAAGAATCACGATTGGCTGAGTGAACGAGCTATTGTTGCCGCCAAGAACAAAGACGTTTACGAACTTAACAATATTATTCAGTTCCTTTTTTAATGTTTCGCAATTTTATATGTTTTTGTTATAACTTTCTTTCTTCTTTTTCAGTGCAATCGATCTTTCATTTGAATTCAAATCATATCGTGAATTGACCTCTTGGAGTGATGCGATCATTTGCGAGCACGGCAATAAACGCGACAGACTGAGAGTGGCTGAAAGACATAAAAAATATTGTATACCCACAAGCATTGTGAAATTAAACATATTAGAAACGTGTGCTTTCTCTTTTCTTTATTTTCCATTTAACCAGACTGAGCCACAGCAACGCGTGGCCGGGTACAGCTAGTATTATTATAAATGTTAGATGAAACATCAAACTCATTATAAACTGCTTTCTCATTTGTTTTAATATGTATCTTTTTTTAATTTTATTTCTTCTTAACATTATTTACCATTGTTATTTTATATTTAATAATCATATCAAGAAGTTCTCAAATAATATTTTTCTCATTATGACATTAATTTAATAATATTTGGTTGTTCTGAGAATAATGGTCGATTTTAATATTATATAATTTCGAACGTTCTTTGCTACCAAATATTTGTTTTTTGTTTGACAGGTAGAAATCTGCTTTATTCATTTATTGTGTCAAGCATTTCATTTAAATTGCTTTAATTCATAAAAAATGCCATTTAAAAAATAATTACAGTACCCGGCGGTAAGTAATACACATGGCTTTGTAAAGCGTTATCTCTGTCGCACGATGCGCTAACATTCCGGCACGCGACGGAACACGTGTATGAATGACAGAGACGACGCTCTACAAAGCCGAAGTTAGCCGATTATGACCGACAGTCTCTTAACCCGATGTGTATTACTTTTTTCGGGTACTGTACGTGTATTTTTTTAATATTAATTTGAACATGGGCATACATTATGCATCTCAAACAGCACGCAATGTTAACCAAATATGAGATGAATGAACTACTTCTGAACGAACAGTGCGGCGTTAGTTCGAAAAGCTTAGAAACTAAGACGCCAGTATTAAAGGTGAAGAGGGCCGAGGACGTCCTGCTAGTGTTGAAAATGACGAATTTAAAGTTTTATTGGAAGAAAACGGTACGGGAAATGGCACAAGAGTCGGTTGTTGGTGCTGTTACAATTTATGTACGAGTACGTTTAAAGCACGTTCTATACAAATTTAATGATGAAAAAAAAAGTGGCTTCTGAGTGTGTTCTTTGCTGTTGTTGCGTAACCATAACGATCTATTCCTCAATCGTAGCGATCTCAATAAAAAAACAATTAGACTACGAAATATTGCCTTATCCGCCTTACTCACCCGATCTTTCGCTAACCGATTTTCTCCTTTTCAAGCACCTCGATAACTATAAAGGGTAGAAAAAATCAATAACAGAGACGCAAACGTGTATGGCTTTAAAGAATTATTTTATTCTAATCCGTCTGAGTTTTATTCTATAGGCGTAAATATGATAATCTTTGATGATTCGTTGTCAAAAATGACTCTTATTGTGGATTTATAAAGTTTATTTACTCTAAATTTATGTTTGAATTTGAAGGTTTTAATCACCTAATGTTACACACGGACGTAAGTATAACCGATTTGTTATCTTTGGTAATGATAATGTTTTATTGTGGACAGTAAAATAAAATGATATGGTTTTAGGCAAAAGAATCTCACATATTACTGAATAGAATGAGCATTTTGGTCAAAAGGGATCCCAGTGACAAGAGTGTAAGTATTTATAAGCGTAATTTATACTATATGCACATAATCACGTCGTGCCCTTTGCGGAATAAACAGAGACAACATTTTCCCATATGTTTCCATCCAAACATTCTCCTTTTCTTTCCTCCCCATTCAAACATCTCATGCACAAATTTGTATAACTCTTGTATCAATATGAGGTGCATGATACTCGTATTCAGGTCTCTTAATGGGTTGTATTCATTGTATCTTTCGAATCTGTATCTGGGAGATGTTCCTTCGGAGAGAAGTTGAACTTTGAGGTATATTTCTTCTTCATCTGATAAATTGGTTGATTTAAAATTTAAATCAATCCGATAGGGTGGGGTATTATGATAGAGATTTTACCGTTGCTGATCCTGTGGTGTGGAATGGTCGATTTCTTAATGTCAGAGATGTAGGTGGCGTGTACAATTTTATAAAACACTTAAAGGCAATCCTTTTTGGGAGGTATCATCAAAATTTATGAGTAGATTCGAATCCTCGAATCATTCTTGGGGAGTTTGCTCTCTAAACGGTGCGGAATAAATTGTCCTTTTATCATTGTATTATTATGGTCGTGCGGCAACGCACTGGACTATCATGCGGTATGTCGTCGGTTCGAACTCTGCACTGTGCTACTCCCCTCGAATTATTTTTTTCGCCAATTTTCGGGGATGAAAGGATTCCTATGACTTCGGTCATGTCCTTTTAAAAAAAAGGGGAAAACATGCCGGTGTGCTCCGATGGTCTCACTTCGGTGTCTCATCAGATCCAGTACAGCGGTGTGGCCAGCAGCGGTGGCTGGTCCCGGGGTGCACTGAGCACCAACGCACCTCGAGACACTGAGCGAATATGAAATATCGCTGTCTCACGGTTTGCTGTATGTCTCTGTCTGCCATAATAATTTGTGTTTCCGTCCGGTGCGTATTGGAGATCGCTCCGGTAGTATTGGCAAACTTGGCAGGTCCATTTGAAAGGAATATTTTTAAAATTTTAGTTTAAGTTTTTTTGAAATTTTCACTTAAATAAAAATACTCGTACTATTTGTCAGTATTTGTATGCATATTATTTAATCTATACAAATATAATACATATTTAAAAAAAAACTGAAGTTATGTTTGCGAATACTATAATATACGAATAGTATAATATACGAATAGTATATTATATAATTTAATTCTTGCGAATTATTTCTCCGGTTCAGCGCACCAACGCACGACGTATCAAAATCTTGTTCACTTGATCCAAGTAGGTTTTCGTTGTCACGTTCTGACAAATGCCCCTCTTAAGCGCGTGCTCGATGCTTAGCGTCGTGGTTCTCTGCTTTATCTGGCCTTATCCCTCATGGTCCAGTGAAATGTTCAATGTAGTGTTTAAAGAGGATTCTCTACTCCTTGATTCGATCCTTACATGTAGTAAGAGACCTTCCTTTTCCACATCTTCCCTCAACTGTACCCGTGATCACCAGCTTCTCTAGACTTTCATTGTGCTTTCTAGCATCATGCTCAAAGTACGTTATGGTTATTTTTTCTCATTTGTCGATAATCTTTTGGTAATTAATAATTGAGACGTTACCTTTTTTTTCTCTTCTTTACGTTAGTGAACCGTTGCACACAAGCAAACTTATCGGCAACATCGTTATATTGGATCCGATGGCACACCGAAGTGCGACGATTGGAGCACGCCGGTGTGCCTTGTTTTGACAAACCGACGACCGCGCGGCCAGGCACCTCACATGAAATATGTATGTTAGAATCAAATGCAATGGAAATGTGTTTTTTTCTACCTACCCCAATAGGGAAATGGCGTGATGGTGTTGATGATTTTTTTTTAATACAACAAAATAAACAAAACGTTTCTAACAATTAGCTTGTCATCTTCAGGTCGAGATGTTCGCTCTGCAGAACTTGCACCAGAAGCTCGAGTTCTCAGCCTGCGGGTTCTTCAACATCGATCTGCCGCTAATATTCGTCGTTGTCGGTGCTATTACGTCCTATTTAGTCTTCTTGATACAATTCGAGATATCTGGCCGGCAGGTGACTAAAGACAAAATACCAGACCCTACTCTGGTCATAAAGGAGAATGCACATAAAAATGGTGAATTCTGAAAAAAATATTTAGACCAAACTAAAAACATTTAAAAAACTATTATTTAGACTAAACTAAAAACAAAAAAAAATATTTAAACTAAACTAAAAACAAAACAAATATTTAAACTAAACTAAAAACAAAAAAAAATATTTAGACTAAACTAAAAACAAAAAAAAATCTTTAGACTAAACTTATAAAAATTAATTATTTAGACTAAACTAAAAACAAAAAAAAAATATTTAGACAACTAAAAACGTGTATATTGGAATTAATTATACATAATACACATGTTCTCTTGATATAAATAAACCATAGTTTCCCAAAGTGGGCCCTACCGCCCCCTTTGTAGGCGCTGGAGGGATCCCAGGGGGCGTTGCTTACAGTCACGCATCATCGCAAGAATCATACATATTGATAGTTCGTACGTGTTGGTCAAACGATCGTATATTGTTCATTTGGATTTCCGTCATCCTATTTAGTTGAACGTAGATTAAGTGCCATGTCACAAATATCTCGGTCTTACAACACTCCAACTGTTAACCCACAAAATATATGGTTGTAAAGGCGAAATTGCGATGGACCGGGTATGTGATACGCATGGGCGATCATAGGCTCCCGAAACGCATCTTGTACGAGGAAATAGTGGGCAAGCGAAGGGTTAGTGTGCAGGGAATCGTTTTATAGACCAGTCGCTAGAAAGAATTGAGTCCGCATAATATGAGGACCGCATTTTCTCAATTGATATAGATTCAGGAGAGCTCAAAGATTAATAATCTGAATGGTGCCAGCTCATTTTATGGCCCGTTTTGTTTTAAACCCACTCCCCCTGAAGTATTAAAGAAATGTATTCAGCGCATGCTGTATTCAGCGCATGCGGCCTTTTAATGTTTATTTTGAACGACAGTTATTAGTTTTTAATGAAAATTAGTAATTTTAGGTAATTACATTAAATAACAGCAAAAGTAAAGTTGATGTAATTCTAATTGTAAAAGGATGTAATTCTAATTGTCGAAAATTTGCGAATAAAGTATAATCTATGGTTATGTCGTTCAAAATAAATATTAAAAGGCCCTACAGCATGCGCTCAATACGTTACTTCAGGGGGGATGAAAAACCAAACGGACTATAAAATGAACTGGCAACACTCAGACTATTAATCTTTGGGCTCTCCTGAATCTATATCAATTGAGAAAATGCGGTCCTCATATTATGCGCACTCAATTCCTTCTAGAGCCTGGTCTATTAAGGCAGTCTGCGACAGTAGCTGACTTTGTGCGGCGCGCCTGAGGACAGAGAAAAGGTGGCTCAGGACCGTGGAGGATGGAGAGCCACCTGTGCTCGGGTTGATGGCGTTTCAACGGCTAGATGTGTGAGAGACAGTCAGCGTGCTACGAACATGCGTCAACATTGCCAGGTGACTCAACAGGATCCACATGTCTGTGAGAAGAAGTGCGCATCTAGAATCGGGCTGTTTGCTCACAGAAGATCACGTGGAAGAATAGTTCAAGATTGACTTGGAAGTAGCGAGGGGATCCTAGACTACGAGGCCCAACAACGACTACAATTTGGTAGCACATTAGTGATATTTTTTATTGGATTTATTTTATTGATATTAATTACTAAGTCCTTTAGTGTGTTTATATGCAATTTAATTTTAATAAATAGCTTCTGAATTTCACTTCCAAGTTGTTTTATTTCCAAACTAGATTTTTGAAATTTAAAAATTGCCACACCTACACATATGTACAATTTTATTATTAGTTGAGACAGGTAGACATCGTACTCGATATTTGTTTTTTAATCAAACTTTGTTTATTCTACTTTATATAACAGTATAACCCTACCGGTTTCAAGGTTTTCACTTCATCATGAGGGGATCCCAAACATGACTTATTTGTGCTCTCCTGATGATGAAGTGAAAACCTTGAAAACGGTAGGTTTATACGCAAATATGTATGGCTCAGAATGCTGGACTATGTACAGCTCCTACTCTAGGCAACTTGAAACAGCAGAAATGCGAATTCTTAGGTGGTCGGCTGAAGTATCACTGAAAGATAAAATTAAGAGCTCACGCATTCGTGGTAGCCTGGGAGTCACTGACATAAATAGTAAGCGGGAAGAGCGACAGCTGAGATGGTACGGGCACATAAGACGGAGACCACCAGACCATACTGTGAATCAGGCAATGTCTGTGGATCTTCCTCGACAGCCATCCAGAGGAAGATCAAATAACTCCTGGATGACTCAATGCTCCAAATTTTTGCAGACAAACAGCCTAGATGAAAGCGACACCCGGAACCGAAGAATATACAGCCTGAGAACGAGAAGAGCCAACCCCAATAGCTTACCTAGACAATGAGTTGGGACAGTGCCAGGAAGAAGAAGAAGAAGAAGAAAGTAGGGTTATACCGGTATATAAAGGGAAACAAACAGTGTTTGATTAAACAAATTACAATATCGTTCAACCTCCGAAGTGGTTATGCCTTAACTAAAAATAATATGATAGATATAGAGTTTAATCGAAGGGGGCGTTAAAAAAAAATCTTTGAAAAGGGGGCGGTGAGTCAAAAACGTTTGGGTAGCTCTGATACAAACAATGAAATTTTCGAACGAGTTTAACTATTTAACTATCTGGGTTGCTAAATTATCAATGGAACCAGTATAAAAAAAATAAAAGTACTAGTGAAGATGCTAGTTCCCACAAACGCTCTGCATCGAAGCATCGACTTCCATGGCCTACTTGGTTAGACGCTTGTCTTCTGACTCGATGATTGCTGAGTTTGTATCTTTTTTTTTTTCTCTAGTCTGGTTTTCACTTCAGGCCTGTTTTACATTGTTCTGGTTTGTTGTAAGAAGATTGTCAAATGGCAGTTTATCCACCAGGTTTATAATGTCTACAACGAATAATTATTATAATTCAAAACAACGCCGACACAAACTTAAAACTGATCCAGACACATGCAGACCTATTAAGCAGAAAAAAGGGGCGAAAATGAAACATATTGCAGATCATTTCACTTTATTTTAAGTAAAATTAAAGATTATGTTAAATCTTGCTGTGAAATTAATGTTAAAAAGTAAATAAATACATTTATTCTTATTTATTTTACTAAAACTAGGGGAAACATGTATTTCTTTTTTCACAAGTGTTTTATTATTAATATTTATTGAAATCTCATTCAACAATATCTATTGTAATTTATTTTTATCAAACACTGTTTATTCCACTTTTTTGTGACGGTATAACCCTACCGGTTTCAAGGTGCACACCTCATCTTCAGGGGAGCGCAAACAAGTCTTGTTTGCGCTCCCCTGAAGATGAGGGGAAAGCCTTGAAACCGGTAGGGTTATACCGTCACAAAAAAGTGGAATAAACAGTGTTTGATAAAAATAAATTACAATGTCTTTAAACTTCCACAACGTTAATGCCTTAACTATAAACAACAACAATATCTAATTCGTATTTACACCTGACTTTCCAATATCCAATTCGTTAACAACTGTTTCTTTATATTCATTGCCGGTCGGTCTTTGACTTCTAGCAATGACCTCCATAACTCTTCGCTTTCAATTCCTCCCTGCCAGATACTGCTACCTGCCAGATATAATCAGACCTGAGGTCTGACAACACTCATCCTGGCAGTTCTAAACCATTTGGTCCATGAATATCTAATTCAATGAAATTTATATTCAACTTAATGAAATCACTTTCTAAATACCAAATTTATAGACACCTGTTTCCTCGATACCGAATCTTTTTATATTTTATGTCAGTATCCAATTCATTGACACACATTTTATCGATATCCGATTCACAAACATTCAACGATTTGTTCATATAATTGATAACCGTTTCTTCAATGTCATATTCATTGAAACTGTTGATATCTGTTTTATGAATATCCAATTCACTGACACCTGATTCGCTTATATCCAATACGTTGACGTAATACCTGAATCATCAACACTCAATTCTTTGAAACCTGTTGTTTCGATATGTTCGTAAAATCAATAAATCAATATTTTATCAGAATTTACGCTATTGGCGCATGTAATGTCGATATCTGATCGATATAATACCTGCACCCTATCTGAATTTAATATCCTATTAATTGAAAACGATTGATATATTTTTCATGAATATCCAATTAATTGACACCCGGGTTCGCTAACATTCAATTCATTGACGGCTGATTATTGAATATTCAATTGGGTGATACTTAATTCATCAATATCTCATTCAGTGATACAGAATTCATCGATATCCGATTCAGTGATACCTGATTTATCAATATACAATTTAATGACACATTCATAGATTTCTAATTCAGTGATACCTGATTAATCAATATCCAATTCACTGATACCTGAGGCATCAATATCCAATTCAGTTATTCCTAATTTGTCAATCTAATTCAATTTAGTTATACCTAATTAATCAATGTATAATATTATATACGAGTATAATTCTGTGATACCTGATTCATAAATATCCTATTTAATGATACACAATTAATTGATACATGGTTCATCAATATCCGTTTCAGTTATACCCGATTCATCAATTCAGTGGTACCTGATTAATCGATATACAATTCAGTTATGCTTAATTCATTAATATCTAATTTAGGGACACCTGATTCATTAATATAGTACTAAATGATACGTGATTAATCAATATCCAATTCATTGGTACTTAATCCATCAATATCCAATTCAGTGATACCTGATAATATCCAATTCGATAATATCTGATTCATCAATATCCTATTTAGTGATTCCAACCAATCTGAGACATATTTTATAATTAAAAAAAATCTAAATATAAAAAAACAAGTAAATAATTAATCTCTCTCAATAATGGTAGAACTAGAAGAAATAAATTCTATATACCTAATTCAGTGATATCTGATTCATCAATATCTAATTCAGTCATGCCTGATTTATCAATATCCAATTCAGTGATGCCTGATCCAACAATATCCTATTCAGTGATACCTGATACATTAATATCCAATTCAGTGATGCCTGATCCAACAGTATCCTATTCAGTGATACCTGATACATTAATATCCAATTCAGTGATGCCTGATCCAACAATATCCTATTCAGTGATACCTGATTCACCAATATCCAATTCAGTGATGCCTGATCCAACAGTATCCTGATCCAACAATATCCGATTCATTGATACCTGATTCATCAATAACCAATTAAGTGATGCCTGATCCAACAATATCCTATTCAGTGATACCTGATTAATTAATATCCAATTCAGTGATGTCTGATCCAACAGTATCCTGATCTAACAATATCCTAATAAGTGATACCTGAATCATCAATACCCAATTCAGTGATGCCTGATCCAACAGTATCCTGATCCAACAATATCCTGTTCAGTGATACCTTATTCATTAATATCCAATTCAGTGATGCCTGATCCAACAGTATCCTGATTCAACAATATCCTAATAAGTGATACCTGATTCATCAATATCCAATTCAGTGATGCCTGATCCAACAGTATCCTGATCCAATACTATCCTGATCCAACTATATCATATTCAGTGATACCTGATTCATCAATATCCAATTCAGTGATGCTTGATCCAACAGTATCCTGATCCAACAATATCCTATTCAGTGATACCTGATTCATCAATATCCAATTCAGTGATACCTGATCCAACAGTATCCTGATGCAACAATATCCTATTCAGTGATACCTGATTCATCAATATCCAATTCAGTGATGCCTGATCCAACAATATCCTATTTAGTGATACCTGATTCATCAATATCCAATTCAGTGATGCCTAATCCAACAATATCCTATTCAGTGATACCTGATGCAACAATATCCTATTCAGTGATACCTGATTCATCAATATCTAATTTAGTCATGCCTGATCCAACAGTATACTGATCCAACAATATCCTATTCAGTGATACCTGATTCATCAATATCCAATTTGGTGACGCCTGATTCAACAATATCCTATTCAGTGATACCTGGTTCATCAATATCCAATTCAGTGATGCCTAATCCAACAATATCCTATTCAGTGATACCTGATGCAACAATATCCTATTCAGTGATACCCGATTCATCAATATCTAATTTAGTCATGCCTGATCCAACAGTATACTGATCCAACAATATCCTATTCAGTGATACCTGATTCATCAATATCCAATTTGGTGACGCCTGATTCAACAATATCCTATTCAGTGATACCTGGTTCATCAATATCCAATTCATTGAAATAAAATTTATAATAGGGATCTATCAAGGTAACTTACATTATTATCCTATATTAGTCTTAAAATTATTTTAAGCAGTAGTGCTGTTTATTAAAAGTGTCGTATTTTGGCATCCAGTCGGTCTAAAGGACATCTCGAACTGGATGAGGTAGACCAGATATGTGGTGACTCCTCCGACGATCATGTAGGGCACAGACAGGTCTATGGGAAACAGTCCACAAGCGTTGAAGTTCACCTTTTGATGAAGCGTCTGGGTGCAGAACATATCAATCTGAAAGTTTAAATAAAGTTTTTGTAGTCATCACCACATGTTCATATTTGGATAATTAGAGAGAACGGATCTCCACTTTCATCCTGGTACATGTATTTCACTTCTGCCACGTCCATAAACATCGTCATAGTAATTTATCTAGTTAGTCTAGGCATCCCTTTCAATTCATCATCTTCAAACACGAGTGGATGAAAATACTTAAAAAAATCAATTATTTCAATATTTGAAACGAGGATATCGAAAAAAAAATAACACGGTGGAAGTAGATATTCCATAGTGAGAGAAATCAAACGAACTTCAATAACACAACTTCGAACCAACTCAGTCTAAACGCTAAATACTAGTCCCAGCCGACAACTGCCTCCCTTAACATCTCAATTATTAAATATATTTTTTTCCACTTTGCACGGAATTCTCCTGTTACACAAAGAGGGTCTGCTTCTAGCGTTAGCTTATTCGTTAGAAAGAATATCAGCCAGGATTCTTCTCATACTGCTAGGCGGTACCGAGAATATATCAAAAGTGTTGTTCAGTTGGTTAAATATCTCTATATCAGGCGTGACTGAGTGTTTAGCCATGATATTCGTTCTGTAAGTTGATATGTATTGAGAACAGAGGATGATTCCTTGCACGGCTATATTTATTAGGTACATATAAACTTAGTGCTTCTAGAATCGCGGGACAGTTAAAGCAACCTTAGTACATAGTACAAAACCAAAGGATTTGTAGCTTTTTTACATCATAAATTCTTGGAGCTTTTTGGAGTTACAAATTCACTATGACCAAATATGCTTACCCTAAATCTGATGTCCTCATTTTTGCTATAAACGTTCAGCTTGTAGAGAAGGATTCTTGTGCGTTCTGCCTGTAAAATATAAATAAAACTTATTTAAAATAGCTATCCGAGGTATACACAACCATCACACAATTTTCCTGTCGTTTTATGAGGTCAGTGATTTCTAAACTTTATGTTACTACGGGGAGCTTTGAAAACAATCTTATCGTGGCGCCTCCCCCCCCTTTATTTTATAAAATAATACAGACACATTTTTAAATGGTAAAAATGTATTAACCCTACAATGCGCGATTTTTTTTATTTCAAAAATAAAAATATATTTATGCATTAAATATGTACTGGAACATGAAAAATACAATAAAACATTTTTTTTTGTTTTTATATATTTATATTTAAAAAAAATGAGTATGGTTCATATATGAATCACAGCGCATTTGTAAGTTAATTATATGATATAATGATATAAATGAAATTATAAATTTTACTTCACTTATTTTTCACATATGCACTAAAGAATAAAAGAAAAAAAATAAGATTACCTTGATCACCAATAATAAAGTAATTTGATTTCAAACTGGAACAAATCACAAAAGTCATCTACGCGCAACAAGTCAAACTTCAACTGCCAAATTGACCGGTAAAACAGTTTTCTATTAAACCTATGTGGTTTTAAAGCATGGAGATTATTGTATCATATTAGTAACAGCGCGTGAGTCGTTGTTTATACCACTCAATACAAAAATATTTAGAAAAACTTTGGTTGATTCACATGTGCATCATTGCGCACTGTAGGGTTAAAACAAAATACAAAAACGTTATTGACAGAATAATAACAAGGATTTACTATGTACGAGTATATATTCACTTTTAAATGAATTTGTTTTTAATGCGATGGATGGGCTTGTTTATTAGCACAAAGTTTATCAAATATACGAGTAGGTGTTATAGAGGAGAGTACTACGCTTAGATGAAAATTAAATTTCTGTTAAACTTTCCACGTCTTCTTTTGCATTAGTCCGCGCCTCCCTGTTTGTAAAACACTGTTGTAGGTAGAGAAAAAAGAGCGTCAAAAATTACTATCTCGACACACATCCTTCGCCTCTTCTACATCCATGCACCTTCTCATACGTCACCTCCGATTTCTCTGACTTTCTACGTTTCCTACATTCAAAATATCATTATCTCGATCTAACCACACTTTTCTTGGTATTCCTCTTACTGCTTTTTAAAATAATATTTCCTGACTAAGTGTAATAACATTTTGCAATTCACATTTTGAATAAAAAAATAAGATTAGTTACAGAGTGATGAGTAAATTGTATGAAGTAAATGCAATCAATCAATCAATCAATCAAATGGGTGAGCTGTGAAAGATTCGAGCAAGTTTTTATTATAAAGAATCGTTTGTGCTATTGAGGTTGTGTTCTCTCAGACAATCGGAGAACTCGTCGAAGACATATTGTCGGCAATCTGTCGGTAAATCTCAGTTCTTCGAGAATGGAGGCGTTAGTTCGTCGTCTTGCCATCCATGGTATTTGTTATGTCCTTCTTCAGCACCACGTTTCTAATACATCCTTAATACTTTGTTATTTGTTTTGATCAAACACTGTTTATTCCACTTTTTATAACGGTATAACCCTACCGGTTTCAAGGTTTTCACCTCATCATCAGGGAGCGCAAACAAGACTTCTTGAAAACCTTGAAACCGGTAGGGTTACATAAAGTGGAATAAACAGTGTTTGATAAAACAAATTACAATGTCTTTAAACCTCCACATTGTTAATGTCTTAACTATAAATAATATATAAAAAGCAGATAAGTGAATGAGGAGAGCACAAACAAGAGTGCGTCAGGGGAGCACAAACAAGACTCGAAACACAAACAAGAGTAGTCTTGTTTGTGATCCCCTGATGAATAGGTGAAAACCTTGAAACCGGTAGGGTTATACCGTTATATAAAGTGGAATAAACAGTGTTTGATAAAAACAAATGACAATGTGTTTAAACCCCACAATGTTAATGCCTTAACTGTAAATAATACATCCATTATATGTTACGTTTCTCGTTTGTTCTCAGAGTAAACCGTAAGTCTCTGCTCTGCGCCGTACATATAGTATGATACTCGTAAATAAAATCATTAAGAACAACAAAATTAATATGCAGTGCAAATATGAGTGGAATTCGATCAAGATTTGGATCTTTAAAAGAAGGGAATGTAGAAAGTAATAGAAAGCGTAAAAACTGCATAAGGTGTATACCATAGACGTAGAAGAGGCGAAATACGAGAGTTGATAAAAAAATAACGAGATTTTTTTAATTTCGCAAACTGTTGATATACCTCATCTTTTATCTTCAATTTGGCGGCATTATCTGCGATGTACATTTCGCAGTCATATTGGATGGGCGGTTTGTGTTTGACAGGCAAATATTTACAACGCATTGACAAAGATTTTTTTTGAGATTTTACGCCGTTTGCGTGAGGCAACCAGAATCAGAATATCGAGCAAATATTTCCTGGAGAGCAAATAACACCACGATAATACACCGTTTCACACTTCACTACTGATTCGTGAATTTTTTTACCGATCCAACACCGTCATAATGCCGCAGCCACCATATTCACCAGATATGGCCCCTGCGACTTTTTCCTGTTCTCGAAGATGCAGAGGATATTGGAAGGGCAACGATCATAGAGGAGATAAAGGCAAAATCATTTTGTGAGTTTCAACGCTATCCCTAAAAGTGCGTTCCAAAAATGTTTTGCGGATTAGAAAAAAACGTTAGCAAAAAGATGATATTGACATTATTGGTAGATCCCCACAAGCGATGATGGAGACATTTGTTGAGCTGGAGAGGGCTGCAAACAGAATGTGACTTCGCATCAACTCCGATAAGACCAAATATATGATGCTAAAGCCCCCCGTAATAACCAGACACCTACCACGATTAATATAAGCCCTCATACAATAGAACGTGTAAACACCTTCACCTACCTGGGCTGGGATCCATAGTGACAAGTGTTAATGATGCATCTATCGAGATTAAACGTCGAATATTCATGGCAAATAGATGCTTCTTTGGTCTGAGAAAACACCTTATATCTCGGTTGTTGTCCAGAAGGACAAAACTTACCATTTATAAGACACTGCTACGACCTGTCCTCACATATGGGTCTGAATGCTGGGTATTGAGTAAGAAGGACGAATCTTCCCTTCTAATATTTGAAAGAAAAATACTCAGAAAAATATTCGGACCCATACAGGAAAATGGATCTTGGAGAGTGAAATATAATGAGGAGTTATACAGCATATACAAAGAGCCCAACATTATAAAATACATCAAAATTGAGAGGCTACGTTGGGCGGGGCATGTAGCAAGAATGGGAGAAGAGAGAATGCCTAACAAGGTACTCTTTTCCAAGCCCCAAGGAAGACGTAGCGTGGGTAGACCAAAGCTCAGGTGGTTGGATGGGGTGCAGAGTGATACAAGCGTGATTGGCATCAGGGGCTGGAGGAATGCATCCCAGGATAGGAGGGAATGGCGACGACTGCTGGAGGAGGCCGGGGCCCACAATGGGCTGTAGTGCCATTGATTGAAATATGTTTTGCGGATTAGAAAAAAACGTTAGCAAAAGTGTATTTCATCCTATGGGGACTTCTTTGAAGGGTACAATATTGATATTTATTTTTAAATAAATATTTTTTTATATAAATGAGAATTTTGTGTTGTGTACGCGTACAATACCAGACTTTCCTAGCTACTAGCTGGGAAAGTCTGGTATTGTACGCGTACCTCAGCAGGGAAACTGCGTAATGTTTTTCATCTTACCTCATTTTTTATTTTGGAGCAATAGTAGCTGATGTCGTACGTGACCATGAAGTATACACAGATCCAAAGGATGGACCACCACAACTTGATGACAGTCCATTCTTCCTTCTCGCTGCCGCTCAGCATGATGTATATGTAGTACATCTGAACAGCGGTGTTCACAAATGTGATAGTTATTGTGATTAGAAGGATTGGAGAGTACAGATAGTTGATGCGCTCTGCAAAGTCGCACAGTCTGTCGTGCATCTCCGTCAACAGACCCATGCATTCCTCGTCGACCAGTTTGGTGGACATGCATCGTAGATTTGGGAAGTTAGCGTCTTTCTTTTGCCTCTCATCTCCAATGAAGGCCACTTTGATACGGGGTTTGAAGTCTTTCGAAGATTTCCTCTTGACGGATTCGGTCCAGTTTTCGATGTATTTGTTGATCACGCTCAACCTAAAAAGATATCGAACATTTTAAAATCTTAATGTAACGGCATACTTTTTATTTATTAAAATTAATTTAACATATTTATTTATTTAACACTTTTATTGCGAATACAATCTGGCGGGTTTATTGCCATTCGGCAATCTCTTCCAACTAACCAGACAAAGTAAATGAAGCAATTTACGTGGTCGCAAAAAATATTCAAATGTCTATCCATCCCCACGAAATCCATGAACACATACGTTAGCATATGCCCATAAACCCCACAAAAACGGACAATCAACCAAACATTCATTTTCATATAAAGTGACATATCATCAATCAAAATACGAGTACATGCATATAGTATTCGTATATCATCCCTTGCGGAGATCTCCATACGTTTCTTTTCACACTTTGAACAGATCTCCACACGTTTATTTTCACACCTTGAACAGATCTCCACATGTTTCTATCTAAGCGCATAACTTCGCCTCTGAACACATTAATATATCTCGTCATGTACAATATTATAATATTCATACTTCTTACTTTACCTTCTTTCAAAATTTATTTCACCTGATACAGCCACGTTTTCTTCGGTCCACTTTTTTCATTAACGTTACACTTAGGACTTATATACTCGCTTAGTTATTCTTTCTCTCCACATGCCCAAACCATCATTAAGCTCCTTTTTATTATTTTACTTAAAACATCCATTTTATCATTGACATGCATTGAAACTCCACTTTTTTTTCTTAGCGCAAGCATCTCCACACTATTAATATTTTATCCGTCTTCTGCCGAGTGAAATTTTCATTTCCATACGCCAAGGTGAGCACCGACACACGGTGTATATCGCGGTTTTTATATATTGCATTCAGTGTTCCGTTTACCTTGTTTCTTTCGCTATCCTTCTAATATCCCTTTTGACTCGCCTATCACACTTAAACATACTGCCAGATAACAGAACTCATCAACCTGCTCCAGTTTCCCTAAGTTAACCTATACATCGCACACAGTTTTTACCACACTTCTTTCTATAACCATAACCTTTGATTTGGTTTCATAGGTTTATCTATTAGAAAAAGTATTTGAAAAAATAAGTACATTCATTAAAAATCAAAGTTTTTTTAAATGTATTTGAAAATTTGGTTAATTGAAACAGAAAGTCAAGTCGCGACGACCAAAATCAATAAATCTGTAAGGTGCAATCTAACGTCGTTTAACGGAAAAAAATCGTTGCCGAAAATCGAAATTCCGTATATCGAATGAATTTTTCCATTTAAATACATACGAGGGTTGCTACTTGAGTTTTGAGATATGGCAACACCAGTTTAGATACGTCAAATCGGACATCAGCATCGCAAAGTTTGACGTTTTTAATGGTATACGTGGTCAGAAAGTTTTGTCATACGAGTGCTATTTGTGTTGTTTACAGTGACTTGAAAAATTCATCTCGGCCAAAAATGGAATTAAATCGTGCGATGATTTTTTATTATTTTCGCCGTGGACTAACTCAACAACAGTGTGCCGATCAACTCGCTTCGACTTTTGGTGATAAAGCACCATCCCGGGCTGTGCCACTGTGTTTCGCTGGTTTTCCGAATTCAATCGTGGTCGTAGTTCGCTCCAGGACGAATTTCGTGAAGGTCGTCCAAAATCGGTTGTTGTGCCAGAAAATATCGATGCTGTACGTGAACTGATATTGCAAGATCGTCATGTGACTTATCGTGAGATTGAGGCATGTTTGGGCATCAGTTCCGCTTGCATACATTAAATATTGCATGAATATTTGGCTGAAAAAAAAGATTTGTTCGCGTTGGATACCGCATAATTTGACAATCGCTCAAAAAAAGCTCGTGTCGATTGTTCCAAAAAAATTTTGAAAAAAATCGATCGCGATGCTTCAAAAGACGTCTATAAGATCGTGACAGGCGACGAATCATGATCTATGCATACAAGTATGAACCAGAAACTAAACAGCAGTCGACTGTATGGGTCTTTCAAGACGAACCAAACCTAACAAAAGTTATTCGCGCACGAAGCACTTCGAAGAAAATGGTGGCTTGTTTCTTCGGTATAAATGGCCATATCGCAACAGTGCCTTTAGTGGAACGTCGTACGATCAATTTTGAATGGTACACCACCATTTGTTTGCCTGAAGTGTTCGGAGAAATAAGGAAAACCAAACGCCGAAGAGGGATCATTCTCCACCACGACAATTCGAGTGACTTTTTGAGCATTCAAAACATCGAATTGATGCGTCATCCACCGTACAGCTCTGATTTGGCACCCAATGACTTCTTTTTATTCCACTAAGTTACCTCATTCGGAGTGGAAAAAGTGCTTCGAAAATTGGTTCAAACGCATGCAAAAGTGTATTGATCTTCATGGAGAGTATTTCGAAAAACAATAAAGCCATTTTCAATTATAAATGTTGGTTTTTACTTGTCTGTCTCAAAACTTAAGTAGCAACCCTCGTGTTAAATTTAAAAGATGGGTTCCATGAAGAAAAATCAATTAAATATTTGAGAAAAGTCTAGTATATCCTGAAATATGTAGAACAGAGAAAACGTTTACACACATACTATCACGCCATATCTATGTCGGGGTAGGCGGAGAGGACAGAGCGCAAAACTTTCTCTCGATACACATCCATCGCATCTTCCACACAACTTTTACGATTTCTCTGACTCTACGTTTGCCGTATATGGTCCAGGGCTGTTTGGGCACATACTTACCGAAAGTCCACGATGTTTCCAAAATATATGAACTGTCCATTTGCCAATATTTGTCCGACACCATATACCATATACATCAATTCGTATACTATTCCAGAAATCTGAATCCCAGATCTATAAACAATCGAAACAACGATCGACAACAGCATCCCATACCCTAAAGTTCTCGAATATGCCATTTCATCGTATTGTCTTTTATAATCTATGGATATTCCTAAACGCTCTATATCGGTGTCGAACCTGACCATTTCATTTAGAAAGGAGCATAGTTGTTTACAGTTTAGCAAAGCTAAAAGGAGGGGCGCGTATCCGCCCAAAATCGACGCAATATTATTGCACATATCTGCGTATTTCCACATTAAAGACGTTTTGCCGTACTGTGTCAATTTTTTAGCGACCAAAAGTACAAATCCCGCGATACACAGAGCTTGGGACAGAATATTAAAAAATATCCTTCGTCTTTTAACAGCAAATTGTACTCGATCACCTTCGATGTTCGACGAGTAAAGAATTAACCCAAAAACGTTGGCTGCATTGTGGAAACGACTAATTCTTTTCAAAGAGTTAACGTGGGGGTTTGAAATATGAAACATTTTCGATATCTAGCAGAATATAAAATAAACCAATAACGTAGAAAGCACTGTCGAATCGCCTTTAAGTCAATAACGTGGAACGCACTGTCGAATCGCCTTTAAGTCAATAACGTGGAAAGCACTGTCGAATCGCCTTTAAGTCAATAACGTGGAAAACACTGTCGAATCGCCTTTAAGTCAATAACGTGGAAAGCACTGTCGAATCGTCTTTAAATCAATAACATGGAAAGTACTGTCGAATCGTTTTTAAGTCAATAAAATTACAATATGATTGCCTATAAAAGTGTACAACATGAGTGTAAATCAATAATACACTGAGTGATCAGGGATGAATGTGAAGATCAAGAAGAGCTGTGAGACGGTTTAGACATGAAGAACGATTTAATGAAGAAAGACTAACAAAACAAATATACAGTACATACAAGGGTGGTCCGGTAAGTACTTAGCCTACAAAAGAATAACAAAAATTTTGGAAAAGTGGCGATTTATTTCTCAACATAATCTCCTTTGAGTTCGATACACTTGACCCAGCGATGCTCCAACTTCTTTAACCCGTCTGAAAAATACGTTTTCTGGAGGTCTGCAAAGTAGGCCTCCGTGGCGGCGATAACCTCCTCATTCGACTCAAATTTCTGCCCGGCGAGTGACTTTTTCAAATTTGGAAACAAAAAGAAGTCGCACGGGGCCAAATCCGGAGAATACGGTGGATGGGGCAGCAGTTCGTAGCCTAATTCTACCAATTTGGCCGTGGTGACGGCGGAGGTGTGAGCCGGTGCGTTGTCATGATGGAAGAGCACTTTTTTATTCGCCGTTTTTTCAGCGATTCGGCGTCGAATCGGCCCAATAATTCGGCATAGTAGAGTCCTGTGACCGTTTTGCCCTTCTCCAGGAAGTCGATGTACTCGTAGATCACACCTTTTGAATCCTAGAAAACGGTGGCCATCACCTTTCCGGCCGATAGGACAGTCTTCGCCTTCTTCGGAGCACGTTCGCCGGGTGAAGTCCACTGTTTCGACTGTTCCTTGGTCTCGGGTGTGTACCAGTGTATCCATGTTTCGTCGACGGTCACGAAACGACGCAGAAACTCCTTCGGATTGCGCTTAAACATCGTCAAACACTGCTCTGAAGTGGTCTCACGGTTGCGCTTGTTGTCCGGAGTGAGCAAACGCGGCACCCATCGCGCCGACAGCTTTCTCATGCCCAATACTTCATGCAGGATATGACCCACGCGGTCTTTTCAGATGCCTACTGTCTCAGCTATCTCGCGCACCTTCAATCGGCGGTCTGCCAATTCGAGATCGTGGATTTTTGTCACGTTATCCTCCGTGGTAGCCGTTTTCGGGGCACCTTGGCGTGGCTCATCAAAAACCGACGTGCGACCACGTTGAAACTCGTTAAACCAATTTTTGACGGTCGCCATCGAAGAAGAAGAGTCACCGTACACAGCATCCAAGCGCTCTTTGATTTCGCTGTGCGATTTCCCTTTCAAAAACAAGAATCGAATCACCGACCGATATTGCTCTTTTTCCATTTTTCTCAAATCGGACACGCTCGCTTCCACACGCGGTCAAAACAAAACTACCCGTCCGATTCGGCTGAAATTTTGAAAGTAGCGGTCAACGAGAATGTACTACGCGATAATCTTTAAAATTAAATTTTACCCTTAATTTTAAAAATTAATTTTTAATAATTTATAAATTTATTAAATTAAATAATACATTTATATTATTATTAAATTGCTCTTGCGATAGTGGTGCCATCGGGCGGTGAGGCTAAGTACTTATCGGACCGCCCTCGTATATATTATAAATGGAAGGCGTAGTAGAGGAAGACCAAGGAAAGCATGTGTAAATCAAGTGAATAATATTTCGAAAAAAAAAGGAAATGTAAGAAATAATTGAAATCGTTGGAGTTGTATAAGAAGATGTATGGATGTAGAGGAGTAGGATGTGTGTCAAAATTGGAAAGTCTGGTGCTCTGTACTTTCTGTCTAGTTCTCTCTGTTTAGAGAGAAGAACATCCTCAGGGACGCTCTAACTCAGGATTCGAGCACACTTTTATTGATTAACTAAATATTAGGTCCCCACATACGAAACCGGCGTTTTGCCGTACTGGCAACTTTGATCTCAAATATCTTCTCTTTGGTTAGGAATTTCAAATTCAAGTTTATACAGCTATTTACTCAAGTATTTGTGTTTCGAAAATTATAATTCATTTGTTTTTTCCTCAATTGTTTTTTTTCTTTGCGTCACTCAGTTTACAAAATGGAAAACTTGAAATATCGCGTTGTTTACGAGTACGAGTTCCACCGTGGCACCAGTGCTGCAGAAACGGCTCGAAGGATTAATGATGTGTATGGCGACGGTGCCGCAAAAGAAAACACAGTGCGTTTTTGGTTCCAACGTTTTCGTTCTGGAAATTTCGACCTGCAGAGCAAGCCCCGTGGAGAAAGTTGATAATGAAGAATTGAAGGCTATTGTGGAAGCGGATCCATCGCAAACCACGTCCGAGTTAGCTGCAGGCTGCGGTGTTAGTGATAAAACTGTTTTAATCCACTTGAAGCAAATTGGGAAGGTGAAAAAGCTTGAAAGGTGGGTACCTCACGAATTGAGTGAAGCAAATCAACAAACGCGCGTTGACTGCTGCGTTGCATTACTCAAGCGGCACAATAATGAAGGGATTTTGAATCGAATCATTACCTGTGATGAAAAGTGGATCCTGTATGATAATCGGAAGCGCTCATCGCAATGGCTGAACCCTGCCGAACCAGCCAAACCATGCCCCAAGCGAAAATTGACTCCAAAAAAGTTGCTTGTGAGCGTTTGGTGGACTAGTGCTGGTGTCGTTCACTACAGCTTTCTTAAATCTGGCCAGACGATTACGGCAGATGTCTATTGTCAGCAACTGCAAACCATGATGGAAAAGCTAGCTGCTAAACAACCGAGGCTGGTTAATCGCTCTAGGCCACTGCTGCTTCATGATAACGCTAGACCACACACTGCACAACAGACGGCTACCAAATTAGAAGAGCTTCAATTGGAATGTCTAAGACATCCACCGTACTCTCCGGACCTTGCCCCAACAGATTACTATTTTTTTCGAAATTTGGATAACTTCTTGCAAGGGAAAAAATTCAACTCCGATGGGGCAGTCCAAACCGACTTCAAAGATTTTAATGATTCCCGTCCGAATGGTTTTTTTAGTAAAGGGATCGATGAACTACCTATGAGATGGCAAAAGTGCATAGATAGCAATGGTACATACTTTGATTAAATAAATATATTATATTAAAAAAAAATCAACTTTATGTTCCTCCCAAACAAAACGCCAATTTCACATGTAAGAACCCAATATATTGTTTATAGTTAAGGCATTAACATCGTGGAGGTTTAAAGACATTGTTATTTGTTTTATCAAACATTGTTTATTCCACTTTTTGTAACGGTATAACCCTACTGTTTAAAGGCTTTCACCTCATCATCGGGGAGCACAAACAAGTCTTGTTTGTGCTCCCCTGATGATGCGGTGAAATTCTTGAAACCGGTAGGGCTACTAGTTAAGTTAGTTAGTTAGTTAGTTAGTTAGTTAGTTAGTAGTATACCCGCAATTGTATTTCTTTGTATGTCCCCGCAATTGTATTTCTTTAGAAAAACATACTTTGTAAGAAAACTTGCCAAGGAAAGACGAATTACTTTAAACTGAGTTTAGTGTATGTGTGTAGTGTTCATATTTTTTATAAGACATGCCGATAAGGACTATCTTCAAGAACTTCCTAAAGCTGCACACGCCACCAATATCTCTAACACTTTTAGACATATCATTCCACAGTACCACTGGCGTCAAAAACTCTATCATAATACACGGCCCTATTGAGTATATTCAAAACAATTAATCGATGAAGACAAAATCGAAACAACGTATCTGAGACACGTATTCGAGAAGATATGTTACAGTGGAGATGTTGCATTAAATCGAAACAACGTATCTGAGACACGTATTCGAGAAGATATGTTACAGTGGAGATGTTCCATTAAATCGAAACAACGTATCTGAGACACGTATTCGAGAAGATATGTTACAGTGGAGATGTTGCATTAAATCGAAACAACGTATCTGAGACACGTATTCGAGAAGATATGTTACAGTGGAGATGTTCCATTAAATCGAAACAACGTATCTGAGACACGTATTCGAGAAGATATGTTACAGTGGAGATGTTCCATTAAATCGAAACAACGTATCTGAGACACGTATTCGAGAAGATATGTTACAGTGGAGATGTTCCATTAAATCGAAACAACGTATCTGAGACACGTATTCGAGAAGATATGTTACAGTAGAGATGTTCCATTAAATCGAAACAACGTATCTGAGACACGTATTCGAGAAGATATGTTACAGTGGAGATGTTCCATTAAATCGAAACAACGTATCTCAGACACATATTCGAGAAAATATGTTTCAATGGAGATATTCCATTAAAGGGACTCGAATATAAAAATGTAAAGTTTTAAATCAATCGATGACTAATATGACAATATTTCTGACTACCATAGCTGTATTGAAAATAAACTGAAATCGAGAAATTCACAAATCAGGCTGACTAGAATAAATGGTATTATACTAATTCAGGCGCGTTATACGAGTTATTGAAATACACTGAACAATGTTATTACTTAATCAACCTAAGTTATTACTTAATCAAGCTAAGTTCAATTTTTGTATTTTTATAATTTCAACGAATGTTTATTTTTTGATAATTTAACTGTATTAAACGTACTCTTAATTATTGGATTACTTAAATGAAAAACGATCAAATATTTTATTGAAGACATTTGAAATATTTTTAATTGATTGAAAAGCTTCGGTATTTTCACTTTCGAATCGATCTTTTTTTAATTATGACTATACGAGTACAAGTAGCTTAATTATGATTATACGAGTAGCTTAATTATGATTATACGAGTACGAGTAGCTTAATTTCTTTAAAAAGTTTAGGGATCACTTTGTAGAAATACAGAATCAATAAAATATAAAAATAAAACGTAGAACATGCTTTATTCCCCAGAGGATCATAGATAGTATTTTTATAGTAACTTCTTACTCAATTCCCCATAAGATCATACATACGAGTATATAACGTTTGTATAGTGACTATTCTATTCCCTATAATATCAGACGGAGATAACATTTGTATAGTCACTCCTCTCTCTATTCACCATAAGATCATAGAAAACATTTGTATATTCGCTGCTTACTCTATTCCCCATAAGATCATATATAACATTTGTAAACCGACTTCTTATTCTATTCCCCATAGATTCACATGGAGATAACATTTGTATAGTCACTCCTTGCTTTATTCTCCATTTGAACATAGAAAACATTTTTATATTAATTTCTTACTCTATTCGCTGTAAAATCATTAATATTTGTATTTTAACTCTTTATTCTATGCCACATAATATCATATATAACATTTGTATCGTCACTTCTTACTATATACCGCATAAGATCATTGATACTGTTTGTATGGTAACTCCCTACTCTGTTGCCCGTAAGATTATAAATAACTTCTTATTTCTTATTTTATTCCCCATGGGTTGATGGATAAAATGTGTATAGTCACTCCTTTCTCTATCGATTTTGCTTTTCAAAACATATGAAGATATTATTTTTCTACTCATATGCCGATATTGTTTTTTTTAAGCATGCAGATTTTGGTTTTTCTAAATATATGCAGATTTTTCTAAATACTACTTATGTCAATGGAAACTACCCAATCTAATGAACACAGCCACCACCTTTCTATCCTTATATATGATAATATTTCTAAAGATACACTTGTGTCAATGGAACTACCAAATCTAATGAACACAGCCACAACCTTTCTATCCTTATATATGATAATATTTCTAAAGATACACTTGTGTCAATGGAACTACCCAATCTAATGAACACAGCCACTACCTTTCTATCCTTATATATGATAATATTTCTAAAGACACACTTGTGTCAATGGAACTACCCAATCTAATGAACACAGCCACAACCTTTCTATCCTTATATATGATAATATTTCTAAAGACACACTTGTGTCAATGGAACTACCCAATCTAATGAACACAGCCACCACCTTTCTATCCTTATATATGATAATATTTCGATAACATTTCAAATCTATCAATTATAATGGGTGATTCCCGAGTCAACGCACCCAAGGGGAGAGTCTTGTCTAAACGTCACTTTATAAACTGCCCTTTTATTGTTATTTTTATTGACTTGAGGACAGTTCTCAGCAAAAACCTAGTCTACTGAGGTTACGCTAAATAAGAGGCAATAAACCCAGATCTATATAATTTGGAACCCACTTGAAACTACTTGTTTTTACTTGAATTGTATTTTTGTATAGTACTCGTATATCATATGTACAATACTTTTCGTGTTAAATAAATAAATAAATAATTTAACAGTCTCACTTTTTAGTGTTTCCATATTTATATTTTGTTTGATTTTGTATATTATATATTTTGTTTTTAATAAAAAAGTCATGATTTCCTCTAAGTTAATGTTTACTTTGTTTGCTGTTTCAGGTGAGTTACTGATTGTCACTTTCAGAAGTCTGTCTTTTATAATTGGATAAGGTAAGAAGAACTGTTTTTTATTTAAATATTTGATCAGAGACTAAATCATTAGATGTAAAAGTTGTATATGTATTAAGATATTAATACGAAACTTGGACTTGGAAAAAGTTGTACAGGCGAACCTCGACTTTCGCACATAATTGGTTCCTGAAAATGTGTGCGAAAGTTAAATGTTCGAAAGTAGAGGGAAGAAAAAAAAACACCAAAGATTGTATATACTTCAAAAATTTTATTTGTCAAAAATTACTCAGTACATATTAAATTGAAATTATATTTTTTTAACGAAATTGTCAAGAGTTTTTTGTATTTTATTATTTTTTTTCTTTTCTTCATAGAGAGTTCTGTAACACGCAGTGCTATTATGGATCTCCCTACGCACTTTAGATATGCGTTCTCCATTTGGGTCACATTCTTCTATAATATTTAAAAATTTCTCAATATGTGTTAAAGCTTCGTTCAAGTTTTTTAATGTTAAGGTATTGGGTATTTCTTCTGGTTCTTCTTCCTCACTTTCGTTTTGTACGTATGAACTAGAATTTTCATTCTCGTGACGATCCATAAGAAATTCATTTGACAATGGTTCAGAATGTGATTCTATCAATTCATTAACATCTTCGCTATTGACTTCAAGGCTTAGTTCATTCATCAGGTGAACTATTTCAAGAGTTATGGTTTCTGGGGTATCATCAAAATTTTGAAAATCACTCATCATCTGTGGGCATAGTTGCTTCCACGAACCTTTCATTGTTGACTCTTTTATTTCAGCCCATGCATCTCCAATATTATTTATTGCATTCCATATGTTATAATTTTTCCAGAAATCTATTAATGTGGGCCCACCTTCCATTTCAGTTGCCTTGATGGCCTGATTCATGATCGACCGCATATAATATCGTTTAAACGTAGCTATCACCGTTTGGTCCATGGGTTGTATGAGACACGTAGTATTGGGGGGAAGAAACACTACATTGATTTCTGGGTATAAATTTTGTAGAGATTTTGGGTGTCCTGGAGCATTATCTAAGATTAATAATGCTTTAAATGGTAAATTATTAACTTCACAATAATGTTTTACTGCTGGTACAAAATGTGAAGTAAACCAATCTTTAAATATTAAAGCGGTAACCCAGGCTTTTTTATTGGATTTCCAAATGACTGGAAGCAATTTTTTATCTTTCCCTTTCAATGCTCTAGGATTTTCTGCTTGATAAACTAACAATGGCTTCAATTTTAAATCACCAGCTAAATTTCCACCAAGAAGCAATGTCAATCGGTTTTTAGAAGGTTTATGGCCAGGCGCAACTGATTCATCCTTTGATAAGAATGTACGATTAGGCATCTTCTTCCAAAATAAACCAGTCTCATCTACATTGAATATTTGACTAGAGGTATATTCTCCATCTTCAATAATTTTGGACAGTGACGGAATAAAGTCTTTTGCAGCATCTTTATCCGCATCGGCTGATTCTCCGGTGAATTTAATATTGCGTAAAGAATACCTTGTTTTAAAATTTGAAAACCAGCCGTTACTTGCATGAAACACCGTGTCAGAATCATTTTTTAGTCTAGCCTTCCAATCATTATGCAAGCTAATAGCCCTAGCTTGAATCTCCGAAGTACTCAGAGGTACGTCTTTTTGATTTTGGTCACTAATCCAATACATCAAAGATTTCTCCATTTCATCAATTACTATGCCGTGCTTTTTGGAAACAATTTTTGATGATATATTTCCACAATTTTTTACATATTCCTTAATTTTATTTTTATTCTTTAATATCGAACATATCGTAGACCTGTTTATATCATACGATCGGCCAATTGAAGCAAACGACTCTCCATTTTCAGATCGTTTTATTATATCCATCTTCGTTTCGATTGTATGAAGTTTATGGGTTCTTGGTTTTTTTTTAGCTATATTTACTTCACAGTTTTTTCGTTTCTCACTCATGTTAAAACTTTTTTTATTTTTTTATTTTTTAAACAAAATAATTTATTTAATATTACTACTGTACAACTTCTCCCAAAATAAATTATGTTAAAACGGGTACGTAATATTTGAAACAAAACTCGCAGAACAATTCATCTGTGCGTATGCTAACGCAAGACTGAACCTGTCGAGATCAGACGGGAGTGTGTACAAATTAGTAAATTCAAATGCATGCGTTTGATTCGCTCGCTCTCGTATGTTAATGCATATGTGCGAACATATGTGCGAACAGGACATAACACTTTTCACAGTGCGGACTGGGCTCATAAGCGTTTCATGGTGCAACAGGGAAACAAAACATTTTTGCATTATTTCGGGAAAAAAATAATTAAAAAACTATTTTTCAAAAATGTGCGAAATAGCGAATTGTGCGAAAGTCGAATGTGCGAAAGTCGAGGTTCGCCTGTATATTAAGATGTGAATACGAAACTTGGACTTGGCAAAAGTTGTACATAAAGATATGAATACGAAACTTGGATTTGGCAAAAGTTGTATATTGAGATGTGAATACGAAACTTAGACTTGGCAAAAGTTGTATATTAAGATGTGAATACGAAACTTGGACTTGGCAAACGTTGTATATTAAGATATGAATACGAAACTTGGACTTGGCAAACGTTGTATATTAAGATATGAATACGAAACTTGGACTTGGCAAACGTATATTAAGATATGAATACGAAACTTGGACTTGGCAAACGTTGTATATTAAGATATGAATACGAAACTTGGACTTGGCAAACGTTGTATATTAAGATATGAATACGAAACTTGGACTTGGCAAAAGTGTTAGAATTAAGGCAAATGCAGTAGAGCTGAGCGCGTTGCTAAATGTGTGAAGATAAACAATTTGGTAGTAAGGAATGGAAGAAGGTGGCTCTTTGACATGGGGAGAGCGAGTAGTGAGGCGCTTTTGAAAGTCTGCACATGTGAGGGAATGACTGATTTAATGGTGTGACTATTTTGGCTGAGTGTTTGTTACATATATGATATTTAGGATTACATTTGTTATTAAAGAAAGGCATTACTTCGTCACAGGTCTTGCCTAGTGGAAAGATTCTCTATATTCATAAAATGGGGGGGGGGGGGGGGTTAGTATTTTATGTACCTGTACTCGATGGTTCACGTTTCCGGTGTAAATTTTAAATAGTTTTTCGGTGCTTGTTACTTTTTTTATTCCAACAAAAGAAACAATGTAACTCTATATAATGATCTAATAAGAACCAAATTAGAATATGCAACTGTAGTTTGGGCTCTTCATCAGCTCAAATATAAAAAAAAACAATATAGAACAAATACAAAACAAATCCTCAGATATCTATTGTACAGAACAAAGGGCGATTACCCAAAATATGTTCACCATGTCGAACTTCTCACGGTGTGTAACTATAGAAGCCTCTGAACAAGAAGGCGAGAATCCACTGCGATATTCCTACTTGAGATTTTTCAAGGTTACTTTAACTGTACCGCAATACTAGACGCACTTAGTTTATATGTACCTAATAAATATAGCCGTGCAAGGAATCACACTCTGTTTTGCATACCAACTTACAAAAGGAATATCATGGCTAAACACTCAGTCACGCGTGGTATAGAGATATTGAACCAACTGAGTGACACTGTGGATATATTCTCAGCACCGCCTAACAGTATGAGAAGAATCCTGGCTGATATTCTTCCTAACGAATAAGCTAACGCTAGAAGCAGACCCTCATTGTGTAACAGGAGAAATCCGTGCTTTTAAGTAGATAAAAAAGATTCGTTATAAAAAAATAATTGTGTTTTTACCTCAAAATAACCATGTTTCTGAAATCCATGTATTGTATCACACAAGTCACGTATATAAAAAATAAATGCATTCCAATTATCATAAATGCACAATGGAGTGTTACCTTTCTAGATACGAGTATACAACTGATTGCGCTATGGGAAAAAATCATTATCATGGCAATATATAAACATCCCTTTAATTTTATTTGTGACTTGTAATCCATTCGGATTCCTAACTTTTCTAAATCCATGTCAAAGATCGACAAGTCATTTGCGAATTGACATTTTTTTCTTCTATAAATATTCGATGTAATTACTGGAATTAATCCATGAGTCATTCGAATGTAATTGCTTAAAAAATTAATATAGTCAGGAATACGTTTGAATGAAAGTTCTTCGACTAACAATTGATACGTTGTAACGATAACACACGCGACGGAAATATACACAAGAGTCAAAATAGTCACGAATAAGTCTCCTTTTCGCACTTTAAACTCAATGGAATGATTTTTTATTTCCAGTGAATATGGGACCAACCCATAGAATTTAGATAAACGATGAAGACCGCCGAATTCTTCGATGCCTTTGAATATCTCAGCTTTGTATTTGTAAGACATTTTTCCAGTATGTCCGACTGTATCAGCGCAATTGAATATTTTGAACAAGTTTTAATAAGTGTATGGATTAAATTATTCAATTATTTACACTTAATTAATGGTTTAGGCAGCCTATTTTATTAAGTGTTTATAAAATGAGTACAAAATTATAATCTGTCAATAACAAAAATGTTAATTGCTATTGCGTTTTATATTTTTTTGATTTTTTAATTTCTTATATCCACAATATAACATTAATAATTTAATTTCTTATATCCACAATACAACATTAATAATTTACTTCGTTTTAATGAAATAACGAATCGTAGAGTATACTATAAGTACTCGTACATTAAAAGCAATAATTTTGTGAATAAAGAAAACCACTTAACTGTCCAAGGCCTGTGACAAAGTGGTCACATTTCTCAATCAAAAATGAATATACAGGGCGGCGCAGAGGAAACGCATGTTTTTGAATGGATAGTATTTTGCAAAAAATGGGGTGACGACCTCGCCGCTCCGCTCACGGACAGTTCAGATAATGCATTTTCGGTAGCCATGGCACCGTGGATCTTGGAGCATCGTGTCTTTGCCGTCGAGCAGATTTTTAGAAACAGTGATGCTTACTGTGCAATGTCTTTTCCGTCGGGTGGCGCAGGGGAAACGCATGTTTTTCAACGCATTCTGCATTCTACAACGCATTCTGCATGACGACTTGAAATTTCATCCCTATAAAATAATGATTGTGTAACAGCTGACCGAAAGAGATTTTGCACACCGCAGAGAGTTTTGTGCGAGAATGCGCGCCATTTTTGCTGATGACCATGATAATGATGATTGACGAAACACATTTTCATCTAGATGGATATGTCAACAAGCAGAACTGTAGATACAGGGCGACAGAGAATCCACGAGAGCTGCACCAAAGACCTCTTCATAGTGCAAGAGTTACAGTGTGGTGCGGAATTTCCAAATTAGGGATCGTTGGTCCTTATTTTTTTGAAGAGGAAGAAAGAACAGTAACAGTGACTTCGGCACGTTATGTTGACATGTTACAAAATTTTCTGTTACCACAACTTCAACGGCGACAAGTAAACATGAGAGAACTGTGGTTTCTACAAGACGGTGCCACAGCACACACGGCGAAAACATCAATAGAATGTGTTCGACAAATGTTTGCTCAACATGTAATCTCCCGTTTCGGCCATGTTTCTCAGCCTCTACGCTCTCCAGACTTGTCTGCATGCGACTTTTTTTGTGGAGTTACCTTTAATCTAGAGTCGACGCAAACAAACCCCGCACGATACAGGAACTGAAAGTTTCTATTCGTCAAGAAATCGAAGGAATACCAGAAGAAATGTTTGTGAGAGTGATGCATAACTTTCAAGAGAGGCTGCAGATATGTGACCGCGAAGAAGGGCAACACTTGCATGACATTATTTTTCACAATGAATTTAAAGGTGCAATATTATTACTTCAATTACCTGTATTAATCAAAAAATTATCTTGAAAATAAACAACGTTATGCTTAAATGAGAAACACGCTTCTCCTCTGCGTCACCCGACGGAAAAGACGTTGCACAGTAACTACAGAATCACTGTTTCTAAAAAACTGCTCGACGGCAAATACACGATGCTCCAAGGTCCACGGTGCCATGGCTACTGAAAATGCATTACCCGAACTGTCCGTGAGTTCGTCATCCCTCTCTTTGCAAAATACTAGCCATTCAAAAAACATGCGTTTCCTCTGCGCCACCCTGTATTTGCCATAAATACTACAATTCTCAGCTTAAACACAACATAAATCCATCCCCTATCGCAAAAGTATCAACCCCTTTAAATGGATGTTTCATGGTTAAATCACGCTTTCAATGTTTTTTCTTCCAGTATCAATCCCGAGATATTTGTTCAATTATCCCAGAACATGTAAAATCTGGTCTGAATCCTTTTTGTATAGTTACACCCAATTATTAAATATGAGTATATTTAGCTATAAATTATTTTTCCTTTCATTATTTGCATTAATCCCCACTACACATGTTTCTACCTCTTATCCCGAAGCTATCTTCAGGCGGAATGATCGATCGTACACAAAAGGAGGCAGAAACACGTGTAGCGGGGATTAATACAAATAGTGAAATAAAAAAGTCACTAAAACGCCGATTATTCGGATCTCAATTATCCATGAGTTGGATTAAACGTGGTCCTCTGTAGTAATTTTTTTTTTAAATTTTAATCCTGATTTTTTTTCTAATTTTGAACGAACATCCACGTTTTGAAAATTACAATACAAGGACCTAAACTGTAATAAAATCTATGGTTTACATTATGCCAATTAGACTAATGCTAGTAATTTATGTTTTAGTGCCCCATTATTCTTTATCGCTACTCGCCTCTTGATATCCCTCTTAACTCTTCTATCATCTGAAAAAGATATGTTACTATACTACCCAAACAGTAGAATTCCTCAACTTGCTCCAATCTTGCATTATTTTCCCATATATGACATTCACTTTTCCTTTCACACTTTTCTATTCCCAAGACTATTTAGTAACGCGTGTGTTATTTATACAAATTTTGAACATGATTTGGTTTTATTTACTATTTAGCTGCAAGTTTGTTTGTCACTTGAAGTATTCATTGTCTCATTTTCACTTTTTTAATTATATTACCAAGTGACGCTTTTACCAAATTTTTTTTTTTAATTGGATTATATTTGTTAAGTATTTAGCTGTCATTTTGTCTGTCACGTACATTATTAATTGTCCCATATTTATTATTTAAATCAATCAACATAAAAAATTCAACCAACGAACAATTAAAACCAAGGAACAATTCGATTAATAAATTAAATGAATTTATTCAATACCCTAATTAAGTACAAGTATGATTACGATTTCTTTAATGTAAGTGGAAAGCGAGCGTTTTTATTCACTGTCAAATAATTAATTACACTTCAGACTTAATTAATCCAAGTATATTTTTATAAAGACATATTTTACATTAACATTAAACGTTGTATATTGAGATATGAATGCGAAATTGAGACTTGACTAAAAAGTGATGAAAGGAAGATAAATGCAGTAGAAACGAGAACATTGCTAAGTGATGGAAAATATCGTGTGGCAGAGTGATGAATCAAGGACATTGGGCAATAATGCGGATTGAAATATGACGCAGTGCCTAAGATGACGAAATCATTGACAACTGACATAACTTTTGTAAATATGACGACTAGCTTCTAACCCTAGCGTTGTGAGTTCGATTTATTCGGTGCTTGATGTTTTTTTTTACTATCCAAAATTAATAACGCCACCAAAACCAAAAATAAATCGCTATGTACGGTGTATGGCGGCGATGCAGTAAGCGTGTGTGTCAAATGTGGTTTAAAAAAGTTCGTAATGTTGATACGACAATCGGGCATGGTGTCCAACTTGAAAGACTGATTATCATTGCTGGCGACTAAATTAAGGCTTTGATCGAGAAAATTGGTTAGATACTGAAAATATCGAAAACACTGTTAACAATAATTCAGCGTCATTGCGCGTTAATATTTTACTAGAAAATTTTAAATTGATTTTCAGACGACTTATAGTAATAAAAAAATAATTTCGTTCCTACCTGTAAATAACCATGTTTCTGAAATCCGTGTATTGCATCACATAAGCCGTGAATATCACAAGAAAATGCATGCCGAACATCAGAAACACACAATGAATTTTGTGTTTCGCATGCAGACACCTCTTTATCCTCGCATAAAAAACGATTAATATCAGCGCGATCGAGTAAAATACCTTAAATTTTTTTCCCGTCCTCTGTTTTTTGTAATCTATTCGGATTCCTAACCTTTCTAAATCTATGTCGAAGATCGACAAATCATTTGCGAATTTACAATTATTTTTACTATAAATATTCGATATAAATACTGGACTGAATCCATAAATAAGCCGAAATAAATTGTTGCACAAATTAATATAGTCAGGAATAAGTTTGAATGAAAGTCCTTCGATTAAAAATTGATACATTGTAACGATAACGCACGTGACAAAAATATATGCAAGAGACAGAATATTTACAATTATAATAAGTCTCTTTTTCGCACTTTAAACTCAATCGAATGTTTTTTTATTTCCAGTGAATATGGGACCAACCCCAAGAATTTAGATAAACGTCGAAGAACGCCGAAGTCTTCGATACCTTTGAATATCTTCACTTTGTCTGTGTAAGACATTTTTTCAGTATGTCCGACTATATCAGCGCAATTGAATATTTTGAATAGGTTTTAAAAATGGTATTGATTAAACTATTCAATTACTCGTATTTACATTTAATTAATGGTTTAGGCGGTCTTCTTTTTCAAGTCTTTATAAAATGAGTAAAAAATTATAACCTGTCAATGACAAAAATGTTAATCGGTATAAATTTTTATATTTTTTTAATTTCTTATATCCACAATAAAACATTAATAATTTATATAATTTTAATGAATCAATCATTTTGTGAATATATATTGTAAAACTACTTAACTATCCAAGGTCTGTGACAGTGGTCAAATTTCTCGATAAAAAATAATAAGTCCCGAAACTAACCAACAGATGGCGCCTCTAATAACAAATCCATACCATTCTCAGTAAGTACCAACTTTTAGAAGTTATGTGTCAAACTTTTATGACATTCCGACATTGTGTCATTGAGTTACAGTGGTTTTAGTGAAGCTACTTTTGCTATTTAAAACAATGAAAAAAAAACGAATTTCGTGTGTTGATAAAACATTGCTTTTTAATGGGAAAAATACCGTTCCAACTCAGCGATGGCTTGAAAAGTGTTATCCGGGCTCTGCTCCGTCGAAAACAACCATTTGTCCGTGGTGTGCTGATTTCAAACGCGTTCGTACTAAATCCTAAAAGTGCATTGATTTAATTATTCAACTATTTCTTATAATGTGTTATTTATAGTTAATGCTATATAACATTGTGGAGGTTTAAACAGTGTGATTTGTTTTATTAAACACTGTTTTTTCCACTTTATGTAACGGTATAACCCTACCGGTTTCAATGCCTTCACCTCATCAACAGGGAGCATAAACAAAATCTTGTTTGGATGAAGGGTTAGATTCTGAAAATATCAAAAACCACCGTCCACGAGAATTTAAAGCAGTTTATCGTTTGAATTTGACTTAAAAATAAAACTAATTGCTTTCCAGACAACCGATAGTAATGAAAGAATAATTGCGTTCCTACCTGTAAATAACCATGTTTCTGAAATCCATGTATTGCATCACATAAGCCGTGAATATCATTATAAAATGTATGCCGAACATCAGAAATGCACAATGCATTTTGTAATTTACAAACATACACCTTTTTATCCTTGCACAAAACATGATTAATATCAGCGCGATCGAGTAAAACACTTTAAATTTTCTTCCCGTCCTCTTTTTTTTGTAATCCATTCGGATTCCTAACTTTTCTAAATCCATGTCAAAGATCGACAAGTCATTTGCGAATTGACATTTTTTTGTTCTATAAATATTCGATGTAAATACTGGAATGAATCCCTGAGTCATTCGAAGGTAATGGCTTAAAAAATCTATATAGTTAGAAATACGTTTGAATGAAAGTTCTGCGATTAACGATTGATACATAGTAATGAAAACGCACAAGATAGAAACATACATAAGAGATATAATATTTACAATTAAGTCTCTTTTTCGCACTTGAAACTCAATTGAAGGTTTTTTTATTTCCAGTGAATATGGGACCAACCCCAAGAATTTAGATAAACGATGAAGACCGCCGAATTGTTCGATGCCTTTGAATATATCAACTTTGTCTTTGTAAGACATTTTTCCTGTATGTACGACTGGATCAGCACAATGAATATTTTGAACAAGTTTTAATAAACGTATGGATTAAAATATTTAATTATTTACACTTGATTAATGGTTTAGGCAGCCTATTTTGTAAAGTGTTTATAAAATGAGTACAAAATTATAATCCGTCAATGACAAAAATGTCCATTGTTATACCGTTTTATTTTTATTTTTTATTTTTTAATTCCTTATATCCATAATACAACATTAATAATTTACATAATTTTCATGAAATAACGAATCGTATAGTATAAGTACATTAAAAGCAATCATTTTGTGAATAAAGAAAACCACTTAACTGTCCAAGGCCTGTGACAAAGTGGTCACAATTCTTAATCAAAAATGAATATATTTGCCATAAATACTAGAATTGTCAGCTTAAACACAACACGGACGTTCTCATTGATCAGGTGACGAGAGACTTCATCGAATACCAACATATCACACCATATTTTTCACATATTCATTTGTGGTTCAATGGGCGCGACTGTGGAACTAAATTTCAAGAGTTATCTGATGCGCACTATCTATATTTGTGACTGAATCTCGCGATGAACTTCTCTCCTCGAATGACACAGGCGTTTTTTCCGCCTAGTATCGGGGGTGTAAGGATAGCTATGACTTCGGTTACATATATTATTTTCAAAGAGAGAAAAAATAAAACATACCGATGTGTTCCAATCGTCTGCCTTCGGTGTGCCATCGGATTCGGTGCAGCGGTGTGACCTGTGAGTTTGCTGGTGTGCAACGGCCTGTGAGTTTGCTGGTGTCCACACCGATACGAATAAACGTGAATCCTAATTTATTGACCGGGGTATGGTCTAGCGGTTGTATCTGACATTTATTGAGAAAGTCTGTTCGTGCATCTTGCATAGGAAAATTTATCAAGAATTTTAATTTTAAAAGGTTTAACTAAAAAAAACTTAATTTGGATTAACTATGTTTTTCAATTATCCGGTTCGAGGGCCCCGTAATTACCACAGATAATCGGCACTCTACTGTTATTTATTCTTAAATATTCTAATATGCAGTTCCACAAAACTTAAGCCGATAACTTAAATAAATTATATTTTGTTTATAGTTAAATCATTAACATTGTGGAAGTTTTAAGATATTATAATTTGTTTTATCAAACATTGTTTATTCCACTTTTTGTAACGGTGTAACCCTACCGGTTTCAATGCTTTCACCTCATCATTAGGAGAGCACAAACAAGACTCGTTTGTGCTCCCTTGATGATGAGGTGAAAGCCTTGAAGCCGGTAGGGTTATACCGTTACAAAAAGTGGAATAAACAGTGTTTGATAAAACAAATTACTTTGATAAATTGTTGAATACGAGTTTACGCTATGAAAAAGAAAATTGTATAATTAAATGGACAGTAAAAAAAATTACAGAAGTAAAAATATCATGTTACAAAAGATTAATGAGAGTCATTTTTAATCATGTCAAAAAGCTTTTTTTCCATTATATAATTAATATATGTTAAGTCTGTTATTCTCTTATTTATTACAGTAGAAATTATGTAATCAATATAAGTCTGTTATTCTCTTGATTATTACAGTCGAAATTATATAATTAATATAAGTCTGTTATTCTCTTGATTATTACAGTAGAAATTATATAATAAATTGTAAGTCTGTTATTGTTTTCATTATTACAGTAGAAATTCGAATGCCAAATGAATACTTGAAAACGTCTCATTTATTTGTCGACAGTTTTTTATTTTTAAATTCATTTGTTTACTCTTTTAATTTTACAAATTGGTAAATTCTATTTTATTGACAACTCAAATGACTTATCACATACATACGTACCATCACGCCATTTTCCTGTCGGGGTAGACAGAGAGGATAGAGCGCCAGACCTCACTATCTCGACAAACACATCCCTAGCGTATTGTACATCCATACAATATCTACGTTTTCTCTGACTTTTTACATTTAATTTCTAAATATCATTCGCTTGTTACAACCATACTTTCCTTGGTCTTCCTCTCACACTTCGTCCACTTACATTTGCACTATACATCTGTTTAAATAGTCTTTATTCATTCGTTCCACATGCCCAAACCACCTCAGCGTGTTCTTTCTCATCTTACTCAACACATCAACCTTAAGTTGATATTCATTTCTAATCACTTCATTCCGTATTCTGTCATACTCGTACATTGTCACTCCATGTATTCTCAAAGCACGCATTTCTACAGCATTTTTCTCGTTTCCTCTTAGCCTTTTTCCACGTCCACTTCTACACATTAAAGTTTTGAGACTATCCGGTTCGAGTCTATATGTTTTAGTACTCCATTATTCTTTATCGCTACTCGCCTCTCAATATATCTCTTAACTCTTCCATCATCTGAGAAGATACCACCCAAACAGCAGAATTCCTCAACTTGCTCCAATCTTTCATTATTCACCCATATGGCGCATTTACTTTTCCTTTCACACTTTTCTCTTCCCAAGACCATTTAGTAACGCCTGTATTATTTATAATAATTTTAAACTTGATTTGGTTTTATTTACTATTTAGCTGCAAGTTTGTTTGTCACTTGAAGTATTCATTGTCTCATTTTCACTTTTTTAATTCTATTACCAAGTGACGCTTTTAACAAAATATTTTTTTTAATTGGATTATATTTGTTAAGTATTTAGCTGTCAGTTTGTCTGTCACGTGCATTATTAATTGTCCCATATTTATTATTTAAATCAATCAACATAAAAAATTCAACCAACGAACAATTAAAACCAAGGAACAATTCGATTAATAAATTAAATGAATTTATTCAATACCCTAATTAAGTACAAGTATGATTACGATTTCTTTAATGTAAGTGGAAAGCGAGCGTTTTTATTCACTGTCAAATAATTAATTACACTTCAGACTTAATTATTTCAAGTATATTTTTATAAAGACATATTTTACATTAACATTAAACGTTGTATATTGAGATATGAATGCGAAATTGGGACTTTGAAATTACCTTAACATTAAACGTTGTATATTGAGATATGAATGCGAAATTGGGACAAAAAAGTGATGAAAGGAAGATAAATGCAGTAGAAACGAGAACATTGCTAAGTGATGAAAAATATCATGTAGCAGAATGATGAATGAGGGCATTGGGCAAGAATGCGGATTGAAATATGACGCCTGTCTAAGATGACGAAATCATTGACAGCCTACATGACTTTTGTAAGTATGACGACTAGCTTCTAACCCTAACGTTGTGGGCTCGATTCACTTGTGTGGAACAAAATACGTGGTTTGTTCGGTGTTTTTTTTACTACCCGAAAAGGAACAACGCCACTCTAACCAAAAATAAATCGTTATGTACAGTGTATTGCGGCGATGCAGTAAGCGTGTGTGTCAAATGTGGTTTGAAAAAGTTCGTAATGTTGATACGACACTCGGGGATGGTGTCCAACGTGGAAGACTGAATATCGCTGCTGACAACTAAATTAATGCTTTGATCGAGAAAATTGGTTAGATACTGAAAATATCGAAAATGCTGTTAACAAGAATTCAGCGTCATTATGCGTTAAAATTTTACCGGAAATTTTTTAATTGATTTTCAGACGGCTTATAGTAATAAAAAAATATGGTGTTCCTACCTGTAAATAACCATGTTTCTGAAATCCGTGTATTGCATCACATAAGCCGTGAATATCATTATAAAATGTATGCCGAACATCAGAAACACACAATGAATTTTGTGCTTTGCATGCAGACACCTGTTTATCCTCGCACAAAAAACGATTAATATCAGCGCGATCGAGTAAAACACCTTAAATTTTCTTTCCGTCCTGGGTTTTTTGTAATCTATTCGGATTCCTAACTTTTCCAAATCTATGTCAAAAATCGACAAATCATTTGCGAATTTACAATTCTTTTTACTATAAATATTCGATATAAATACTGGACTGAATCCATAAATAAGCCGAAAGAAATTGTTGCTCAAATTAATATAGTCAGAAATAAGTTTGAATGAAAGTCCTTCGATTGAAAATTGATACGTTGTAACGATAACGCACGCGACAAAAATATACGCAAGAGACAGAATATTTACAATTAAGTCTCTTTTTCGCACTTTAAACTCAATCGAATGTTTTGTTATTTCCAGTGAATATGGGACCAGCCCCAAGAATTTAGATAAGCGATGAAGACCGCCGAATTCGTCGATACCTTTGAATATCTCAGATTTTTCTTTGTAAGACATTTTTCCAGTATGCCCGACTGTATCAGCGCAATTGAATCTTTTGAACAAGTTTTAAAAATTGTATGAATTAAATTATCCAATTATTTCCACTTAATTAATGGTTTAGGCAGTTTAATTTTTTAAAGTGTTTATAAAATCAGAATAAAACCTTTAACCTGTCAAGGGCAAAATGATTGATTCTTGTACCTTTTTAGATTTTTTTATGTCTAATTATTCACAATCGCTTAAGGAGCGCATTAGCAGCTGTTACTGAGCTGAATAACAGAATAACCTACAACAGGGACATCTCGCAGTCTACAAAGATATCAGTCTACCGGGCTATTGTCCTCCCCACACTTCTCTACGGGTCTGAGACATGGGTTCATAGGTATAGAAGTCACATTCGAAGCCTTGAAATGTTCCGCCAATGTTTACTTCGTCATATTCTTCGGATCTTTTGAAATGATCATGTCGCAAATATCTCAACCCTACAACGCTCTAACTATAAAGTGAAACTTTGAGAATATGTTTGTTGAGGCAAAATTGCGGTGGACCGAACATGTTATATGCATTGGCGATCATAAACTCCCAAAACGCGTCTTGTATGGGGAAATAGTGGACAAGCGAAGGGTTGGTGGGCAGAGAAAACGCTATAAGGACAATCTGCGAAAGTCGCTGATTTTGTGCGGGGCGCCTGAGGATATGAAGCAGGTGGCTTAGGACCGTGAAGGATGGAGAGCTGATGGCGTCTCAACGGCTAGACGTGTGAGAAACAGTCAGCGTGCTGCGAACATGCATAAGCCTTGCCAAGCGACTCAGCAGGATTCACATGTCTGTGACATCTACGGGAGGGAGTGCGCATCTAGGATCGGGCAGTTTTATCACATGGTTGAAGTGGAAAAGCAGCTCTAGATTGACGTTGGATAGGAAGGGGAGTCCTCGAATACGGATGTTATGTATTTCATGGATGGCAAGACGAACTAACGCCTCCATTCTCGAAGAACTCCGAATAACTGATAGATTTTCAACAATATGCCTTCGGCGAGCCCTCCGTTCATGACAATGAAGACAGTTTGGAGATGCTTGTGGTCACTGAAAGCGTGGAAGGACGACACACAAGAGGAAGAGTCCTAATGCGTTGGACTAACCAATTGAGAGACGCAACATAACTACCCTTAACAGCTAGCCTTCGAGCCGCGTAGGGCAGAGATGGATGAAGAGTACGAGTAGTCGTCAGAGGCTATCATGGGAGTCACAATGCCCAGTCATGAAATACACGACAGGATGATGATTATGGGCGGAATTGTGCAATGCAACACGGGCACGTTTCCTTAACAGTGTTTCAGAACAATAAAGACAAGTTATTCTATTGTAAAATAGGGCATCATCTACAAATCATCTTTAACACTTGCTTTACTGTACTAAAAAAATCCACCAGCCACGGGGCTGGACGCTAAGCGTCCAGTGATAAATGTTTGTTTTAAATTAAAATTATGCAAAATCTGCTAAGTTTTTTTTTGTAATTAGCTATAAAAATCATTTTATTGTGTATTAAAACATCGAATAATATAAAATGAGTGCAAGAAATGAAAATATAAGTCCTGGTCACTCGCTATCCATCACAGGGCAGCAAGTGTTAAAAATAATTTATCGTTTGAAGATTTCTCACCTGTAATTGATAACGCTAGAATTTTGCGTTATGTTCGTATTACACGTTATACTCGTAGCTATCATAATAAACGTTAGACAAACTAAGTTAAAAGCATAATCGAGCCATCGGTTCTTTTTGATGGTGTCCACTATTATTTGATAAGAAATCCTATCACATTCCTATCACAAAAATAATGAAAATGAAAGCGGTCTTCGTCATTTCAACTGATCTTTGTAGTCGATTCTGATGCCGAATATTTCCAGATCAATATCAAACAAGACCATCGCGTTCACAAGCGAGCAAATTCCCTTTCTGTTGACGAAAGTCAACATTGTCGGTACCACTGTGTAGACCAACCTGAAGATGTTAAATAATAGTGGGACATCGCTTTTTATTGTCGGTACCACTGTGTAGACCAACCTGAAGATGTTAAATAATAGTGGGACATCGCTTTTTATTGTCGGTACCACTGTGTAGACCAACCTGAAGATGTTAAATAATAGTGGGACATCGCTTTTTATTGTCGGTACCACTGTGTAGACCAACCTGAAGACGTTAAATAATAGTGGGGCATAGCTTTTTACTGTCGGTACCACTGTGTAGACCAACCTGAAGATGTTAAATAATAGTGGAGCATAGCTTTTTACTGTCGGTACCACTGTGTAGACCAACCTGAAGATGTTAAATAATAGTGGAGCATAGCTATTTATTGTCGGTACCACTGTGTAGACCAACCTGAAGATGTTAAATAATAGTGGGACATAGCTTTTTATTGACTTAAATACATAACCTTCTGTAAATGTCTGATATACAATGACCATTGCACTTCCTAATATAGTATAAACAATAGAAATGACACTTTTGATTTCTGCGCTTATATCAACTGTGAACTGTATTCTGTTATCTTCGATTTGCAGAGAATAAGGTTTCATCGGGAATTAATTTTGTGAGATGACGGTAAGGGTTTCCACCTTCGAATTCGCGGTAAATTTCTTGTCTTTTAGCAAGAGACCTCTTTTAAGATTGAAAATCGGTTTAATTTTTTTTCTTTGAATGTACTCGTATTTACTTCTGACAAAAGTCTTAATAAAACATGACAATACGTTTTATGCTCGTTATCACTTTATTCAAATTACATTTCACATTTTAATGTTGGACAGTTATTTAATTAAATTTCACATTTTAGTGTTGGACAGTTATTTAATTATAGTTCTATTGTTTTTATCTTGTTTTCATGATTTCTGGTATAATTTAATATTTTTTTAATTAGTGATGATATATCTAAATTGTAAAACCAACGAATGTTTTTTTTAATCCTTCGATGTGTTAATTATAATTACGGAATATTTTGAAATAATAAAACGCGCTGAAATATATATATTTAAACCAAACAATCAAGATCTTTTGGCCTCTAAACGAGTATGGACGTACACGGTACGCCTGATTTTTTTTTTACCTGGTGAGATTATTGCCATGTGGCAATCTCTTCCAACCAACCAGAACGATGTTTTTATAGACCCTAAGTGTTAACCAGACTGGAATCCTATTTAAACAATCTGGGTTCCAGATGTTTATGTTTTTATTCTCGAATATTATGTTCCATTATGTTTTTACTCTCGAATACATGAATTTATCCATAAAACGGACATGGCTCAAATGTTTTTTTTTATCTATTCAATTATTTTGGATATGGCGGCCGCAATTACGTTATTTATTTGTGAAAAATATTTGTTAGTAGAAAACTAACAATTTAGTAAAAAAAAAAAAACAGATAATTTTAAAATGTAAAAAAACTCACCCCTTCATACTTATTTTATTTAGAAAATCTCACTCACTTGAAATATTCATTTATTCCAAGGACAATTTTATATAGCTCCGTTTAGAGAGCAAACTCTCCTCAAGAGCATTCTAGGATGGGACTCGAATCTGCTATTACTAAACAAATAACGTTTGGCAGCTATAACGGCTCCCGAAAGAATCATATCAAGCATTTTCTTTGTATACAGTACATCTAAAAATATGTTTATGAGGTCTTAAGTGAAAACCAGACTGTAAACCTTTTATTTTGTTTAAAAAAACTAGGATCTAGCGGGAATCGAAGCAGCAACCTTCGGGTCAGAACTCAGACATCCTATCAACTAGGCCACGGAGGTCGCAACAGCGTATTGGTGCCAACATTGATGTATGGGAGGGAAAGGCACATAAAAGGAGTCGAGTAAATGTGGTAGAAATTCGTGCACTGAGAATAATTTATGATTTGTCTAAACACTGATGGAATATATAGTCTAAAAGAGCACGTTGAGGTGGTTTGGATGTGATGAACGAATGGGTGACAAAAGACTGACTCGATAAATTTATTATGCTAATTAATATAATCGGGAGTTGAATTATATGGTGATCGAGAATAGTATGGTTGGACCAAGTGTGACCAATGAAATTTCGTCACCATGTACAAAGGAAACCAGCTGAATGTATGAGAAACCAGATACTGGAAATAATTAAAGTTTCTGGAAAAAGAGGAATAGGTCATCTTAAGAAGTGATGAGAGGGTAGCAACAACTAGGACACGAGTGATTCAACATGACTGGAGATGGCCTTGATTGGAACAAAATGAACTGAGGCGACCCATCACTTAAAACTCAAAGAAAAATGGCTCGATTCGAAGATATTGCACGATGACATAAATTCTGAATCATAAGTGAGTAAATAATCTATGAAAATATATTTAAAAAAAACAATCTGAACTGAACTTCATGTGTGTAATATAAGTGTGAATCAACATTCTATGAAAATATATCAAAAATAATCTATGAAAATACGAGTATATAAAAAATAGATAATCTATGAAAATATATAAAAAAAATCAACCTGAACTGAACTTCATGTGTGTAATATAAGTGTGAATCAACATTCCACGAAGACCTTTCATTAATTGATCTATCTGCCCAGATTTAGCACACATTAGATATGTTTGTTACTGAAAAGTACCGCCCCCGTTCCTACTTAATAACATGTTGACCAATAAATCGTGTTTTCAAAGAAAAGTGTTAATTTTAGCATGAATCATTACTAAGCGATTACTGTACCTTCCTTGCTTCGCCTTCCTTGCTTCGCCTTCCTTGGCTTCTGCACAAATTAGACATATTTGGTACTGAAAAGAACCGCCTCCGTCCCTGCTTAATATTATGTTGCCCAAATAATTATGATATCAAAGACCAGTGTTAATTTAAGCATTAATCACCATTTAGCGATGATTACCTTCCTTGCTCCGCCTTCCTTGGATTGTGCGAAAATTATAAATTTTTGGTACTAAAAAGAACCGCCCCCGTTCCTGATTAATATTATGTTGACCAACTAACTATGTTATCAAATATCAGTGTTTATTTTATAGGTAGAATGAATCACCATTTAGCGATGACTACATTTCTTGATCTCCGCCTTCCTTGATTTTAGCACAAATTAGACATATTTGGTACTGAAAAGTACCACCCCCGACCCCGCTTCGTAATAAGTCGACCAACGAATTATATCACCAAGGATTTGTATTAATATTTTGTTGTTATGCCTAGTTCAGACTTTTTTCATTATCTATAAAAAATAATAAGAATATTTCTCACCTGTTATGGATCAATCTGCAAAAATGTACGTATTGCGCTAAATTCACAAAATTAAAAAATACAAACGACTCAAATGCAATTTTAGTCATGAAAGGGCGCACTGCGAAGCCGACAACGCGGACGGTATATAATATGTTAAGACAAAAAATTTGTTGCCATACAGTGAGATAGAGTATATTCCAAACAATCTCCTTGACACATTTCTCCCTATCTTTGAAAACAATACTTGTTAATCTTAGGTTTATATCGAAATCCAAGAAATCGTTTAAAAATGTACAAATCTTATGTTTGTTAAAAAATGCCATAACAGGTGATACAACCAACGAAAGATTCGATAGAGCCGAAGACAGTCTCACGTATTTTAAGACCGATTGCAATCCCTTCCAATCCATTTGCGATATCACGAGAATAAATGCTATTGTAAAATATAGCAAACACGTAGAACTCCATAGCAATCCAAATTTGTTTATATGGAATTTTAATTTCTTGTTGACGACACGCAACGAACATACGGCTATAGCGAAACACTTTGCGATCCAATGGAAACGATCTATGTTTTTGTATTCATTGTAATATTTTTTTTGGTTCAACGAATAAGACATGTTTTTCTTTCGGTTAGTCGAGTTGTTGTGTATAAATTTTATAATGTTTCAATTAGACATTTAATTTACTATCGATTCTTAAAAAAAATCGTTCGTTATTGATTTTATAATTTGATTGAGTATAATTGTTACTTTTTAATTTTATTTAAAGCGACACCACTTATTCCATAGTTATTAAATACATATTAATCATAAACAATTAGGGCTCAGGATTATTCTGTTTATAGAGCCATTGTTACCACGTGGCTGTGACCTGCTCTGCAGGATTTGAGATTCTCTTAGTAGGCTCCGGACAGAAATTGGGAGAACAATTGGGAAATATTACGCGACAGATCCGTTCTCTGTATCTGTGACGAAGAAAAATCCACGCGACACTTGCTGTAGCGTTCGAGAAACCACGTGTCTTTTACCGAGGAGGGATTTATTCGAGGAACACCCAGTACTGTCCAGGTGGCCGAATTTTGGACCAAATAATGTTGTGCCTTTGACACGATAAGAACATCAAAATGTAACAAAAAATGACGAAACAAGACATCGTCGGTAAACAAGAGACCTCTTCAACAAGAGTTTATCGTTTAATAATTTCTCACCTGTATTTGATAACGCCCGGTAAATGCAATACGTGGGTAGTACGTTTAGTGCTCTAAAATTACTCACCTGTATCTGATAACGCCCGATAAATGCAATACGTGGGTAGTACGTTTACTGCTCTAAAATTACTCACCTGTGTCTGATAACGCCCGATAAATGCAATACGTGGGTAGTACGTTTAGTGCTCTAAAATTACTCACCTGTATCTGATAACGCCCGGTAAATGCAATACGTGGGTAGTACATTTAGTGCTCTAAAAGTTTACAAAATAAGCTAAGCATTTAATCGAACTACCGGTTCTTTTTAATGAAGTCCACTAGTATTTGATAAGAAAGCATGTCCTCATACAAATAATTAAAAAGGAAACTGGCCTTTGTCTTTACAATAATCTTTATAGTCGATCCTGATGGGGAGTATTTTCTGATCAACATCAAATAAGACCATTGCGATTATCATGATTTTCGATACCGTCGAGTAAGCCTTCGGAAAGATGTTGAAAAATAACGGGAGACAAGCAGTGTTAAGTCAGGTGTAAAAGAGTAAAAACAAGTTTATAATGTTAATAAAGGGTCATTCAAATTGAGCGTTTTTTTTAATTCTTGGATAAAACATAGATGGCGTCGCGAACTTGCCTGGGTCTTGTGACATTTGAGAAGTGTAATGTGTGACATTTATAAAAAAGGAGTCGTATACTCGTACAATACAACAACGCTTTCAAATTGATAATTATTTTATGTATTGTAATCTCCGGAAACGGTTATGTAAAATTGGCCACCAATATTATGTGATCTGACACCGTTGAACTATTTTCTCTGGGGTTACGTGAAAAGCCAGGTCTACAAGAATTACCCCCGATCAATTCCTGAGCTGAAGGCCGAAATTATTCGCGTTATTGGTGAGTTAGAACCGCAATTATGCCAAAATGTCATCGAAAATTTTGACAAAATAGTTGTCATCTGTGGAGCTGCAAGAGGTGGACATTTGGCGGATATTGTTTTTTTTGTGTTTAAATGTCATACATTATACTTCAATGACCAATAAAAAGTCTTTTGATATCAAAGCAAATTGTGTGTTTTATTCTAGAATTAAAAAAAATATAATTAAAAAAAACGCTCAATTTGAAAGACCCTTTACAAGCGATAGTCTTGACATAGGAAGACGGAGAAAAATATGGTTAAACTAAGTAAATGAATTTCGTTACATGGCCACTAATTCCAAGAACAGAGATTTCATGTTAATAATATGCACTGGATTTCAGAAGTGAGTAAGAAATGCGAGGCGTGCCCTGATTGCGACTCTGATCTCGCTGAAATTGAGAGACGCTGGACTTTGTTGGACATGTGCAAAGCAAACATGCTGAGTATGTGGGAAACCAGTCATCGTCGGCGGGAAAGCAAACACTTGAAATAAAAACCCCTGAAAATAGAGAAAGAGGTCGTCCAAATAAGGGATGAAAGAATTGCATCAGCCATGGCATGGGTGATCTGAACCTGAACCCTGAGATGAACAAAGTCTTTGGACAGAGAATGTTGGAGAGAGACGAATCAACACGCATACCTCAAATAAACAGAAAAATGCTAACATAATGATGGCATAAATTTCCAATAATTAATGAGTGATTAATAATGAAAATGTAAATATCAAAAAATATTTTGAGTCGATTTTTATAAGCCTAGGTGTTACATACATCAACAGCAAGATGGAGAAGTGGCGATTGAGATGATATAGGCACGTTGGACGCTGAGCACCCGATCACATTGTGAACCAGGCAATCTCCACGGATCTTCCTCGAATAACAACCAGAGGAAGACCAAAGAATTCATGGGTGGTGCAAAAAGATAACCTGATGCAGAGGCACGGCCTGGGGGACGTAGTCCGGGACAGAAGAGCATACAACCTGAGGACGAGGAGAGCTGACCCCAACAGTCTTCCCAGACAGTGAGTTGGGATGGAGACAGGGAGAAGAAGACTGTTCACCGCTTTTTCCGCCCTCCCATATTCTGCACAAATTAGTTATGTTTGTCCTTGAAAAGTGCCGCCCCCACCCACGCATTATGAATGGTTTAATTTATCGAAACGACTGACACAAGGATCTCCATGGTTATTCAATATTTATATATGTTAGATCTATGTTTAAACTACAGAAGTCGTACAACATACAAATGTCAAACGGGAACTTATACGAGTTACTGTATGCAGGTGGCACGGTAGTGTTGGCGAAGAGGGAAGATGAATTGATGAGTTTGATAAGTCAATTGCATGAGATGCGAAGAGAAAGATCGAATGGAAATGAAAAAAAGAATGAATGTTGCAAAATCAAGTCATGGTGATAGAAAAGTGTGAAAGGGAAAGTACATGCGATATATAAATTAATGATGAAAGATTGAAGCGAGTTGAAGAATTCTGCTATTTGGTTAGTATGTTCTCAGATGGTGGAAGAGTTGAGAGAGATGTCGAACGGCGTGTAGCGATAGAAAACAAAGTCAATAGGGCAATAAAACATATATATTCGAACCGGTGGTAATGTTGCCCAACGATTATATGAATATTTTGTGGTAAGGCTTAATTCAAATGTTTGTTTTCAATGTATTTTGTGGTAAGGCTTAATTCAAATGTTTGTTATCAATGTATTTCAAAATATAATAATTTAACCTCACCTGTTATGGATCAAGCTGCAAAAATGAACGTATTGCGCTAAATTCGTAAAATTAAAAATGACAAGTGTCTGAAGTGTTAGACTCGCAACAAAGAACACCGAATAATCGAAAATGTGGACGTAAATGAGTATATAATGACAGATAATTTGTATCCATATACTGGCGTAGAGTGTATTCCATAAAACCTCTTTCACACATTTCTTCCTATCTTTCAAGACGATACTTGTTAATCTCAGGTTTATATCGAAATCTAAAAAATCGTTTAAAAACGAACAAATCTTATATTTGTTGAAAAATAACATAACTGGCGACACAATAAACGATAGATGTGATATCAACGAAGAGTAGTGTACGAATTGGATGAAATATTGAATTGTGTACCAACGCAATCGCGATATCACGAGAATAAATACTATTGAAAAATATAGCAAACACGTAGAACTCCGTAGTAATCCAAATTTGTTTATGTGGAATTTTAATTTCTTGTCGACGACACGCAACGAACACACGGTTATAGGAAAATACTTTGCGATCCAATGGAAATGAATGTTTTTGTATTCATCGTAATAAATTTTTTGGTTCAACGAATAAGACATGTTTTTTGATTCAACAAATAAGACATGTTTTTCGTACGATCAACCGTATTGTTTTGCACAAAATTTATCATTTTTTAATCTGACATAATTTATGGTATTACCTTAAAATAGTTTTAAATTCTTTCACATTTCATTTAATAATTTGATGGCTTATAATTGTAATTATTAAATTTTTATATTACGTTTACTTATAATTTACTGGTGTATTAAATATTACAAAAAGAACGAGACAATGACAGGTAACAAGTGTTGTCTGTATCCATTGTCTATATTTTAAATAAAAAATTTAATAATGCTTAATTCCCATGCAAATGGAAGAAGACAGGAGGGGTGCTTATTCACAATTTGGGTTCAAAAAAAGAAATTAGTTATTATAGATCTATTGCTATCTTAAGTAGAGTATGTATTTGAGTGAATGGCACCTTGACTGAATGGTTTAATTTATCGAAACGACTGACACAAGGATGCGTTATGTCACCATGGTTATTCAATATTTATATATGTTAGATATGTAGTATGTTTAAACTACAGAAGTCGTACAACATACTATACATACATATGTGGCATACAAATCGCGGCCGTCTTCGTAGCTTACAATTTGACGTGCGATGTCGCCAAATCTTATTACGCGCATGCACTTGTCGACGCAGTCGGTACCTCATCAGCTCAAATATAAAAACAATATGGAACAAATACAAAAAAAAAATCCTCAGATATCTATGGTTCAGAACAAAGGGCGATTACCCAATATATGCTCACCGTGTCGAACTTCTCACGGTGTGTAACTATAGAAGCCTCGAAACTAGAAGGTAATAATCCATTGCGATATTCCTACTTAAAGGTTTTTCAAGGTGACTTTAAATGTCCCGCGATTCTAGAAGCACTAAGTTTATATGTACCTAATAAATATAGCCGTGCAAGGAATCACCCTCTGTTCTACATACCAACTTACAGGACGAATATCATGGCTAAACACTCAGTCACGCGTGGTATAGATATATTGAACCAACTGAATGACACTGTGGATATATTCTCGGTACCGCCTAGCAGTATGGTAAGAATCCTGGCTGATATTCTTCCTAACGAATAAGCTTACTCTAGAAGCAGACCCTCTTTGTGTAACAGTAAAAATCCGTGCAAAGTGGATAAAAAAAAAACTGTCTTCCCTCGGAGTGTGTTATCGTTCGGTTCACCTCCTTTCTTTCTCCCGGTGAGCATACTTCTTAATATTTGAGTCTACCATCCTCGGCGTGTCACACAATTGACAGGAATAAACTCCATCAACTTATTAAGTTTCTAAGCTGTGATCAAAAATTGACAGGAATAAACTCCATCAACTTATTATTAAGTTTCTAAGCTGTGATGAAAAAAAGTGTACATTCCATTTATTTGGAAATTTTAAGACCCTTCTACCATAATTAAAATTATGAATTCAAAATAAATCCAAGACTTGCCATTTTCACGAAGAGTGGGAGCACGCTTACTTTATTTACAACGGTAAAAGAAATTTTTGTTTGCTTAATATGTCATTCATCTGTAGCCATAACTAAGAAAGGTAATTTGGAGACATTTTGTATCAATCCATAGTAAATATCAGCCAGAATATCCGTACAACTGTGATTTAAGAAGTAAATCTAAGGAGTTTAAATCTATGTATGGTATTAACTCAACAAAATGTGCTTAAAATACACCTCTGGTCTAAAGTGATTGATAATTTCCCGTGGTCTAAAGTGATTGAACGAATTCCCCTGGTCTAAAGTGATTGAACATTTTTTTTATTACTTACCGAACTTCAATCATCTCGACATAGGAAAAGAATAAGCTGACATAAATCATATGTATACCGTTCAACAAAATTGAGTTGACACTATACAATACGTAGATTGGATTAATTTTCGTATACATTACAACGTATGTGATCTGTTGAGCGAGAACACTCAAACTTAAAAACGTCAGTTTGATTTTCCGATAGATTGGCGTGTTTTGATAATCCATACGTTTTTTTCCGAATTTCGTAGATAATATATCGTAAGCGATCATATCGTTCAACCAACATGCGAATCCCTTTCGAAACGCATACATTACTAACGGAGCGAATACGACGCATGTGTAACTCGATCGAGATATTATATAAACAAGATTCGCAACGCTGTCAAATTTTCTCGCGATAATTTTTCGTATTATGAAGATATACAAAAGGTCGATGCAGATCATGGCCATTAAACTGTTTATTTTGTCGGATCTCGTGGTTCGGAACACGATTTTCTTATTTACGATCCCCAAAGAACATGGGATCGTACCCAGTAACTTCGCTATTTTGTGGAATCTACCCAATGGTTTGTATTTTTTATAGAGTTCTTCGTCAAAATCGTTCGACATTTTCTTCTGATTATTTTGCTGCACTTCGCAAGTTAATATTCGTTTTTTTGAACCGGTGCTTTTTCAACTTGGCATTAATATTCCTCTAAATTATCACAAATGCTAGCTCCAATTTCTGCCTCGAGTGTTCCTCAAACTTGCCACAAGCGTTCCTCGAAATTGTCACAAGTTTTGCACAAGCTTGTGAGTGTTTTACTATAAACTGACTCGAGGGGCTCCGTTTCAAAATTAACAATATATTTATTTGACATAAGTTATTTACATACTGGAAATTCGCACAAATGATCCGTAAACGTATCACTTGCGAACCATAATAACCTTGTGTCTAGCGTTCTGCAAAATCTCAAGCTTACGTCAAATTCATCTCGATCTTGCATAAGTGGTCTACGAAATTGTCTCAAGTTCTTAACGATTTTGTCGCAAATCGTTCACAAACTTGTTACGAGCACCCTGCGAAATCGTCACAAATATTTTGGAATTTTGTCACAAGTGTTTCAAATACACTGCAAACTTTTCGCAAGTATTTCGTGAAGTTGTTACAAGTGTTCTACAAAGTTAACACAACTGCTTCATAAACGTATCACAAGTGTGCCGCGATCTTGTCACAAATCTTCTACAACTTGATCTCAAATACTTCGCGATCTTGACATGGGTGTTTCGCAGACTGATCATAAGCATTCCTTGAAATTGGCACTATAGTTTGCGGTTATTTTCATTGATATTTTGTGAACTTCTCACAAGTGTCGTCTCAAACTTGTACTTTGTCATCGGTGTTCAACGATATTGCCCCGGGAATTTCAAAAATCTGTCACTAATATTTCGCTATCTTGTCATAAGCGTTTCTCGAAATTGTCGCGGGTGTTTCTCAACCTCGTGAGTATTGTTCCACAAACTGACACAAAAATTCCATCATAAAATTAATATTTAGCTATATTAATCATGCACTAACAAGTAGAATACTGATAATATGTATCTTTATGGCGGTTGTAGCATTTGTTATATAATTTAGTACAAAAATATTATCGCTAGTTATTAAATTAAAATAAACAAATAATTAATTTTTAAAGTCAATTTGACAAATTGTGTCGGTTTTGACAAATTAAAAATAAAAAAGTAAACGAACTTCTTGATTAAAAAAGTAAACGATTTCTTGATTTAAAAAGTAAACGAATTTCTTGATTAAAAAAGTAAACGAATTTCTTGATTAAAACGACGAAATAATTGTTTTCAATAATTATATTGTATATAAAAAAATTGAATTTAAATAATTATGAAATTGATTGTGAATATTGAAATTGATTGTGATAGTCTTCAACTTTGAATTATTAAGATTGAAATAAACGAAAGGTTATCGTTTATTTTAGCCTATGAGCCTCATGATTGAGTATGATATTTAGCCACCCTCCATGTGTATTAGTTTAGCGTGTGCAAGCTTTTGCGATTCAGCATGCATAGTCTTAAAATATCAAACCCAAAAGTTCGACGGCAATGAGATCAAAGTTTCTAGGCTTTTGTTTGACAGTTTTATTTTTGTGTTACTTAACATAGTAGTGCTATATGAGATAAGCTATAGAAAAACATAGACTAAGAATTTAAATTGTTGCTAAATTCAAAGTCATGGTGATAGAAAATTGTGAATGGAAAAAAAACAATGAAAGATTAGAGCAAGTTAAGGAAGCTAATATTTTCTCAGATGACGATGTATTGTAGTTAAGAGAGATATCGAACGGCGTGCAGCGATAGGAAACAAATTCAATGGGGCACTACAACAAAGTGATCTTGAATGCATTATTCTGCACTCGTTGAAGGTTCAAGTAATTCGTGTTGCTGTCACTTCCCCAAACGGGCGCAGCATAGGTCAAGATGGAACGTGTTGCTGTCACTTCCCCAAACGGGCGCAGAATAGGTCAAGATGGAACGTGTTGCTGTCACTTCTCCAAACGGGTGCAGCATAGGTCAAGATAGAACGTGTTGCTGTCACTTCCCCAAACGGGCGCAGAATAGGTCAAGATGGAACGTGTTGCTGTCACTTCTCCAAACGGGCGCAGCATAGGTCAAGATGGAACATGTTGCTGTCACTTCCCCAAACGAGCGCAGCATAGGTCAAGATGGAACGAATAAGCGTTTTACAGAGGAGGATCTTATTTTTGTGTGAAAGGAAACTGATAGTCGTTTGTGTGAAAGGAAACTAATATCGAACTGATAGTCCTGATGCCCTTGTGACCCTTCGGTCTGATGGTACTTAGATGGGTTTTCCACGTTAGTCGCCGGTCGAGGGGAATTTTCAACAAATCATCGTCACGCTTTTATCATCCATACTAGTAATTCTTTCATGTCTTCGTGGAAATTTCCAAATTCTATTAAATCCTCGCTCTGCCCTTTCGAAACCCACTTTATGACATAAAATTTATCAGAAATGTGTCACATGTTATTTCCGAAATAATTGTCGTCGTTGTTGCTGGTCTTCGCAGTCGAAGATCTCCTCACCATTCCAACATCAATCTCGATCTGCTCCATGTGACCTTGACCATGAGAACAGCCGGATCCTTGATGGGCTTTCCCTTATATGTCGCAGACATGTGGATCCAACCAATGTAGTCAACCCATCACGAAATATTAATTCTCCCGTCATCGTCGTCGTTGCTGTATCTCGTAGTCGAGGATCCTCTCGCCATTCCAACATCAATCTCGAGCTGCTCCATGTGACCTTGACCATGAAAAAAGCCCGATCCTTGATGGGCTTTCCCTTAGATGTCGCAGACATGTGGATCTAACTAGGACTGCTCCTTACCGCAGATACAGGAAGTCAATGCATCACGAAGTATTAATTCTCCCGTCATCGTCGTCGTTGCTGCACCTCGTAGTCGAGGATTCCCTCGCCATTCCAATGAAAATTCAGTTGGAAAGCAAAGTGTGCCGTGGAGTTAGTTTTTTTTTTAGTTTGACTAAGCCATTGTATGCAAGCAAACTCACCAGCCACGCCGTTGTATTGGATCCGACGGCCACAGGAGTGAGAAGATCAGAAAACACCAGCATAGTTTTTTTTGAAAGAATAAATAATATAACTGAAATGATAGATATATTTCTGTGGCGTTATGGCAGAAGTTGATATGTCCGTTTTTTTGACATTTTGTGTTTATTCTCCCAATTTATAGAAAATATTTCTCAACATGTTGTGGCAAAACTTGGTATGTCAGTCATTATCCAAACAAAAGATATAATATATTTGTAATTTATTTTATCAAACACTGCTTATTCCACTTTTTTGTAACGGTATAACCCTACCGGTTTCAAGGCTTTCACCTCATCTTCAGGGGAGCACAAACTAGACTTGTTTGTGTTCCCCTGGAGTCTTGTTTGTGCTCCCCTGAAGATGAGGTGAAAGCCTTGAAACCGGTAGGGTTATACCGTTACAAAAAAGTGAAATAAACAGTGTTAGATAAAATAAATTACAATGTCTTTAAACCTCCACAACGTTAATGCCTCAACGATAAACAAAATAAAAGATATATTTGGAAAAACTTAAAAAACGCTTAATTGTACTTATTTTAACAGCTTATCAAAGTTAATATTGCTTCTCCTGTAAACTAAGATAAAACAGACATATCAACTTCTGCCAGAACGCCACAGATTTATATCCCCGAACACTAGGCGGAAAAAATGTCTGTGATTTGAGGTGAATAGTCTGGACTATGCGGACGTATGTTACTTGGATGTTACAGAGGAACAGCTGGACAAATTACAGCGTCTTCAAAATGTGTGTCTAAGATTCATTTTCAACCTACGTAAGAACGATCATATAACTTTATACCAGAAGGCATTGAACTGGTTGAATGCTAGAAATAGGTGCCAAATTCACATACTGTCGCTATTGTATAATATCCTTAACTGTCCCGCCGCCCCCTCTTATCTCGCCGAGAATTTTCAGCGTCTTTCCAATCATGGATTAGCGCTACGCTCAAACAGAGATTGTTTATTGGCCTTTCCAGTTCACCGCTCCTCTTTCTTTACGTCGTCCTTTACTGTCCATGCAATGAGACTCTGGAATCAGCTACAAACCAATATAAGACTCGCTCCGTCCTTGGCATGCTTTAAGAAGCGACTGAAAAACCTCTTGATTTCTAGTCAGTAAAATAACGTGTTTCATTCCTGATTTTTCTTTTCCTTTCCTCTCCACCATCCCTTCCTTTCCTTTTGATTGATTATATCTCACTTTATATGAAAAATAATGTTCGGGTGAATGTCCGTCAATGTAGGGTTCGTGGGCATATGCTCACTTATATGTTTATGGATTTCGTGGGAATGGATAGTCATTTGAATGATTGATGTAATCACGTAACTTGCTTTATTTACTTTTGTTTAATTGGTTGGAAGAGATTGCCGCCTGGTAATAAGCCCGCCAGATTGTATTGGCAATAAAAGTGTTAAATAAATAAATAAATATCACAGTGCGGGATTCAAACCGGCGACCTACCGCTCGAGAATTCAGTGCGTTCCCGCTCGGCCATGTACTTCTTTTCCTCGCCCAATGCCCGATCGGGGTCTGTTTAAAGATTAACGTGCCATTCAGGTGAAAATGTCTCTACAGGCAAAATCCATCCTCACGAGCCCGATTTACCCCTCTATCGGTTCAACTTCTCAATGATCATATATTTAATAATAAGTAAATAGATAAAGGGGTTACCTGTACGTTACGAGATCACACAAGTGCATATATTGAGCGATACAAATATATTTGAAGATATATGTCGAATCCACACAAACTAATGTAATGATCCACGTTATTGGGATATATTGGAAACCATACGCTTGAAGTACGGAAAAATTCACTATCAAAACATAAAATAAAAACGTCTGGAGAAACCCTCGTTTGAAATGATTATCAAACGTATCAATAAATCCACCTTTTTTCATTTCAATATCACAAGCGATCAAATCGTTGAAGAACGAGCAAAACCCTTTAGTGTTAATCAATTTTATTAAAGGTACTATTACGCCTACCATTTCAAATATAGTTGCGATGCCAATTACCCAACTTGTAAAGTTTGTATTCAGAAAATATTCCCCCAGAAAGTAAAAAAGACAAACGAAAATAGTGAAAATGTATATCAGAGTTCCTATAGATCGTATTATTGAATATTTCGTTACGTGAAATTGTGGTGTGTTATTCGCGACAGTAAACGAGTACGGAACCATACCGAGTAACTTTGCAACATAGTTAAAGTAACTGATATTTCTATATTCAATGTATGATTGGTGTTTACTATATTTTGTTTGAAACATTTTGAAAATACGTTTTTAGGAATACGATAGACACGGTCGACGTATTTCATATATTAATAATATATTGAAAGTCTGAGTATCATCGGGACCTTTCCAAACATATAATTGAATTAATGTTTATTTACGAGTATTAGTTCAACAGCAACATAATATTTATATAATTGTCTGTGAATAATGAAAAACTAATATCAATACATATTGCAATCATGATTAATTTGGCTTGTAAAAAATGTCACCTGTTTCGTTTATGTGTAAAATAAACAAATAAATAATAATATCATCAACCAGGGTCGATCCACTGCTGGATGAAGGTCTCCCAAAGTTGACTCCAAATAGTTCGATATTTTGCTCGTTGATGGCATGTGACGCTGCCATGCTTCCTGATTTCGTCTATCCGGCGTATCTTCGGTCTTTTTTTGGGCCTCTTTATGCCTCTTGGGCATCATTGGATTATTTCGGTTGTCCATCGGGAGTCTGACATTCTTGCTACGTGTCCTGCCCATTGCCACTTTATTTTCTTGGACACCTTTAAAACGTTTTCTACCTTTGTCATGTAGCGAATCCAGGTGTTTACATGTTCTCGTATTTGGTTCGTGTCAAAAGTACTCGAGAATCGGTTAGTTAAGATCTTGGTATTTTTTTTGTAAAGGGTAGGTAGCATGCTGATCGGACGGTAGTTCTTAAGATCCTCTTGATCGCCTTTCTTGTGGAGTAGTATTACGGTTGCAGATTTCCAATCTTCTGGAATGTCTTTTTCTAGAAAGCACTTGTTGAAAAGTGTTGATAAGATTTTATGCACTTCTCGACCTGTTTGTTTAAGGACATTAATGGACAAACCGTCGGTACAAACAGCCTTTCCGGATTACATGCCGTTTATTGCGTATCTGATTTCTCCTGGTCATCGGGATATGTTCGTCCTCAGTTGTTTCCAGATTTGAGTTTGTATCTGGTACGGTTACCGTATCTGTATCGGCATATAGTTTTCTATAAAATTCTTCCGCTCTCTTCAGGATAATGTCTAGTTGTTTAGTTACAGTACTCGTATTATCAGAAAGTTTAAGTGCAATGATGTGGCGTTTTCTTAAAGACAATTTTTGCTTAAGCTTTTTGAGACTTATTCTATTCTCAATCGTCCTGTGAATCATTTTTGTATTATATTCGCGGATATCTTTGCGAATATTTTGGCGTAGCATTTTATTGATCTCTGAGAAATATGGTGATGTAGAAGTTAGTTGTGTAGATATCATTTTTCTTTTTTGTTTAATAATATCTAATGTTTCCTGCAACAATTTTGATTCTTTTTGATAATATTAGCCACCGTAGTTTGTTGCACTCTATACTATCTGTTCTGCTATTGATTCTATTGTAATCGGAAGCTCTGGTTCGCTAAGATTCTCAAATAGATTTTTAAGGTCTAGTTGGAATCCATTTTTATTGTTTAGCAAATAGATCATTTTCTATTATTATTTATTCCTTTTTCTTAACCACTTTGAGACGTTCAGTTTTGATGTTGATCCTTATTTTGTCTCTTGCTAGGCGATGATCGCTGCCTGTTTTAAAGCTGCTGAAAACAGTACAGTCTTGGACAGTAAATATTTGGTTTGACAAGATGTATTCGATTTCACTTGTGTTACCTGTCGTGCTTCTCCATGTCCATTTTCTAGTCTTTCTTTTTGAAAAATGAATTCATAACACAAAGTGAATTGAGCAAACTCTACAAGCCTGTACCCTCTGTCATCAATCTCGGGTGCCTATGCCAAATTTTCCTACTGATTCGTCGTATTTGTGGAGACCACCGAGTCTTGCGTTGAAATCTCCGATTACAAATTTGAAGTGAGATGTGTCCGCGTTATACATATTTTGGATTTCTCGATAGTATGTTTCTTCAGTACGAGTATATTCTATGTGCCGAATCCAATTTTGGTATATTAAAATTTGGCGTGTTATTCAAAATGTTGTGTGTTATTCATCCATACAACCCGAACAACTTGGCGACGTAGTTACAATGGCTAGGCCTTTCACAGTGCTTGTCCGATTTCCTTTTTTTGTGTCATACATTTTACAATATTTTATTTAAGAAAAAATCTAACTTCTCTATGCTGTTTGAAATAAAAGAAACTGAAAATATAACATTTAATAATCGTTGCTTTTCAACTTATTTGTCAATCCTTTTTTTGGCAATAGTTGTCAACAAAATAAACACAATCGATCAATAAGTCCCGGGACTAACTACTTAAACAACATTTGTTTGCCAAAATTCTTTGTTCATCAACATAGTCTCCTTCAAGAGCGATACATTCATTCCAACGCTTTCCTAACTTTTCTATGCCAGCCGTGTAGAACGATTTATCTTTGGTTTCAAAATAGGCGTTAGTTTCGGGAATCACTTCTTCATTAGAACCAAATCTCTTTCCCTGGAGCTTCTTTTTGAGGTCTGTGAACAGTCAATAGTTGCTGAGGACCAAATCTGGAGAATACGGTGGGTGCGGAAGCAATTGGAAGTACAACTCATGCAATTTGGCCATCGTTACCATCGACTTGTGACATGGTGCATTGTCCTGATGAAAGCTAACTTTTTTCTTCTTCATATGGGGCCAGTTTTTGCAATTTCTGCCTTCAAACGCTCCAATAACGCTATGTAATATTCGCTATTGGTGGTTTTTCCCTTTTCAAGGTGATCGATGAATATTCTACCATGCGCATCCCAAAATACGGAGGCCATAATCTTCCCAGCCGACTGTTGAGTTTTTGATCTCTTCGGACGACTTTCACCGGCTGCTCTCCACTCAGTTGACTGCCGATTTGATTCCGGAGTATAGTGGTGGATCCAAGTTTCTTCCATTGTCACATACCGATGCAAAAAATCCTGTTTATTTTGCGGAAACAGTGCCAAATAGCGCTCTGATTCATCGATGCGTTGTTTCTGTTCCATTGTGAGCAAACGCGGCACCCATTTCGAAAATAGCTTTTTCATGACTAAATGCTCATGCAAAATAGTGTAAACACTACCAAATGATATCTTCAGGATGTCAGCTATCTCACGCAACTTTACTTTGCGATTTTCCATCACGATTTTGAGGGTTTTTTTAATGTTTTCTGGTGTAACAGCCTCATTTGGACGACCAGAGCGTTCAGCATCATTTGTGTCTGTACGACCGCGTTTGAAATCAGCATACCACCGACAAATGGTTGTTTTTGACGGAACAGAGCTCGGATTACACTTTTCAAGCCATCGCTGAGTTTAAACGGTATTTTTTCCCATTAAAAAGCAATGTTTTATCAACACATGAAATTCAGCTTTTTCCATTGTTTTGAAAATAGCAAAAGTAGCATCACTAAAACCACTGTAACTCATTGACACAATGTCGGAATGTCATGAAAGTTTGCCACGTAACTTCTAAAGGTTGGTACTATAATAACTGAAAATGGTATGGATTTGTTATTAGAGGCGCCATCTGTAGGTTAGTCCCGGGACTTATTGATCGATGTGTTAATTATGACTCCCGCGTAAGAGCTTTTGAATAATGTGTGTGAGGAAGTCAGGCAAGCGCGTATGCTTTGTAATTTGATTCTTACGTGACAGTTTTTCGATAACGTATGACAAAATGTGTGCGTTGAAGTCAGGCAAGGGTGTATTATGTCACGTTATTTGTTATGTCAAATTAATTTTGATGATCAGAATCTTTGCGATATATTTTTATCTATTTAAAAATCAAGGAGAATTGGTATTTGATAGATGTCACATTGTGATTATATGGTAGGTATGGACTCATGTTGAAAAAGGATTGACAGCAGGCAATATAATAGGTTAGTCAAAAAGTTTTGAAAGCGACATCTATGGAGCAGTAGAAAACCAAAATTTCTACGCCATTTTAATATTTCATCTTTCATAAGAACGTACTCAAAATTTCATTTCGATCTGTCAATTCATTTCATCGCCTGTTTTGAAATCTTTCGAATCATTCGCTACCGATCTTATTGTACAATAAATCAGAATTAGAAAATTTATAGCCGTGTATATCAGAACTGCAATAGCGTGAGTCATTCCCAATTTAGTAATACGAAAATGTGGTGTATTATTCACAACCGTAAAATAGTACGGAACAATACCGAGCAACTTTGCAACATAGTTAAAATAACTTAATTTTTTATACGCCTCGTATGAGTTCTCGCAATTTGTTTTGAACATTTTTAGTATTTCGGAAATACGCGTAAGAACTATATTAAGTTTTAGGAAATTGTGACAAATGAAAATTTTATTTGTGTAATTTAAAATTTTAAATTTAAGGCAGCTTATTTGTATATTTAATTGTCACCTTTTATTTTATTTCTTTATTAAATGGGTGATAGCTGTCAAGTGTAACTGAGTTAATTAAATTGTCAATTTTCTTTTTAATACAATTCCCACTTGATTTTTCTTGGATATTATGAGACAAGATAATCGCGAAGGTCTACAAGGTTCTATAATATAATGTATATTTCTACTAATTATATTATATACTAAGTATTTTGGAAATAACGCGTAACAACTTATTTAAGCGTAAGGTAATTGTGACAAATGAATCACTTAAATTTGGTTTTATATAATTTTAAAATAAAATAAGATTATTATAAATATTTAATTGTAACCTTTCATTTTAATTTTTATATTCATACACGTATAATGACTGTCAAGAAAAAATGAGTAAATTAAATTGTCATTTTAGCTTTTGAAGACGATGTCTACGTGACATTTATTGGATAATGTGAGACAAGATTTATGTAAAGGAATAAAACAAAGGTGATGTATGGGTCGTACGCGTCACATATATTTATAATTTTCTATATTTTATTACCTCTTAACATTGTTTTGAAAACATGGCTTTAATATTGTTATATTGTAATAAAACTTCCCTTTGTATTAATTATTATTCCCTTGTCTTCGCATTATCACTACGGACGGCCCCTGCGCGCTATAATCGCGTGGTAAGCATTCGACTAGCAAAGGGTTGCTGCAGATTGCATCCTTACTGAGGTTATTAGAATAAATCGAGCGCAACGCTTTTATATACTGGGGTATGTAGGTAGGTATAGATTCGCAAAGTACAAACTACTGCACCTGATCATCCAAGGCAAAATAGAAGGCCGAAGAGGTGTTGGCAGGAGGCAAATCTCCGGGCTCCAAATATACGTGATTGGACTGGCATGAGGGGCGTTGGAGATCTTTGTCGGGCTGCCGGGGACAAAGATATCTACTCTCAAGTGATAACTTACGTTGGGGGGACCTGACATGACACTGAGAAGAAAAAGAAGGATCATTCAGCCAGAAGAGTCATTTTGCAATAGTGTGAGTAACACTCTCTGTATTACACAACTTATGTGGTGGTATTGGTTTTAAAATGCCACACGATCGGTTTGCGCAGAGCGCACGTTTGTATTGTTAAAATAGTCGGTGATTAGAAAAACACTACCGTGTCGAAATTAGGAGTGCGATTTTTGTCTAATGTAATGTATAATTCAAATTTTTTCGAAAGCTTAGAATGTACTCGTACTTTGTTATAACTTAAAGTATCCTAGAATTTAGTATCACACCATCCACTATTATTTTAAAACTGTATTATTTGGCATTGTAATTATGATACATTAATATGTTTTTTAGGATTATTACAATTTAAACTGACAACTTTTTTAATTCACAAAACATGTGTGTTCATTTCAATGTTTGAATATAAAATATTATTTTTATATTTTTTTGCTTTTTCACTTCATTAAAAAAAATAAAGGGACAAGTTTTTCTAAACGCAGTGTTGTTATTCACACTATTGCAAAATAACTCTTCAAGCTGAATGATTTATACCAGTAGCATGACGTCCATAGATGCTGAGGAAGCGCCGCATCTCTCCTAATGGTTGAATGTTGTTAAAGAAAAAAAAACTAATTTTGTAATTTTTTAGCATATCAAATAATATTAAATAGGACGAACGTGATAGCATAAAGAATGCCAAATTTACTATGTCACCGCTACAGTACGCACGTACATACATTCAAGGTCAAGCGAGTAAGCTATGAGTAATGTAGCTTCTCTTGCGCACACGCACTTGGGTTTCCCGCGCAAACAATGGAGAACCACCACGACCGACATTCGCTCGTTAAGTCTAGCGAGGAAGCTATAGGAACGGTAGCTTCCACCTCGCATGCATTTTTTTAATATCTCAATCTCGTCACTGGTAGGTGCATATGGTATATATATTGTGATAGGTGCTGCTCTGTAGGTAGGTAAGATTTTTATACTGCCTCAAGTGATCGTAACTTTTGTTCAATACCAGTGGATGCTGCTTTTTGTTCTTTATGCTATTCATATCAATAATCTAATTGGAACGGGAGGTTTCGAATCTCAGGTTTATGTGGATGATACTTTTGTTTTTTAGATTCTGTGATGCAAGTGGGGAATTATTCTGATAACAGCATTCTAAAAATCTTTCATCGAATGTCAAAAATAAATTAAAATCAAATCCAAGTGAAACCGAATTTCTCTGGGTGGCTTCACCGTATCGACATCATCTTGATGAGAATGCTTTATTAGTTATGGGTGTTCATATTTTTACAAAAAGATAGCATATAATTTCTCTGGGTGGCTTCACCGCGTTTACATCATCTTGATGACAATGCTTTATTAGTTATGGGTGTTCATATTTTTACAAAAATAAAGCATATAATTTCTCTGGGTGGCTTCACCGCGTTTACATCATCTTGATGAGAATGCTTTATTAGTTATGGGTGTTCATATTTTTACAAAAATATAGCATATAATTTATCTGGGTGGCTTCACCGCGTCGACATCATCTTGATGAGAATGCTTTATTAGTTATGGGTGTTCATATTTTTACAAAAAGATAGCATATAATTTCTCTGGGTGGCTTCACCGCGTCGACATCATCTTGATGAGAATGCTTTATTAGTTATGGGTGTTCATATTTTTACAAAAAGATAGCATATAATTTTTCGGTGTCATCTTGATTGAAAGCTCTCCTTCGATAGACAAATTTGTTTTACGGTGTCTTCAGGTTAAGAGTTTTTATAGTCTAAGAGAGTTAAAATGTGTACGTCGATGTTTTCCAACCAAGAAAATAAAAACTATTCTTAATTGATTTGTCGTATCGCGTCTGGATTATTGTCAACTCTATTTTTTGTGGTTTGACTGATTCACAGATTTCTAGACTGCAGTCTGTTTTCAATGCAGCTGCTAGGCTGATATATGGTAGTCATAAATGAGGCTTCCATGGTAACTATTATTTGTAGCAATTTTTTTTAATGGTTTTTAATTCGTTTTTAAATTTGTCGTCGATTAAGGGCTGCTAAGTAATCTAGGAACCATACAATCAAAGGCAGCGAATGTATGATTATAAGGTTGGTTGGAAGCTGCTGGAATTAAAGAATCTGAATAAGTGTATTTTCTATATATGTCAAAGTCGAATGAACTTTATCTTAAGAATCGAGCAAAAGTTCGAACAGAATTTCAGGCTTGTTTATGCTTCCCTGATGATGAGGGGAGAACATCAAAACCGGTAGGGTTATACCGTTGTGTCATTCGTGGGGTGTAGCACAGCGTGGGAACTGAATCGATCGCCTTCCGCATGGAAATCCAGTGCGTTATCGCGCGGCCGTGCACATAAGCTATTTAGACCATTTATTTCAAGCTGTATACAAGAGTCATTGTTGCTGGGTGCTGATGCCGAAGATCCCCACGCCATTCCAACGTCAATTCAGTTGGAAAGTGAAGCTGTGCCGTGGTGTTTTATTTCTTTTTTTTTCTGTTCTTTAAGTGAGTGAGTCGTTGCACACCAGCAACACTGTTGTTATTTATCCGATGGGATACTGAAGTGAAATTACCAGAGCACACCTGCATGTATTTTACTTTTTGAAAGAATTTATATGTTATCACCGAGCTCATATGTAAGACCGAAGCTGTACCCCAGAATACTAAGTTGAAAAAATGACTCATTCAAGGGGTATAGCGTGTAGGGTTCGAACTGGTGACTGTCCGCACGAAAGTTCAATGCGTTATCGCGCAGTCATGCACCTCCAAGCGTACTGAGTGTCATATGATACTTGTAATAAATAACGTTTATTTTCTTATGAATAACATTGAGTATTTTCACGAACAAGTCTCCCTCGATGCAAGACACCGAACATCTCGAGCACTAAAGCAACAGGCACAATAAATATAATAAGTATTATGACGATATCGATTCAATCCATTAAAAAATTGTCCTCGTTTTGCTATAGGTGCCTTGGTATTCCCAATGCCCGATCGAACTCTTCAAATTGGTTATGACTGTACAGGTAAAATTCATCCGCTTGACCCCGAGTTTCCTCTCCTTTGTTCAACTTCTCCTTCCTCATGTATTTAATAATAATAAGAAAAAGATATATGATTTACCTGCATGTTATCAGATCACAGAAGTACGTATGTTGAGTGATACAAATCAATTTGAAGATATATGTCGAATCCGTACAAACGAAATAAATCGTCGTTTCGATTGGGATATTCTGGAAGCTGTACGCTTGAAACACGATGATTATTACTGTTGAAACATAAAATCCAACTGCCTGATGAAACCCTCTTCTTAAATGATCGTCAAATATATTCTTTAGACCAATTTTATTCATTTCAATATCACAAACGATCAAATCGTTGAAGAACGAACAAAACCCGTTGGTGTTTATCAATGTTATTAAAGGTATTAATAAACCTGCAGTTTCAATCATAACCGCAACTCCAATTACTGACCATCAAAAGGCTTCATGTAGACAACAGTAGTTCGAAAAGTATAAAAGGCAAATACTAACAGTGAAAATGTATATCAGAGTTACTAAAGCTTGTATTATTGAAAATTTCGTTACGCGAAAATATGGTGTGTTATTCACGACAGTAAACGAGTACGGAACCATACCGAGTAACTTTGCAACATAGTGTTTATCAATGTTATTAAAGGTATTAATAAACCTGCAGTTTCAATCATAACCGCAACTCCAATTACTGACCATCGAAAGACTTCTCGTAGACAACAGTAGTTCGAAAAGTATAAAAGGCAAAGACTAACAGTGAAAATGTATATCAGAGTTACTAAAGCTTGTATTATTGAAAATTTCGTTACGCGAAAATATGGTGTGTTATTCACGACAGTAAACGAGTACGGAACCATACCGAGTAACTTTGCAACATAGTGTTTATCAATGTTATTAAAGGTATTAATAAACCTGCAGTTTCAATCATAACCGCAACTCCAATTACTGACCATCGAAAGACTTCTCGTAGACAACAGTAGTTCGAAAAGTATAAAAGGCAAAGACTAACAGTGAAAATGTATATCAGAGTTACTAAAGCTTGTATTATTGAAAATTTCGTTACGCGAAAATATGGTGTGTTATTCACGACAGTAAACGAGTACGGAACCATACCGAGTAACTTTGCAACATAGTGTTTATCAATGTTATTAAAGGTATTAATAAACCTGCAGTTTCAATCATAACCGCAACTCCAATTACTGACCATCGAAAGGCTTCACGTAGACAATAGTAGTTCGAAAAGTATAAAAGGCAAAGACTAACAGTGAAAATGTATATCAGAGTTACTAAAGCTTGTATTATTGAAAATTTCGTTACGCGAAAATATGGTGTGTTATTCACGACAGTAAACGAGTACGGAACCATACCGAGTAACTTTGCAACATAGTGTTTATCAATGTTATTAAAGGTATTAATAAACCTGCAGTTTCAATCATAACCGCAACTCCAATTACTGACCATCGAAAGGCTTCACGTAGACAACAGTAGTTCGAAAAGTATTAAAGGCAAAGACTAACAGTGAAAATGTATATCAGAGTTACTAAAGCTTGTATTATTGAAAATTTCGTTATGCGAAAATATGGTGTGTTATTCACGACAGTAAACGAGTACGGAACCATACCGAGTAACTTTGCAACATAGTGTTTATCAATGTTATTAAAGGTATTAATAAACCTGCAGTTTCAATCATAACCGCAACTCCAATTACTGACCATCGAAAGGCTTCACGTAGACAACAGTAGTTCGAAAAGTATTAAAGGCAAAGACTAACAGTGAAAATGTATATCAGAGTTACTAAAGCTTGTATTATTGAAAATTTCGTTATGCGAAAATATGGTGTGTTATTCACGACAGTAAACGAGTACGGAACCATACCGAGTAACTTTGCAACATAGTGTTTATCAATGTTATTAAAGGTATTAATAAACCTGCAGTTTCAATCATAACCGCAACTCCAATTACTGACCATCGAAAGGCTTCACGTAGACAATAGTAGTTCGAAAAGTATAAAAGGCAAAGACTAACAGTGAAAATGTATATCAGAGTTACTAAAGCTTGTATTATTGAAAATTTCGTTACGCGAAAATATGGTGTGTTATTCACGACAGTAAACGAGTACGGAACCATACCGAGTAACTTTGCAACATAGTGTTTATCAATGTTATTAAAGGTATTAATAAACCTGCAGTTTCAATCATAACCGCAACTCCAATTACTGACCATCGAAAGGCTTCACGTAGACAATAGTAGTTCGAAAAGTATAAAAGGCAAAGACTAACAGTGAAAATGTATATCAGAGTTACTAAAGCTTGTATTATTGAAAATTTCGTTACGCGAAAATATGGTGTGTTATTCACGACAGTAAACGAGTACGGAACCATACCGAGTAACTTTGCAACATAGTGTTTATCAATGTTATTAAAGGTATTAATAAACCTGCAGTTTCAATCATAACCGCAACTCCAATTACTGACCATCGAAAGGCTTCACGTAGACAACAGTAGTTCGAAAAGTATTAAAGGCAAAGACTAACAGTGAAAATGTATATCAGAGTTACTAAAGCTTGTATTATTGAAAATTTCGTTATGCGAAAATATGGTGTGTTATTCACGACAGTAAACGAGTACGGAACCATACCGAGTAACTTTGCAACATAGTGTTTATCAATGTTATTAAAGGTATTAATAAACCTGCAGTTTCAATCATAACCGCAACTCCAATTACTGACCATCGAAAGGCTTCACGTAGACAATAGTAGTTCGAAAAGTATAAAAGGCAAAGACTAACAGTGAAAATGTATATCAGAGTTACTAAAGCTTGTATTATTGAAAATTTCGTTACGCGAAAATATGGTGTGTTATTCACGACAGTAAACGAGTACGTAACCATACCGAGTAACTTTGCAACATAGTTAAAGTAACAAATATTTCTATATTCAATATATGATTGTTGATTATTATCTTTTATTATAGTCATTTTGAAAATTAAATGAATATAGGGAAAATATTGGAAGAGCCGATTCCAAATTGATAGCGCGACATTATCAATTGATAGCACAAAATATTATGTTTGTAAAAAATGTTTGATTGTTTGAACAAACGTGATTGAAAGACTTACGCTTTAAGCCATTGTTACCGATCAAATAAATGACTGAATTATATGAATTGGTTAAATTTAATTTCTCACATATTAATTTAATCTTCATTTGTGTATTCAACTTTTTAATTTCCTTTAAGAGCAATTTAATTTTTTTTTTTCAAATGATACGCGAAGCGATAAGTATGTTTAATTACTTTGACAAAACATTAATTGTTGAAGATAAATCGTTATTTGTGTTGTCATAGAGGATATACGACGTTCGTGGCCTATTTGTGTAACTCTTTATTACCACATACTCGTAGATGCTTCGAAAATGTGGAACTCTGATCAATAATTCGTCTACCATATCAGCTCAATACGACTAAGAACGCGTGTCATGTAAATATTCCAAAGGATCTTTTCCCAGATGTTTATATATATTGTACCAAGTCAACGTGTCATCCGGATATATTCTTTTACTTGTCAGCATCGTAATATGAATGGATGGCAATTAATTTTTTTTCCTTTATATTTTGAACAAATTTTTGCATTTAAGATGTTAGTGATACGCAAGACAAACTATGATATAACCTTTCGTTGGATCCCACCTCCACGTACGCTGTTATGGGGGACAAAGCAAGTCCCCATCCAGCGCGATCTACACTGGAAGATCGAAATCTTCTTTATGAATGGGATGTCACATAATGACGAAGAAGAGACTGCCCAAAGGGACTCATTTTCCGGTGGCGACACGCCTGAGTGTGAAAAGAATAGCGGTGGATACGGACTTATGACCCGACATCACGAAAAAAGGGAAATGACTCGCAACGCACATTTTTTTACTTTGGTTTAAGACCTGGAGTTCAAACAGTACAGCAAGTTGTCAGTACTTTCACAAAAATCTTCAAATGCAACAAAACTATCCTTTGACGCCACTAGATTGGTGTAGCCAATCGGCCCGAAGACGAACCGATACAAGCCGTTGGAGTTCCCTTCGGAAATTACCGACTCAATTTTCCTCGCGGTACCACAGCATTTGCTCTGCGGTGTTCCAAATGGCCGCAAAAATTGCAAAAGGGCAAAGGAACAAAATTGAAGCTAAATAATTTGCCATTAAAACTCCTTTGACCGGAGAGAAATTATGTAGTCCAATAGTTTGGTTGTGCCCACGGGGAGCCGACGCGATGCAAAGAAAAAAAATTAAATGTCTCTCTTCTCACGGAGGAAGACTACCAACGATGATGCTAAACCGACAACTGAGCCTATAGACAGGCTTTAAAAATCGCGTGAGGGGTCATACCTGGCAAGGAGTGACGGCGGACGTCACCTATACTCGCGAGCTAACCCTTACCGAGAAGGATATTACGGTGCATCGCTGGACCTCCAGATTCAACGGAGCGAGAACCGTTAAGACCGAGAGTGTTTCCGCCAAGCATGCCCTATAAGTCCTATAAGCGATAACCAACTGCGTCTTCCGTTGGCCGCCAATCAGCATCTGAGAGCAGACTTCTATGTGCCCAGCACCTGGCTGCATAGCACACAATTCTCAAGAATTCTGCACTATAGTAGAGTCTGCTCGTATGAAACGGTAGGCCCCAAATGGACTTCGCTAAGCGCGTCACAGTTTGAAAAGCCTTTTTTGCACTCAGCAGGGATGATTTTATATGGGATAATATATCCAGGCCACGGTCGATTGTCACTCCGATATACGTTGTCTCCCGTACGACGCGAACATTGTTCCTGAAAATGAAATTGTAGGGGCGCGTGCAAAAGACCCTTTCAACAGTATACCGCATGTTTTATGCGGAGCCAAGTTTAGTATATTTCTGGACCCCCACTCACCAATGAGAAGTTCTCGATCGAAACCGCTGAGAGACAGAAAGCAATAGAGCAAAGGCTGGTGTATCGGGCAAAACAGTTCAAGGGAAGTAAATCTACTCATAATGGAGTCTTGGCCCCAAAATTCTTGGCAGTCAACATATTTAAAAAAAAAACATTTAAACATGAACATTCTATCAAAACGTTTATATACTCGTATACTTACCAAAGAAAAATAAATGGCAAATGTACAGCTATATTATGTAGATACGTTTTTTAATTAAAAACTACTTTGCATTCACCGTGGTAAATTAAAAAAATAATACAAAAATCAATATTGTGATACCTTATTTCGGTCAATAAATGTCACGTAAGAAGGGGAATAACAAATGAATTTATTTCTGATTATTCTTACCATATATGGAGTTCCATAAATTAAATAGCCCTATGCCTACACCCGTCCCTGTGCCCTCTCGCCAACTACCTATCAAATACCGCTAACGCGTATCTCGTACGCGGCGACAAACAATAGTGGTCATAAAAATATACAACTCTTATTTCGTTTGCCACAGGTATAACCGCTCTTTTTTATTTATATCGTCCTTTACTGTCCATGCAGAAATAGACGCCAAATTCACGTACTGCCTCTATTGTATAATATCCTTAACTGTCCCGCCGCCCCCTCTTATCTCGCTGAAAATTAACAGTCTTTTTAATCATGGATTAGCGCTACGCTCAAACAGATATTATTTATTGGTCTTTCCAGTTCACCGCTCCTCTTTCTTTACGTCGTCCTTTACTGTCCATGCAGTGAGACTGGAATCAGTTACAAACCAATGCTAGACTCGCTCCGTCATTGGCACGCTTTAAGAAGCAAGTGAAAAACACTCTTAATTTCTAGTCAGTAATACTAGTATAACGTGTTTCATTCCTGTTTTTTTTTCATCTGTGGACGCAAAAAAATTAGGCCTCGGCCACACAGGTAGGAGCCTCGCTTGGTGCTTAGAGATACGCTGCGAGCTAGGTGGCATATCCTGGCGAACCAACGCATCGCATACTATCGTAATGGCCACACTGCACGCTTTGCGTCACGCTACATGACGATCAGTCACCTAGTGAGTCTCCTAGCGAACAGACGTGTTGGTTAATTTTATTGTATCACCAAGTGATTTTATAAGATGGTGGAAGTTTTAATAACAGCTGTGTATAAAAGGGAACCTTTGTGGAACCCATCGAGCAAATTATACAAAATGTACCTGTAATAAAATCACTTTGGATTGAAGTTGCAAAGGAAATAAAGATGGTAAGTTGTAATGAAATTGGTTAGTTTTGAGATTGGCATCGTTTATTGACTAAACCGCTCCCAAATGTCAAATGAATTTGTGCGAAGCACTTTGGTGTGGCCAGGCATGAAATCACCTAGTATATTAGTCACATAGCACCTAGCGATCAGTTTGGTGTGGCCTTAGTCTTAGGAACGAGACTAGGCTTTATTTTCCAGATTGTAAAGCAGATATTTGTTTTTCATGCTTTAAAATTTCTAATACCAAAAGTGTTTTTATTTTTTTGCAAACCTCCAAACGAGCACGGTGCAAATAATTACATAAAAATAACTGAAAACATTTAATTTTTACACGCTTTCGTAAAATCTATTTTGACAAAATTCACACAATGAAAAATATTATTAAAAAGAATCTGAATATTTAAGGAATACGCATAGAAAAAGAACTAAAGGAAACATTAAATAAAAGTAATTTACCTTTTTGTTATTAGATCGCAAAAGTGTGCGCATTGCACTATATTCACGATACCATACGTAATCGGCAAAACAATTATGAACATATCCAGCACAAATATATTTGTGATTCTTATTCCATCTGTTTGAATTTTAAGGATTGAAAAGGATAGTAAAATTAATGTCGCTGAATAAAAAATGATTATCTGCGGATAAGTGTTATACAATACATTCTGGCAAAGTGAAAAGTGTTTGAATCTTTCCAAATCAATATCGAATCTGATTAAATCGTTCAAGAATGTACAGAATAAGTTTCTGTTCATAAATATTATAGAAGGTATCAGTAATAATATTAGCAACCATACTTTATAAAATGTGAATACGCCAGCATTAAAATCTTTCGAATCATTCAAGGCCATTCTTACAATCCAATTCAGTATAAATATAAAATGTATAGCCGTGTATATCAGAAGTGCAATAGCGTGTGTCATTCCCGATTTAGTAAAACGAAAACGTGGTGTGTTATTCACAACCGTCAAACGGTACGGAACCAAACCGAGCAACTTTACAACATAGTTAAAATAATTCAATTTTTTATACGTCTCGTATGATTTCTTATTATTCGTTTTAAACATTTTTTTATTATTTTGGAAATAACGCGTAAGCACTACATTAAGTTTAAGGAAATGGTGACAAATGAAGTATTGATATTCCTATTTATATGATTTTATAGTTAAAATTTAAAGGCAGTTTATTTCTCTTTTTAATTCTAACCTTTCAATTTTTTTTATATTTAATTGGTGATTGCTGTCAATTATAACTGAGTCAATTAAATTATCATTTTTTTTTATACAATCCCCACTTGTTTTTTTGGATAATATGGCCCTTGATACACAAGATACTTAAAATTTAAAAGGCAGTTTATTTATCTTTTTAATTGTCACCTTTCATTTTATTTTTATGTTTAATGGGTGATAGTTGTCAATTATAACTGGGTCAATTTAATTGTCAATTTTCTTTTTACATTATTCCCACTTGATGTTTCTAGGGTAATATGGCCCTTGATACACAAGGTAAACGCGAAGGTCTAGAAGGTTCTATAATATAATTTCCTTTATTTCTACTTATTATTTTTATACCAATTAGAGGCCACCTTTTTTTCTTGTGAGTAATTTAAAATTTGGTTAAAAATGAAGTAATTATGATAGTAGGCGGTAAATTGATTTTTGGTTTACCATATATTTTAACTTCTTTGGAGTCTTGTCGTCGGTCTATCTCTCTCTCTTTCTCTCTCTCTCTCTCTCTCTCTCTCTTTCTCTCCCATGGCGACTAAAGTTTTCAGAACTGATTCAGAGGATGACATGTTTCAAGTAAGAAAGGAAACAAAAGTGCGCATTATTCTGGTCCTCATGTGTCTCTCCCGGTCTATAATGTTTTTCAGACACACAATGTTAGAAATAGAAGCTCACTATGAGGTGAAGAAGTTAAATGTAGATCTTAGAACTTCTAAGTTTGTCTATCTCTGTTCTCGTCGTCGCTGCTGGGCCTTGTAGTTGAGGATCCCTTCGCCATTCCAATGCCTATTCAAGTGGAAAGCGAAGCCGTGCCGTGGAGTTTTTTTAAGTGTATGAGCCGTTGCACACAGGAAACTCGCGGCCACATCGTCGTACTGGATCCGATGGCGCACCGAAATGAGACGATCGGACCACATTGGCTGGATTTTTATTTTTGTTATTTGAAAGAATAAATATGGTCGAAGTCAAAGGTATTCATATAGCCCCGATTACTAGTCGGAATAAATGCCTGTCATTCTAGGGGCGTAGTATAGTGCGGGGTTCGTACCGGTGACCTTCCGTATGGCAGTTCAGTGCCTTGCCGTGCAGCCATGCACTTCACATATGTTGTAGTTTGTATTCTGTATTCTCGAAGTATGTGTTCAACCCAACATTGCTCCGTAACTAGGAAGATCCAAATTTGAGTAAATTCAGCGCTTATACAAAGGGCAGAAGAGATGCAATCCACGAGTTTTTTTTTTTAAATCTGCATATTTTAGGTATACACATGGAAAGCCCCTTAAGATAGGGAAGAATAATTAAATAAACCTTATTTACCTTTTTATTATAAGATCACAAAAGTGTGCGCATTGCGTTATATTCACGTTGGCATACATAGTCGGCGAAACAGTAGCCAAAACCTCTAACACAAATATATATGTGAATTTTATTTTGAATGTTTGAGTTAAATTATTATTATTCCAGCCGGTGTAGATTAAAAAGGATACTAAATTAAAAAGGATACATATTGTTGTTGAATAAAATATGATTATCTGCGGATAAGTGTTATATAATAAATTCTGGCAAAGTGAAAAGTGTTTGAATCTTTCCAAATCAATATCGAATCTGATTAAATCGTTCGAGAATGTGCAGAATAAGTTTTTGTTCAAAAATATTATAAAAGGTATCGATAACGATATTAGCAACCATGCAAAATAAGATAATAATACGCAAGAACTGAAATCTTTGAAACCATTCAATGTCGTTCTTACAATCAAATTCAGTATAAATATAAAATTTATAGCCGTGTATATCAGAACTGCAATAGCGTGTATCATTCCCGATTTAGTAAAACGAAAACGTGGTGTGTTATTCACAACCGTCAAACAGTACGGAACCAAACCGAGTAACTTTACAACATAGTTAAAATAACTCAATTTTTTATACGTCTCGTATGATTTCTTATTATTTGTTTCAAACATTTTTCATTATTTTGGAAATAACCCGTAAGAACTACATTAAGTTTAGGAAATTGTGACAAATGAGTTATTGAAATTCCTTTTTATATGATTTTATAGTTAAAATTTAAAGGCAGTTTTTTTCTCTTTTTAATTCTAACCTTTCAATATTTTTATATTTAATGGGTGATTGCTGTCAATTATAACTGAGTCAATTAAATTGTGAGTATTCTTTTTGATACAATTTTTACTCGATATTTCTTGGATAATATGGCCCTTGATAGACAAGGTAAACGCGAAGGTCTAGAAGGTTCTCTAATATACCTTCCTTTATTTTTACTAATTATTGTATATTAATTAGAGGCCACCTTTTTCCTGTAAGTAATTTAAAATTGGGTTAAAAATGAAGTAGATATGATAGTAGGCGGTAAATTGATTTTTGATTTGCCATATATCATATAGTATTTTAATTTCTTTGGAGTCTTGTCGTCGGTCTCTCTCTCTCTCTCTCTCTGTATGTCTGTCTCTCCGTCTCTCACTTTCTCCCCGTCATCCTCATAGTTGAGGGTCATCATATTCATGGTTTAAAACCTGGCTCAGAGTAGAGTTGGTAATGTCCTTGATCTGGTCAGTCCAATGTAAGGGAGCGCGGTCTCTTGGTCTCTCACCAGAAACATTGCCAGCATGACATATTTTCAAGACTTGGATAGACTATGAAAGGACGAGTGTTTTATGGAGATACGATAATAAAGACTTGTTTGTTCTCCTTTCCGTCGAAGATAGTTGTAGCATTTATCTCCAGCACCACATCTCAAACACATCGATCCTCCTTCTATCGATATGATTTAGTGTCCACGTTTTTGCTCCACATAGCAATAAAGAAAACACCAATGCTTCGACGAGTCTCATTTTAATCTTTTTGGATATTTCTTCGCTCTGCCATATTTTGACTAGGCTTGCCATTGCATTCTTCGCCATTCCCACTCCGCACTTGATCTCCATAGTAGAGTCGCTGGAGATGGTGGAGCCAAAGTACACAGTTTCCTCCTCAAATCCTTGGCCGTGAGTAGATCAGGTCATTGAAGTGAAACTTAGATGGACGATCTCGTGACCATGTGAAATCCATAACTGATATACCACTGCGTTTATTTTTCATTATCAACATTTTGTGTTCTAGAGAAAGTAGTTGAATACTTTTCCTGTAATTCGTGAAGCTATCGGAACATTAAAATAAAATTGTTTTGTAGTTCGTCTTCCTTGTTAAGGTTTCTAACCAAATATGTTTTTCTCAACATATTCAGTTGAAGAAATTACGTAATAGAATGACCGCAGCCATCACCTTCCTATCATTTAATTCATCTGTATATATTTATTTTGTAATATTTTTGATGTGTCAATAATCGTGTATTCGAGTCCCGAATTGGAGCGCCCATGAGGAAAGTTTGGTCTGTAAACGACGCAATAATAGCGGGTTCAAGTCCCGAATTGGAGCGTCTGAGGAAAGTTTGGTCTATACACGACGCAATAATAGTGGTTTCGAGTCCCGAATCGGAGCGCCCATGAGGAAAGTTTGGTCTGTAAACGACGCAATAATAGCGGGTTCAAGTCCCGAATTGGAGCGTCTGAGGAAAGTTTGGTCTATACACGACGCAATAATAGTGGTTTCGAGTCCCGAATCGGAGCGCCCATGAGGAAAGTTTGGTCTGTAACCGACGCAATAATAGCGGGTTCAAGTCCCGAATTGGAGCGTCTGAGGAAAGTTTGGTCTATACACGACGCAATAATAGTGGTTTCGAGTCCCGAATCGGAGCGCCCATGAGGAAAGTTTGGTCTGTAACCGACGCAATAATAGCGGGTTCAAGTCCCGAATTGGAGCGTCTGAGGAAAGTTTGGTCTATACACGACGCAATAATAGTGGTTTCGAGTCCCGAATTGGAGCGCCCATGAGGAAAGTTTGGGCTGCAAACGACACAATAATAGTGGGTTCAAGTCCCGAATTGGAGCGTCCATGAAGAAAGTTTGGGCTGTAAACGCCACTATAAAAATTGCACTCACTGTATGATCCACCGAGAGCATCTAGCTGCAAAGAAGCTTTCTCCTGAGCTAAACACGGTGATGAACGACGCAGATAAGATCATTAATAAAATTCGTAGTTGTGCCATGAACTCCAGGCTGTTCACAACACTGTGCGAGAGTATGGTCTCAAAACACCAACATCTCCTTGTCCACGCAGAAGTGCGGTGGCTATCCAGAGGAAGGGTTCCTTCACGTTTTGTTGAACTGAGGGAAGAAGTAAAACAGTTTTTGAGAGAGCGGAGCCCGGCCCTATTAGAGCCTTTGTTGGATGAGGAATGGATAGATTAACTTGCATATATGGCGGACATATTTAATCTTCTTAATGAACTGAATATTTCTCTCCGAGGGTTTTCTACAAATAGTTTCGTATTAAGAAATAAGATAGATGCATTTAAAAAGAAGCTGGCTCTTTGGGATAGTCGCATACAAAAGGAAAACACAGAAATGTTTCCACTTTTCGAAGAATTTTTATTTTCTGCTGACGTAAACCGGAAATTAATTTCAAACATAATTAGTCAACATTTAAGGGCATTAATTGAAAACTTTAATCACTACTACCCTACCCCGATAATGAGGATCCTCTTAAGGTAAAGGCAATCTATGGATTAATAATCCCTTCATGGAAGACGTCACTTCATGCGCACTTATTACTCGAGAAAAAGAAAACCTAATCGAATTGTCTTGTGATACCACTCTAGTGTCCAGACATAAAATACGAACATTGTCTCAGTTTTGGATATCGATGGAAGTAGAATATCCATCCCTAAGTTACAAAACCATTAAAATATTGTCCGCATTTTCGACTACCTATTTATGTGAGAAGACTTTCTCGGCCATGTCAATAATACAAACGAAGCAGAGAAACAGATTGGATGCCAATGCAGTGCTTCGTCTCTCCGGAACAACATTGAAGCCACCATTCTACTATCAACTATTCTAGCAAAGATGCAACAGCAGATTTTGCACTAACTTTCAAACTAAATATTGCTCACTTAAAATACGAGAAGTTCTCTTATTAACAATTAATCTACTGACCGGTTTCTGATTATTTCAACACACAATTTTATGTCATGTTATATTTGCAATAAAACCGTTATTTGTTTGTTATGTCTACCAGTTATAAAATAAGGCTAAAAACTAATAAACAAAATACTTCATATATAATAGTTTTTATTCCTGCGTTATTGGTCCGCGAAATATTTCGTTTATTTTCACCGGGATGCGGGCGTAAAAAGGTTGGGAAACGCTGCTCTAGACCAGTGTTCCTCAACCGCCGGTCCACAGAAATTTTCTGCCAGTACGCAAATAGTAGTCGGCTTTTTTAAAATGTCTATACTAAAATTTCTCAGAATTTCCAAAATCTCTCTTTAAAAATTAAAATAAATTCATTTGAAAAAAAGTTTTTATATAATTATACTCGTATATTTACATAGGTCTGTAAATATGAAACCGGATTTTTAAAAAAAAATACACATTTATTATATGAAAATGGTAAAAACTATTTTATTCAAAGTATTTCCCATCGCTAGCTACACATTTTTCCTATCTCTCTGACAATTTGTGGATACCACGCCATAAAAACTGGTGCTCTTTTGGGATAAACCAATCATCGAGCAATTTTTGTACATTGTCGTAAGAAGTGAAGCGCTGTTCAGCAAGTGCGTGTCCCATCGATGCAAATAAGTAGTAATCGGATGGAGCCAAGTCTGGTGAGTAAGCCGCATGCGAAAGTATTTGCCAACTAAATGCTTTAATCGTTTCCTTGACCGGTTTTGCTGTGTGCGATGGTGCATTATCATGAAGCAAAATCACTTTGTGTTGCCTCTTTTGATATTCTGGTCGTTTTTCACGCAACGCTTGGTTCGAATCCATCATTTGTTGTCGGTAGCGCTCAGTATTAACGGTTTCGCCAGGTTTTAGCAGCTCATAATAGATAACACCTTTCTGATCCCACCAAACACAGAGCATTGTCTTCCGTCCGTAGCGATTTGGCCTTGCAGTCGATGTCGCTGGTTTGTAACGTATGGAGACGGTTTGTAACGTATGATTCAAACGTATGGAGACGGCTTCTCGTGTCATATTTAATTGATCCGCGAGCTGTTGTTGCATTTGAGCGTCATCCTCATCCAACAATGCTTGCAATTCGGCGTCTTCAAACTTTCTCGGTGGTCTTTCACGTTCTTCGTTTCTTATGTCAAAATTGCCACTTTCGATTTTTTTGAACCACTCAAAGCACTGTGATTTACCAAGAGCATGATCACCGTAAGCTTCGACAAGCATTCGATGCGGTTCTGCAGCAGTATTCTTCAAATGGTAACAGAAAATCAATGGTGTCCGCAAATCGTAGTTTTCAGGCATAAAAACAGATATGTTCAACGCTATGAAAACATATGTAGTTGTACTAAACTTGTATTGTTGCGAGTTAGAAGTATTTGACAAATGTAAACACAAGAAAAAGGCGCCAATGACGCGGCTTGACAGTCACTACATTGACAACTAGAGCCATCTATGAGCAAATTCCGGTTTCATATTTACTGACCTGGTATCTGTTTAAACTACAATATTACTTGATAATATTATTTGCGGCGTGCAGGAGAATCGGAGTGTTTGTTTCAAGGTTTTTCTTCCTTGAAATTCATAGAATTCTCTCCGACTTCTAACAAAGACACGGTATGGTATGTTCCTATCGAGGGATCCAGCATATCCCAAGAATCACAAGTCAGGTTAGCCATGAATGACAATAACTAGCCTATTCCCAATGAATAAGAAATATATTAGCGTGCACTTCCATGAACAGTGCATTTTGATCCAGAAAGTATTACTTTATTTCTCCTCAAAGATCATATTGTGCATTGTTTCTCCTCGCCAGTGTTGTATTGTGACAGCTCTTCTGTTGACAGCGTGTCCTGCATCCTGCACACTGCACACCGTGCCGTACCCGAACGTTCTTAAATTCGTTTGTTTATTCTGTTTTGCGGTATTTTGGAAAAGTGTTTCTTGTGTAATTGTGTTGCACAATTATAAACCCTACAAAATGAATAAAAATAAATTCAAACAGCAAAACCTTTTAACATTGTTTAAAAACAAGACCAATAATCAGGAGAAGAATTGTGATGACACCGACAATAATCCGAGAACGAGTATTTTTAAATTTAGTAGAAACAAGCAAAAATAATTGTGTTAATACTTCGGAATGTGCGACATAAGACAATAAAAGAAAAGGAAACTTTGTTAGGCAGTATGATGAAAAGTAGTTAAAACCTGGTTTCACTGTAGCCCCTGGAAGTGAACTAACATATCTCCACGGCCCTTGTTTGTAGTGTGTCACGGAATTTTATCAAATCACGCCATGAAACCTTTCAAACTTGTTCGTCATTTGCGTTCGCAGCATAGTGATATCGCAGATAAGCCACTGGATTTTTTCGAAAGATTACCAACTACCAGTTGAAAATTCAGAAAAGTCAAATGAAGAAAATGACGACTAGTGACAAGTCGCTTCTTCAAGCGTCTTATTTAGTTGCTCTTCGAATATCTAAAACGAAAAAGCCGTTGACTATTGGTGAGGAGTTAGTAAAGCCTTGCATTTTAGATGTCGCTGGGGAAATTTCGGGACGTGAAGCTGCAAAAAATCTTTACCGCTTTTGGGCAGCACCATTCAGTGAAGAATTTTTGATATGATCATCGATATTGAAGAGCAAGTTGTAGAGGAGATAAAGAAATCGAGATGTTTTGCAATTCAACTTGATGAATCAACTGACGTGAGTAACCATGCTATTCTAATTTGCTTCGTGAGGTATAGTGAAGCTGAAGACTTTAAGGAGGAACTCCTTTGTTGCCTTGACTTACCTGGACGGACCACTAGTTCAGATATATCTAGTGCTCTTGATGAGTATTTTCAATGAGAAATAAGATGGATACATTTAAAAAGATACTCCATTTTTGGAATAGTCGCGTACAGGAGAGAAATATAGTGGACAAATTCCACTTCTAGAAGATTTTTTGGTTGCTGCTAACGTCAACCAGAAGGTTATTTTAAACATAATAAGTCAACATTTAAGGGCGTTAGTATAAAAATTTAATCACTATTACCCGGAAATTGAGGATCCTCGTATAAGCGACCTTTGGATTAATAATCCCTTCATGGAAGACATCAAATCATGCGCACTTACTACCCAAGAGAAATGAAACCTAATCGAGCTGTTTTCTTCTGTCACTCTGATGTCCAGATATAACAAACATTGTCTCAGTTTTGGATATCACTCGAAGAAGAATATCCACCTCTAAGTTATAAAACCATTAAATTATAGTTCGCATTGTCGACTACCTATTCATGTGAGAAAACTTTTTCGTCTATGTTATTATTAAAAACGAAACAGAGAAACCGAATGGACGTCAATGCAGCGCTACGCCCCTCTGAAAAAAAAAAACAGTGCAGCTGCAGCCACGGTTAACAACTATTCTAGCAAAGATGCAGCAGCAGATAACGCACTAATTTATTAAAACTAAATATTGCTTTTTCAAAATTTCAGAAATTCTATTATTACAAATGTATTTACTGATCGGTTTCTAATTATTTCAATTAACATAATAACTTTTTTTTGTGTGTTTGCAATATATGTAACATACTATATGTCCGTTATAATGTAAGATTTAAAAACTAATAAACAAAATATGTACTATATACATAATAGTTTTCATTTCTGAATTAGCGGTCCAGGGAATAATTCTATTATTTTAACCGGTCCGCGGGTGTCAAAAGGTTGGGAAACACTGCTCTAGATGACCACGACATTCGTCTAATCTGGCTCAAAATGTTTGAACCGCGCGCATGCACGCTTCCTGAGGTATCACTTCGATCTCTTGACGAATGTTTTGTTTTAATAACAGTGTAGTCGTTGGATTGTTTGCGTATTCTCGATTTTTTATGTATCCCCACAAAAAAATCTAACTGGTACAAATCAGAAATTTGATCTGACCACACATTGTCACCTCTTCACGAAATCAGTTTTCCAGGGAACATCTCTTGAACCACTTACAAACTGTTATTGGACGTGTCACAAGTGCTCCCATATTTTTTTAACCACGTTTCTCAATTGTACCCCGATAATTCTTAAAATTCACAATCAAAATCTTTCTCGGTATTTGAATGTTACGCTTTGAATTAACTGTTGATTGGGCTCGAGCGTACTCGAAGGTCGTACGTGACATAGCTAATACTGACGGACGCTTGCGAATAGATAACGTTGGATCAGTGCACAAAGACTTATTGACTTCCTCTATACTTCGGTACATTCGAGAAGTCCACGAGCTACTTTAAGGTCGATATTTTAGCGTGTCAACTCTCGTCTATTTAAATCTTTTAACCCACTGCTTAATTAAGTTCATTATCGGTGCTCAACTCGAAATTATTATTAACAGTTACGTATGAACCATTGTTTTCGTAAAACGTACATACACAAAGCGCGTGTTTTTGCCCCGAAAAGTGACCCATGGCGACTAAAGTTGCCAGAACTGATCGAGCGGATGACGTGTTTCGTGTCTTTCATTCTGCGTGCGTTCTGGAGTAAGAAAGGAAACAAAAGTACGCTTTATTATGTGTCTCTCCCGGTTGATAATGTTTTTCAGACACACAATGTAAGAAGAACTTCTAAGTTTGTCTATCTCTGTACTCGTCGTCGTTGCTGGGCCTTGTAGTTGAGGATCCCTTCACCATTCCAACGCCTATTCAAGTGGAAAGCGAAGCTGTGCCGTGGAGTTTTTTTAAGTGTATGAGCCGTTGCACACAGGAAACTCGCGGCCACATCGTCGTACTGGATCCGATGGTGCACCGAAGTGAGACGATCGAAACACACTGGCATGTTTTTTTTTTAATTTTTGTTATTTGAAATAATAAATATGGTCAAAGTCAAAAGTATTCATATAGTCGGAATAAATGCCTGCGACATTCTAGGGGGAGTAGTACAGCGCGGGGTTCGTACCGGCGACCTTCCGTATGGAAGTTCAGTGCTTAACCGTGCAGCCATGCACCTCACTTATGTTGTAGTTTGTATTCTGTATTCTCAAAGTATGTATTCAACCCAACATTGCTCCGTAACTAGGAAGATCCGAATTTGGGTAAATTCAGCGCTGATAAAAAGGGGAGAAGAGATGCAATCCACGAGATTTTGTCGTTTGTTAAAATTCACACTTAAAAACATGTTATTGAAAAAAATCTGCATATTTTAGGAGACATGGAAACACATGGAAACATCCTTTAAGGTAGGGAGGATTAATGAACTAAACATTATTTACCTTTTTATTATTAGATCGCAAAAGTGTGCACATTGCACTATATTCACGGTGGCATACATAATCGGAGAAACAGTAGTCAACACCTCCAACACAAATGTATGTGTAATTTTTATTCGAGATGTTTGAGTTGTGTAGATTAAAAAGGATACTACATTAAAAATGATAATTATTGTCGCTGAATAAAATATGATTATCTGCGGATAAGTGTTATACAATACATTCTGGCAAAGTGAAAAGTGTTTGAATCTTTCCAAATCAATATCGAATCTGATTAAATCGTTCAAGAATGTACAGAATAAGTTTCTGTTCATAAATATTATAGAAGGTATGAGTAACAATATTAGCAACCATCCGAAATAAAGTATGGTTACGCAAGAACTAAAATCTTTCGAACTATTTAATACCAATCTCACAATGAAATTCAATATAATTATAACATTTATAGCCGTGTATATCAGAACTGCAATAGCGTGTGTCATTCCCAATTTAGTTAAACGAAAACGTGATGTGTTATTCACAACCGTCAAACAGTACGGAACCAAACCGAGTAACTTTACAACATAGTTAAAATAACTCAATTTTTTATACGTCTCGTATGATTTCTTATTATTTATTTTAAACATTTTTTTTATTATTTTGGAAATAACGCGTAAGAACTATATTAAGTTCAAGGAAATTGTGACAAATGAAGTATTGACATTCCTTTTTATTTGATTTTATACTTAAAATTTTAAGGCAGTTTAATTCTTTTTTTAATTCTAACCTTTCATTTTTTATGTTTAATGGGTGATTACTGTCAATTATAACTGAGTCAATTAAATTGTCAATTTTTTTTTATACAATTCCCACTTGTTTTTATGGATAATATGGCCCTTGTTACAAGATAAACACGAAGGTCTAGAAGGTTCTGTAATATTTTTTCCTATATTTTTACTAATTATTTTTATACTAATTAGAGGCCACATTTTTTCCTGTTACTAAAATTTGGTTAAACATGAAGTAGATATGATAGTAGGCTATATATTTAATTTTGGTTTGCCATATATTTTGACTTTTTTTTAGGATTGTCGTCGGTCTCTCTCTCTCTCCCATGGTGACTAAAATTACCAGAACTGATCAAGCGGATGACGTGTTTCGTGTCTTTCCTTCTGCGTGCGTTCTCGAGTAAGAAAGGAAACAAAATTGCACTTTATTTTGGGCCTCATGTGTCTCTCCCGGTCGATAATGTTTTTCAGACACAAAATGCAAGAAGCAGAAGCTCACGATGAAGTGAAGAAGTTGAAAGTAGATCTTTGAACTTTTAAGTTTTTCTATTCCTGTTCTCGTCGTCGCTGCTGGGCCTTGTAGTTGAGGATCCCTTCGCAATTCCAACGCCTATTCAAGTGGAAAGCGAAGCTGTGCCGTGGAGTTTTTTTAAGTGTATGAGCCGTTGCGCACATGAAACTCGCGGCCACATCGTCGTACTGGATCCGATGGCGCACCGAAGTGAGACGATCGAAACACACTGGCATGGTTTTTTTATTTTTTGTTATTTGATCGAATAAATATGGTCGAAATGAAAGGTATTCATATACCCCCGATTACTAGTCAGAATAAATGCCTGTGACATTCTAGGGGAGTAGTACAGCGCGGGGTTCGTACCGGCGACCTTCCGTATGGACGTTCAGTGCTTTACCGTGCAGCTCACCTATGCTGTAGCTCCGTAACTAGGAAGATCCAAATTTGGGTAAATCTAGCGCTGATACAAATAGCAGAAGAGATGGAATCACCCAGATATTGTTAGTTAAAATTCACACTTATAAAAATGTAACTAAAAAAATCTGCATATTTTAGGTATACACATTGAAAAAACCTTAAGCTAGGGAGGAATAATGAAATAAACATTATTTACCTTTTTATTATTAGGTCGCAAAAGTGTGCCCATTGCACTATATTCACGGTGGCATACATATACGGCGTGAAAGAAGTCAACACCTCCAACACAAATATATGTATGATTTCTATTCGAGATGTTTGAATTGTGTTGATCAATAAATATAGGTAATTAAAAAGAATACTTATTGTCGTTGAATAAAGTATGATTGTCTGCGGATAAGTGTTATACAATATAGTCTGGCAAAGTGATAAGTGTTTGAATCTTTCCAAATCAATATCGAATCTGATTAAATCGTTCAAGAATGTACAGAATAAGTTTCTGTTCATAAGTATTATAGAAGGTATCGGCAATAATAGTAGCAACCATACAAAATAAAATACGGTTACGTCAGAACTGAAATCTTTCGAACTATATAATGCCGTTTTCACAATCAAATTCAGTATAATTATAACATTTATAGCCGTGTATATCAGAACTGCAATAGCGTGTGATTCCCAATTTAGTAAAACGAAAACGTGGTGTGTTATTCACAACCGTCAAACAGTACGGAACCAAACCGAGTAACTTTACAACGTAGTGAAAATAACTCAATTTTTTATACGTCTCGTATGATTTCCTATTATTTGTTTTAAACATTTTTTTATTATTTTGGAAATAACGCGTAAGAACTACATTAAATTTAAGGAAATTGTGACAAATGAAGTATTGATATTCCTTTTTATATGATTTTATACTTAAAATTTAAAAGGCAGTTTATTTCTCTTTTTAATTGTCACCTTTCATTTTATTTTTATATTTAATGGGCGATAGCTGTCAATTATAACTGAGTCAATTAAATTGTCAATTTTCTTTTTGATACAATTCCCACTTGATGTTTCTAGGGTAATATGGCCCTTGATACACAAGATAAACGCGAAGGTCTAGAAGGTTTTATAATGTTATTTCCTACATTTCTACTAATTATTTTTATACTAATCAGAGCCCACCTGTGTTCCTGTGAGTAATTGAAAATTTGGTTAAACATGAAGTAGACATGATAGTAGGTGGTAAATTGATTTTTGGTTTACCATATATTTTAACTTCTTTGGAGTCTTGTCGTCGGCCTCTCTTCGTCATCCCCATATCTGAGGGTCGCCATATTCATTGTCTATATAATATTTATCCACCCAGATGTAAAACCTGTCACAGAGTAGAGTTGGTAATGTCCTAAATCTGGTCAGTCCAATGGAAGGTAGGGCGGTATCTTGGTCTCTCACCAGAAACATTGCCAGCATGACATATTTTCAAGACTTGGATAGACTATGAAAGGACGAGTGTTATATGGAGATCGATAATAAAGACTTGTTTGTTCTCCTTTCCGTCGAAGATAGTTGTAGCATTTATCTCCAGCACCACATCTCAAACACATCGATCCTCCTTCTATCGATATGATTTAGTGTCCACGTTTTTGCTCCACATAGCAATAAAGAAAACACCAATGCTTCGACGAGTCTCATTTAAATCTTTTTGGATATTTCTTCACTCTGCCATATTTTGACTAGGCTTGCCATTGCATTCTTCGCTATTCCCACTCCGCACTTGATCTCCATAGTAGAGTCGCTGGAGATGGTGGAGGCAAAGTACACAGTTTCGTCCTTAACATCCTTGGCCGTGAGTAGATCAGATCATTGAAGTGAAGCTTAGATGGACGATCTCGTGACCATGTGAAATCCATAACTGATATACCACTGCGTTTATTTTTCATTATCAACATTTTGTATTCTAGAGAAAGTAGTTGAATACTTTTCCTGTAATTCGTGAAGCTATCGGAACATCAAAAAAGGTGTGTTTTGTAGTTCGTCTTCCTCGTTAAATTTTCTTACCACATATGTTTTTCTGAATATATTCAGTTGAAGAAATTACGTAATTTAATGATCGCTGCCGCCACCTTCCTATACTTTAACTCAAATTTATATATTTAATTTGTAATATTTTTAATGTGTTAATAATCGTTTGTTTGAGTCGCGAATTGAGCTGCCCATGAAGAAAACTATACAAATTGCCCTTTAATTTGCTAACAAATATAACGATTTTAAAGGAAAGTAGAAACCGGACGACACAGAATAAAAACCGCTAGTGAAAAAATCATTTTTAAACGATGGTTTATTACAATCAACGTTAATTACAGCCAACACGTAACAACAGTTTGCAATTTTTTTTTAAGTAATGTCTATATGACCACATCATTTGTCTAATCTGGCTCAAAATGTTCGAAGGACGCGCATGCATGCTTCCTGAGGTATCACTTCGATCTCTTGACGAATGTTCTGTTTTAATAACAGTGTAGCCGTTGGATTGTTTGCGCATTCTCGACTTTTTAGGTATCCCCACAAAAAAATCTAACTGGTACAAATCAGAAATTTGGTCTGACCACACATTGTCACCTCTTCGTGAAATTAATTTTCCAGGGAACATCTCTTGAACCACTTCCAAACTGTTATTGGACGTGTCACAAGTGTTGTCATCTTTTTTGTTACCACGTTTTTCAATTGTACCCCGATAATTCTTGAATTTCACAGTCAAAATCTTTCTCAGTATTTGAATGTTACGCTTTGAATTAACTGTTATTGATTCCGTATGGAAGTTCAGTGCCTTGCTGTGCAGCCATGCACCTCACCTCTGTTTTAGTTTGTATTCTGTATTCTCTAAGTATGCATTCAACCCAGCATTACTCCGTAACTAGGAAGATCCAAATTTGGATAAATCCAGCGCTGATACAAAGAGCAGAAGAGATGCAATCCACGGGAAAAAAAATCACTCTTTAAAAAATGTTATTGAAAAAAATCTGCATATTTTAGGTATACACATGGAAAAAAACTTAAGATAGGGAGGAATAATTAAATAAACATGATTTACCTTTTTATTATTAGATCACAAAAGTGTGCGCATTGCACTATATTCACGGTGGCATACATATGCGGCGAAACAGTAGTCAAAACCTCCAACATATTATAATTATGTTTGTTTACTTTAAGCCATATGTTAAAGTTATAGTATTCCAGACGATGTAGATTAAAAAGGATACTACATTAAAAAGTATGCGTATTGTTATTGAATAAAATATGATTATCTGCGGATAAGTGTTATACAATACATTCTGGCAAAGTGAAAAGTGTTTGAATCTTTCCAAATCAATATCGAATCTGATTAAATCGTTCAAGAATGTACAGAATAAGTTTCTGTTAAAAAATACTATACAAGGTATCAGTAACAATATTAGCAAGCATACAAAATACAATAATAATACCCAAAAACTGATATCTTTGAAACCATTCAATGTCATTCTTACAATCCAATTCAGTATAAATATAAAATGTATAGCTGTGTACTATATATAAGAACTGCAATAGCGTGTGTCATTCCCAATTTAGTAAAACGAAAACGTGGTGTGTTATTCACAACCGTCAAACAGTACGGAACCAAACCGAGTAACTTTACAACATAGTTAAAATAACTCAATTTTTTATACGTCTCGTATGATTTATTATTTGTTTTAAACATTTTTTTATTATTTTGGAAATAACGCGTAAGAACTACATTAAGTTCAAGCAAATTGTGACAAATGAAGTATTGAAATTCCTTTTTATATGATTTTATAGTTAAAATTTAAAGGCACATTATTTCTCTTTCAATTTTTTTATGTTTAATGGGCGATTGCTGTCAATTATAACCGAGTCAATTTAATTGTCAATTTTCTTTTTACATTATTCCCACTTGATGTTTCTAAGGTATTATGGCCCTTGATACACAAGATAAACGCGAAGGTCTAGAAGGTTCTATAATATAATTTCCTATATTTCTACTAATTATTTTTATACCAATTAGAGGCCACCTTTTTTTCTTGTGAGTAATTTAAAATTTGGTTAAAAATGAAGTAATTATGATAGTAGGCGGTAAATTGATTTTTGGTTTACCATATATTTTAACTTCTTTGGAGTATTGCTGTCTGTCTCTCTCATTCTCTCTTTCCATCATTCTCATAGCTGATGGTCATCATATTCATGGTTATGTACAATTTTTCTCCTCCCAGGTGTGAAACCTGGCACAGAGTAGAGTTGGTAATGTCCTTGATCTGGTCAGTCAAACGCAAGGGAGCGCGGTCTTTTGGTCTTCCACCAGAAATATTGCCAGCATGACAGTATTTTCAAGACTTGGATAGACTATGAAAAGACGAGTGTTTATGTGGAGATTCAGTTATATAGACTCGTTTATTCTCCTTTCCGTCGAAGATAGTTGAAGCATTCGTCTCCTACACCACATGTCACTCCTCCTATCGATATATTTTACTGTCCACGTTTTGGCTCCATATAGCAATAAAGAAAATACCAATGCTTCGACGAGTCTCATTTAAATATTTCTGGATGTTTCTTTGCTCTGCCATATTTCGATTAGGATGGCCATTGCATTCTTCGCCATTCCCACTCCGCACTTGATCTCTATAATAGTCTCTGGAGCTGGTGAAGCCAAAGTACACTGATCCCTCCTCAACATCCTTGGTTGTGATTAAATTAGATCGTTGAAGTATAGCTTAGATCAGTGTCTGTCAAACTTTTTGACTTCACGGCACACTGGTGAATGGGATTTGTTCCGCGACACACCAAATAAAAATGCCTTAAAAAAGGAAATGCACCTTATTAATATGAATAAATGAAATCATAGTGTAGGTAACAAATTGTTTTACTATTTTTTCAACGTATATGATATGTACATAGTTGGTGATAAGTTTATTAGTGAGAAGGATGCAATTGATTTTGTAGAAAGAATTCTGTCAAAACCAAGCTTTAAATTAGATAAACAAACACGTAACTCCCCATCTACCATCTGTAACCGCTGACGTTTTTTTATTTCATTTCCACGAGCGCTGAAAAACCAAATTCCCAAAGATACAACGATCCAAACGACAACAGAGATTTAATTGCTATTGTAACCAATCAAGGATATTGACTCCAAAGCAATATTCAAAATGCTGACAACTCTGGCTCAGAAAATGAGGCTTTGTGCACAGGGTCGTTTTTTAGATCTATTAAAATTCCCTCCTGTCCTGTCCGGACACCACGTTACTAAAACAAGGTTGAACTACCCAAATCTAGCATCGTATCGGCACAGTGCGGCACAGAGCGGGTGCGCATGCTCATTAACTCACTCACACTCTCACACTCACTACGCTGCGTATATGATATACCAGCCTGTCACTGTATCCCTGTGTCGTGTCGCGTCGACCCCTATGTACGAACGTGACAAATATTTATTTGAATATGTAGATGTTGAATTTATTTAAAATTGAAGAAAATTTAAATGAATAGGCATTCTTTAAAATTAACAGTTTTAAGACTTCTTCCTTCGCGGCACACAGTTTGGCAGACACTGGCTTAGATGGACGATCTCGTGGCCATTGTTACTATCACATAACGCAAGATCTACGAAGGTTGCTTTATAGTTTATCTTCCCTTGGTAAGCTTGCTTACTAAATATATATTTTTAAACATATGCACATGCGGAGAAGTACTCTTATCTAATGGCCGGAGCTATCACCTTCCTATTCTTACACTTTACTTATTTTTTAAATATTTTTAATATGCCAATAATAGTGGGATCGAATCACAAGTTTGAGAGCCATTTAAGATAGTCTAGACTCTAAAACGGTACTTTATATACTATCCAATTTTTATTATTAAAATATCTGTCAACAAGGTCATTGTCTTCTCAAACTTCTGTGGGTCTGAGACTTAGAAGGCTATGGAAGGCACGTCTTGAAATGTTCTACCAGCGTTTGCTTCGTCCATTGTCGTATCTTTCGGATCCACTGGAGTTATAATTTCTCGGTCCTGCAACGCTTCTACTATAAACTTGTAGAGGAAATGGTTGCAAAGGCAAACTTGAGGTGAACCGGACATATAAGGTACGTGAGGACGATCATAGACTTCCAAAACGTGTCTTATACGGAGAAGTAATGAGCAAGCGAAGGGTTGGTGGACAGACGATGCGTTATAAAGACATTCTACGAGAGTCGCTGAATTTGTGCGGGGCACTTGAAGACTGAGAGCAGATGGTTGAGGACTTTAGAAAGTGGAAAACCATGGATTATCAGGCTGATGGCGTCTCAACAGCTAGACGTGTAAGAAACAGTCAACGTGCTGTGAACGTGCGTCAACATTACCAGACGACTCATCAGAATCCACATGTGTGTGCCATATGTGGGAGGGAGTGCGCACCTAGAATCGGGTTGTTGTTTTATATTGTAGATCACATGATCGACGTGGAGGAGCAGCTCCAGATTGACGTTGAAGTGTCGAGAAGATTCTCTATTACGAGGTCCAGCAACAACGACGATTATCCACATTACAAAAAAAAGAACTAAACAGATTATGTCGCAATGATCGACGTGTAAAATCAGCTTCTAATTGACGTTGAAGTGGCGAGAGGATCCTCGACTGTGAAGCCCAGCAACAACGACGATCATCCACATTAAAACAAAAAAAAAGAACGAAACAATGTATGTCACAATGATTGACGTTGAAGTGGCGAGGAAATCCTCGATTACGACGCCCAGCAATGACGACGACGATTATTATTATTTATCGTAGTACGAGTATTACAATAGTTCTTCCAAAAAAAACTACTCAACTGAAACAAACGATAAGTTAAAAAATAGATGAACCAAACTCACCTGTAAATGACTAAGACGACCAAGAACACAAACTGCCCAGCAAAAGTGACACAGAACACCGAAAATATGTCGCAAATACAATCTAAGATAAATTTGTACAAACTAAAAGAATTAACATAAATCGTAGTTTGTATAATAAATCCAGTTGCAAACATTGCCATTGATGTAACGTTGCATCGCCTCATAACTCTTCGCTGTTTCTTATAATCCATCTTCAGTCCATGGCTCTTGGCTTTCGTATCGAATTCAATGATGTCGTTAAGAAGGGAGCAACACTTCTTACTGTTGACAAGCGCCAAAATAAGGATTGTAAAAGCATAAAGTATAAAATTGATCCTTCTATACGTCCCAACTGCTATTTTGATAGATTTGAGATCGTTTTTATCTCTACATTTCGTATAAGAGACAGCATAAATACTTGCAAATAAAATGAATATTTGTTGCCCAATATTCGGCAAAATATTTCTCTTAGTTACTTTGAATCGGATCGTTGCATTCTCGATGTTTAGAGAATAGGGAAGTAGTCCAAATATCATGGATAAGTAATGAAATGGACTTGATTGTTTGTATTCTTCGTACATATTGTCGGCGACCGTGGTCGAACTGTTAATGTGCTAAGCAACTTACTTCTTGGTCGATCCCTCTTGATGGAGGGTCTGATCTCTCCAGTTCACGTGTCCAACTTTATCCACGACGTTTCTCTACCTCTCGCTATTTCAGACCTGTTTGATTGATGCCGTCACAGAGGACCCTCTTTCGTCTCTGACTTGATCAGTCCAAATGGTTGAAGGTCTGCCTTTGCCTCATCGTCCCTCCACACTGCTATCGTTTTCAAATTCTCTATTATATGTATTTAATTCCGTAATCTAAATTTTAGAGGTGGACTCTATCCACGGCGATTTTCTACCTCTTCTTATTTTGGCCCTCTTTGATTGATGTCGTCACAGAGAACTCTGTTTCATTCCTGACTTGATCAGGTTAAAGGTCTGCCTTTACTTCATTCCTTCAGCACTCTGCTATTGTTTTCAAATTCTCTAGTATATTTTATTTCGTATTCATAATTTTCTCGGTGTGCTGGATTGTTTAAAAAACCATGTTAGTTCCGAATGCTGGATTGTTTAAAAAAAACATGTTTACTCACAGAACCTGTAGGATCTGCAAGGAATACTCGTATATAGTATGACAATTACCATATACCTGCTAGCTGTTCTGTTCTCTGTACCATATACCTGCTAACTGTTCTGTTCTCTGTACCATATATCTGCTAACTGTTCTGTTTTCTGTACCATATACCTGCTTAAACGTTCTTATCTATTAAAAAAGAAGTCATATATGGACAACTATTTTAACATCGTAGCGATTTTTATAGAAATTATTCATTAGCGAATCACGTGATAAAATTAACAATGCTAAAAAATTCAAATAATAAATTATTTTGTCATTTCACTTATCCCCGCGACACGTGTTTCTATATCTTATATCTACCCTTTTCAGTCGAAATGTTCCCCGTTTGTTCTAATACATATATATATATATATATATATATATATATATATATATATATATATATATATATATATATATATATATATATATATATATATATATATATATATATATATATATATATATATATATATATATATATATATATATATATATATATATATATATATATATATATATATATATATATATATATATATATATATATATATATATATATATATATATATATATATATATATATATATATATATATATATATATATATATATATATATATATATATATATATATATATATATATATATATATTTATGGTAATAGGAGTTCTTAAAAGTGAAATGGCCTTTTTTAGCTGTGATGTTAAAGGTATGGTCACTGACAACTAACGCACAAACTTGCGACCTTTATTCTGAAGAACGCCACGGAAAACAACTTAGACAAAAAAAAAAACGATTCTACAATAAAATAAAGTGTGTTAATTGTCGTCAAGGGTTGTAACATATTTAATGATAGGGTGTTTTATTGACTTTCGGTAATTTTAAGGTATTTTTATTATTGTATAATATTATATGTAATATATAGACTGACATATGAAATTCATAATGAATGCTTTCAGGTAGGCGATATTTGATTTGTAGATTTTGATTGACAAACAGTAATTAATTTAAAAAATTCAATATTTATTCGTATTTACTTCATATCTCCATCATGCTACGGTATTTAGTATTTTGATGTATGAGAGTAAAACGAGGGCATTGAAAAGGATGAGCCTAATAAATGCTGTATAGATGCGTGCATTGGGAAGAATACATGGAGTGACAATGTATGACAGAGTACGGAATGGAGCGATAAGGAATGAATGTGAACTTAAGGCTGATGTATTAAGTAAGATGAATAAAAGTACGTTGAGAGGGTTTGGACATATAGAATGAATCAATGACGAAACACTAACAAAACAGATATACAGTACAGATAGGAGTGGAAGGCGTATCAGAGGCTGATCAAGAAAAGTATGGTTGGATCAAGTGAATGATATTCTGAAAGAAGTTAAATGTGAAGGCGTATGGATGTGAAGAGGCTTAGGTTGTGTGTCGAGTTAGGAAACTATGGTGCTCTATCATATCTGCCTATCCCGACAGGTAAATGACGTGTATCATGCTACGGACGTGTGGATTAGGTAGAAAGACGGTTCTCTCCATTTTATCTATCCTGGCATGTACCTTTCACTTCTACCAAGCCCATACGCTTGTCATGCATACAATCCTTTCCTTTTTTAAATAATTTATTTATACTCCAATTCATTTTTTCAATAGGGCTAGAGCAAGGATGCGTTATGTCACCCTAGTTGTTTAATATTTACATAGATTCATTTGTGAAAGAACTACGTAGGTCAATGGGTTAAATATAAATGACGAATTGAGATGTTTGCGGATGCTGACGATTTGATAGTGTTAGCGGAGAATGAGAGTGTATCACAGAGTTTGATAAGTAAGTTGTATGAGAGATGTTAAGAAAAGAACTGAGAATGGATGTTACGAAACCTAAAGCCATGGCGATAGATAGCCGTGTGAAAGAAAAAGTACATTTGAAACATATGTGTACAAGAAATATTGGAACAAGTTGAGGAATTCTGCTATTTACAGAAGATGGATAAAATAAATATTAATGCTGTGAAGATGCGAGCATTGAGAAAAAATATGAAATTTCATTGTAGGAGTAGGTAGGTTCTTGAATCTTAGAAAAGACTTTGTGGTGTCATGTTTATAATTTTGTTTTACTTTGTGGTGTCATGTTTATAATTTTGTTTTACTTTGTGGGGTCATGTTTATAATTTTGTTTCACTTTGTGGTGTCATGTTTATAATTTTGTTTTAGTTTGTGGTGTCATGTTTATAATTTTGTTTCACTTTGTGGTGTCATGTTTATAATTTTGTTTTACTTTGTAGTGTCATGTTTATAATTTTGTTTCACTTTGTGGTCTCATGTTTATAATTTTGTTTCACTTTGAGGTCTCATGTTTATAATTTTGTTTCACTTTGTGTTGTCATGTTTATAATTTTGTTTTACTTTGTGGTGTCATGTTTTTTAATAAATTAAATAATCCATTGATCCTCTGTTAAATATGTTTCCCGTTCAAAAGCCATCTGTTTGACGCAAACCTATTCCCTTCCTCTTATTAGCCACTAAGACTTCGACCCAGAAACCGAAGTCAAGTGCAGAATTGAATTATCTCGTGCGGCTTTTAATAAAACGAGAAGCGTATTCTTCGATGATAATCTAAACTTGAAACTTCGACAACGGTTAGTCAAATGCTACGTTTGGTCAGTGTTATTGCATGCAGTGGAATCATGGACCCTCAAAGTTAGTAGTATGAACCGACTGGAAGCATTCGAAATGTGGATGCATCGGAGAATGCTACGGATACCCTGGACGGATATGGTCAGAAACACAACGGTTCTTCAAAGAGCCAAAGTTGATAGAGAGTTGCTGACTAATATTAAAATCCGAAAGGTGTCCTACTTGGGTCATGTACTTAGAGGAGCAAATTACAATTTACTGTACCTGATCATCCAAGGCAAAATAGAAGGCCTAAGAGGTGTTGGCAGGAGGCAAATCTCCTGGCTTCGCAATATACGTGATTGGACTGGCATAAAGGGCGTTGGAAATCTTTTTCGGGCTGCCGGGGACAAAGATGTCTACTCTCAGGTGATATTCAACTTTGGGGGACCTGACATGACACTGGGAAGAATAAGAAGATTAGCCACTACTACCTTCCTCCTCTCCTGTACCTATTACAATTAACAAATATATATTTAAGACATAATTTAGTTCATCTTCACCTGACGAGGGAGACGGTGGTCTTTGAAACCGATATTGCACTCAAATAAAATAGTGTGGAATAAAAAATAAGCGTTTAATTTATTTTACTAAAAAATGTATAAATAAATATTAACTTACCGCTTTGTAACACATTTCACGAAATACACCCCGTCTAAGATAGATGTCACTGTGATCACGTGAAAAGAAATTGTCACGCAATCACTGATAATGCTAGACGTTGTCCCTTTAATGATCCATTTGTTTACATTTGATACCGCAAGTAAAATAATCGGTACATAAAAAAGCAGTCGTTCTACGTTATCACTTCTATTTTTTAAATTATCGCGATAAATATTGAAATTAAACCGTTGTAGCTTAACATCAAGCCTAACGAAGTCACTCAAAAACTTGTTGAGCGTTTTGTTACGTTTGCCACGTATAATCCCAAACGCGACATACATTACTCCATATATTGCATTCGACCCTTTGTACAACTCGAGATGTTCTCGAAACGTTTTCGTATACTCAAGCATCATTAATTTATAGGTTATCGTAAACAAGACCCCTAAAGCAACATAAATTTGAAACATCAATGTTACGTATTTGTTTTTCTTGTTAGCGACGAAATGTGGTTTATCGTTTATGGTATTCAAAGCGTACGTAACCATTCCAAAGGTCTTATGAAACCAGTTTAGATTTCCATGCTTTTCGAATTGTCTGTTCACGTTCATTTCTTCTATGACTGTCATTTTTTTGCTGTTTGTTTTTTTTTTATACCGTCCACTTTGTTCGCAATAATTTATCATTATAATCTGGTTAAAAACATTGTGTTTATTTTATATTTGAACGTGGATCGTGTTTTGAAACTTTTCAGGTAATTAACGTGTCATATCACACACGCTGTTATTAGCTCATTTTGACAAGTAGTTATTATATAATTTATGTGAAATGTCAAAATAAATTGACATTTTATAAAATAAAAAAAAATGTTAATATAATAAATTACAGTTCATATTCCTAATCTGATACATCTTTCACACATCATTATTGAATTGACCATCATTTTTGACATTACAATCATTATTGACTTTTATATACGACAAATGAAAGGCAACAAACCCAGATCCATTAAAATTATACGTCCAAATCAAATTACCTGTTGTTTTTTCTCAAATTGTGTATATTTCTTGTCATGTGTAATAATAAATAAATAAATAAAATATATTTTTCAACTTTCCCATCATTATTGAATTTCCCATCACTATTAACTTTTTTTTACCATTATTGACTTTCCCGCCATTATTGACTTTCCAATCATTATTGACTTTTCCATAACTATTGATCTTACCATAATTATTGATTTTCTATATTTTTTTATTGAATTTCTCATCACTATTGACTTTTCCACCATTATTGACTTTCCCGTCGTTGTTGAAGTTTCCATAACTATTATTCTAACTATCATTATTGATTTTCTATAACTTTTTATTGAATTTCCCATCACTATTGACTTTCCCATCGTTGTTGACATTTCCATAACTATTATTCTTAGTATCATTATTGATTTTCTATAATTTTAAACTATCCCATCATTATTAAATTTCGCATAAAAGTCTAGCGCTCTTTCCTCTCTGCATACTCCGACAGGTTGATATATTTAACAAAATTTAAAAAAATAATTTCTTAAAATGAATGTGAACTTAAAGTTGATGTATTTAGGAGGGTGAAAAAGAGCACTTTGAGGGAGTTTGGAGATGTTGAATGAATGACTGAAGAAATACTGATTACATAATCGAAGCATGAGGGAATGGAAGTCGTGGTAGACGAAATATTAATTTTTTTACGTTTAAGAATATAACGAAACAACACGTCTTCTATCAGCTCTAGTTGACATACTACTGAGGATAGAGGTATCCAATTTGCACGATCACATCTATTATCTGTTTATAAACGCTCTATCTTGTTCAGGGCATAAACTTTTGGACCTTAATGGTACATACATACATACTGTTAAATAAATAAACAACCAAAAAGTCCTTGATCTGAATGTTTTCATAAATCATAATTATTTTTAGTTGTATTTTACATTTATTTAGAAGAGCACGTTGAGATGGTTTGAGCATGTAGACCGAATGAATGAAAAAAACTAACAAAACAGATATACAGTACAAATGTGAGTAGAAGGCGTGAGAGAAGAAGATCAAGGAAAGTATGGTTGGATAAAGTGAATGATATACTGAAAGGAGGAAACGTAGGAAGCCAGAGAAATCGTAGAAAGTGTATGGATGTTGTGAAAGTTAAGGATTTGTGTCGAGATAGGAAAGTCTGGCATTCTGTTCTCTCTGTCTACCTTCACTGAGATATGTCGAAATGGCATATATATGTATTTTTTATAAATCTTCAACATTTTCATGTTTTCCTCCGAGTTAATGTTTACATTGTTTGCTTGTTTCAGGTGAGTTACTGATTGTCTCTTTCTAAAGTGTCTTCTTTGATTGGATAAGGTAAGAAGGAAGAGTTTTTATAAATAATTTCTTTTATTTCAAATAATTGAATTTAAAAAGCGTTTAAAAAATCGTAGAATAACGTACATACTCGTATAAATAGTAAATTAGATCTGCCATGCGAATTGTATACAGGACTACCTGACGGGTACATATTTTGCCATGTAGCAAACTCTTCCAGCTAACCAGAAAGATAATTTACAACTAGCCAGAAAGATAACTCTTTGTCAAGTCTTGTGTGTGCTCCCCTTATGATGAGGTGAAAACCTTGAAACCGGTAGGGTTACACTGTTACATAATGTGGAATACACAGTGTTTAATAAAACAAATCACAATGTCTTGAAACCTCCACAATGTTAATGCCTAAATTATAAATAATACAATTTGTTGTTTATAGTTAAGGCATTAACGTTGTGGAGGTTTAAAGACATTGTAATTTATTTTTATCAAACACTGTTTATTCCACTTTTTTGTGACGTATAAAAGATTATATATTTAACGACACCTATAAGCATACCTATAAATGGAGCAAAGTCCTATTTATAAAAAATATATTATTGGGTGTACAAATAAGTCACCGCCGTTTGACAAAAGTTGGCGCCACCAGTAAGTTATGGTTAAAATTGTCAGATGTAAAATGTCATTATCGTAAGGTTGGACATCTGTCAACAACATGACCTTGAAATATTAGTGAATTTTTATCAGTATAACATATTTTTTTGTGTTCGAAAATGTCAAGTTTTGAGCCGAATAAGCGTCATTTGCGGGAACTTTTGATTTACTTCTTCAATTTGAGGAAATCTGCAGCTGAGGCGCATCGATTGCTTGTAGAAGCATATGGTGAGGCTGCCTTAAGTGAGAGAAGTTGTCGTGAGTGGTTTCAAAAGTTTAAGAACGGTTAATTTGACATCGAAGACAAAGAACGTAGCGGAAGGCCGAAAGTGTACGAAGACGCGGAATTGGAAGTATTATTGGATCAAGATTCGTGCCAAACGCAAGAAAAACTTGCACTTACATTAGGAGTGACTCAACAAGCAATTTCACATGGGTTGAAATCATTGGGAATGATTCAAAAACAAAGAAATTGGGATTCATATGAACTGACACGGAGAAACTTTGAATGCCAATTTTCCACATGTGAAATGCTGCTTGCCAGGCATAAACGAAAGGGTTTTCTGCACCATATAGTCACTGGTGATGAAAAATGCATACATTATGATAATCCAAAAAGGAAGAAATCATGGGGATCCCCTGGTCATGCTTCAACATCTACGGCTAAGCCAAATATTCATGGAAAAAAACTCTTGTTGTGTATTTGGTGGGATCAGCTTGGTGTCGTGTATTATGAGTTGCTCAAACCGAATAAAACCATTGCTGGGGCTGTCTACCGAACATAATTGATGAGATTGAGTCGAGCACTCGAGGAAAAGCGCGCCCACTACTACGCCAGACACGACAAAATTATTCTCCTGCATGATAATGCTAGTCCACATGTTGCGGCACCGGTCAAAACCTATTTGGAAACACTCAATTGAGAAGTTTTACCCCACCCGCTGTATTCACCAGACATTGCTCCTTCTGATTACCACTTGTTTTGATCGATGACGCATGGCCTGTCTGAGCAGCACTTCACATCATATGAAGATACCAAAAATTGAGTCGATTCGTGGATAGCCTCAAAAGATGATGATGATGACTGACGCGGTATTCGTATGCTGACAGAAAGATGGGGAAAAGTAGTGGCAAGCGATGGGTACTACTTCGAATAAAACATGAGGTTCCGTTCTTTCACAATAAATGCCCATTTTTTTATAAAAAACGGCGGAAACTTATTTGTACACCTAATATATGAAATAACCAAAAATATTTCAAGTCACATAAAGCCAACTTTTTACACTAATTTTAATCGCCGGAAACTCTTATTTAATGGGAAAGACAAAAATGGAATACTTAGCAACAGTGGTGTGTATACACTTTTATGTGCTGACTGCTGTGATAATTTCTATATATAGTAGGAAAGACAGGAAGATCTTTTGAAAAGAGATTTCGTGAACACAAATCCGCCTTAATAAATCCTCTAATTTATTCTGAAATGACTGATCATTGTCACCGTGAGAATCATACTTTTTCTATCGATGATGCCAAATTCTTACATATCAGTGGTAACGGAAATAAATTGGACAGCTTAGAGGCCCTAGAAATTTCTAAGTCAGTACACCGATCGGAACATCTGTTGAACAGTTATTTCCCCAAAATCTCTCCGCTCTTGGCCGAAATTGTCCCGTACCTTCCTCACCCCCCAGCCTCCAACCTTTGAAGCGTGTATATCGGTACCAGTTCGAACAGCATTTAGTCTTGTTTGCGCTCCCCTGAAGATGAGGTGAAAGCCTTGAAACCGGTAGTGTTATACCGTCACAAAAAAGTGGAATAAACAGTGTTTGATAAAAATAAATTACAATAATACAATTTTTTAAATAAATTTAAAAAAAAATAATTGACTCACCGATAATCTGTAAAATTGTTGAAGAAAAGAGTCCGGCACATCATCATCATGTTGATGACGGAGAACAAAATACCGATATAGTTGTAGGAAAACTGTAGAAGAGTTCTCTTTTGCATCAACCGAAATATTTCCGACCCGAGCAGCATAAATAGCACGAACCATGTTGTAACAACACCTGATCTGCTTTTGCTATCTTGTTTCTCGTAATCAACCGCTAAACCGAAATATCCCATATTGACATCAAAATGAGCCAAATCATTGAGAAGTGAACATGTTTCGAATCTGTTGAAAAATGTCAACATCACCGGAAGTATTGCATTTGTAGCACGGAATATATTTATGAGTAGAGTAATAACGGTGTTGATGTTTACGAAAGATATACCATCGATGTAAAGTTGGTGATACACGATAACGGTGGAACCCAGAATGATGAACAACAATTGATTGGTGATGCTAATTATGATGTCTGTTTTGGTCACCCGAAATTTTCGCAAGCCATTTTTTTCAGTTTTCAAGGAACAAGGTACAAGTCCGAGGATTTTCGATACGTAGAAAAATCTACCGGTCTTTTTGAAATTGTCGTACACGTGTCGCTCACTTCGATATGACATTTTTAACACTAATTTTTTAAAGAATATATTCTTGATTGATTGAGTACTTACGTTTTTTTTTTGTTTTTCAAATTCGATTAATTTGTATAATTAATTAGAAAAAATATCTTTTGTTCAATTAATTCGACATGACAGGTTAATATTAGGGTTGCAAAAGTATAATATAATTAAATTATATGATATTTTAATATTTCAAAGTGCTTCTCTGTATTTGAAAATGTTTAAAAAAATTGATTGTATATTTAGATCAAATACAGAGTAGAAGGCAAATGGGATGTTTTCCGCACTGTTTAGCAACGCATTAATTAGAACTCTTAGGAATGATGAAAATAATAGGCTGAAGTTTAGTGGCGTGCGTAGTTTTAGGAAACACTTAAAAACGACAATTTTTCGGGAGATTTTATCAAAAGTAATTGGGTATGAACACTTAATACCGAATGTGTTACTATCACATATCGGAAGATCTTCAAACGTTTCTATGTAGTTCGTCTTTCATTGGTAAGGTTTTTTTTAAATCGATTTGGAACAATAAATTTATTAGTTGAATAAGAAATCGACCTTAATGTTTTACAATGGCAAAGAGCAATAGCAACAGGTGACGTCCAACATAAAGATCAATTATTAAGGAAACTGGAACTAGCCTGCTAAGTGAAATCTGCAGTGTCTCGAACCGACCCCACAGTCGCAGTTTTGGAGTCCACCATTCTGATGTGGTGATATGATAATTACGGAACATATAGTCAACGGCTGCCACATTCATAGGTCCAGTGGAGAGATCCAGGATGTAGACATACATGATTACAGTGGAAGATTTTAGACTGACTGAGCCAGTATAAGTATTGACACCATACTATACAAGGAAGAGCACGTAACGACGATTTCTAATGTAAAAAAAAACGTAATGATTTTCTTAACAACATAACACAGTATTCCTAAATGCCCTTGTGCTGAACAAAGCGGGTTTTCTAAGAAAGCGAGAGGAAGCATTTCAACCGATTCGTACCAGAGTCGCAGACGAGTTCGTTAGACCATTCAAGAGTCTCAAGCAAGCGGTTAAAGATCACTATACGACCTTTGAACATTGAGCAGTCCTGCTAACATATAACATATGTGTATGACATCGACACCTCAAGAAGCGGCGCTGGATTGTACTGTGAAGAAGGTTTGCTGTTGGTGTCGCATTAATATATATGATATATTATATTGATGAAGAATTAAACATGACGTTTTCATTCAAGAGTCTCAAGCAAGCGGTTAAGGATCACTATACGACCTTTGAACATTGAGCAGTCCTGCTAACATATAACATATGTGTATGACATCGACACCTCAAGAAGCGGCGCTGGATTGTACTGTGAAGAAGGTTTGCTGTTGGTGTCGCATTAATATATATGATATATTGTATTGATGAAGAATTAAACATGACGTTTTCATTCAAGAGTCTCAAGCAAGCGGTTAAGGATCACTATACGACCTATGAACATTGAGCAGTCCTGCTAACATATAACATATGTGTATGACATCGACACCTCAAGAAGCGGCGCTGGATTGTACTGTGAAGAAGGTTTGCTGTTGGTGTCGCATTAATATATATGATATAATATATTATATTGATGAAGAATTAAACATGACGTTTTCATTCAAGAGTCTCAAGCAAGCGGTTAAGGATCACTATACGACCTATGATCATTGAGCAGTCCTGCTAACATATAACATATGTGTATGACATCGACACCTCAAGAAGCGGCGCTGGATTGTACTGTGAAGAAGGTTTGCTGTTGGTGTCGCATTAATATATATGATATATTATATTGATGAAGAATTAAACATGAAGTTTTCATTCAAGAGTCTCAAGCAAGCGGTTAAGGATCACTATACGACCTATGAACATTGAGCAGTCCTGCTAACATATAACATATGTGTATGACATCGACACCTCAAGAAGCGGCGCTGGATTGTACTGTGAAGAAGGTTTGCTGTTGGTGTCGCATTAATATATATGATATATTATATTGATGAAGAATTAAACATGACGTTTTCATTCAAGAGTCTCAAGCAAGCGGTTAAGGATCACTATACGACCTATGAACATTGAGCAGTCCTGCTAACATATAACATATGTGTATGACATCGACACCTCAAGAAGCGGCGCTGGATTGTACTGTGAAGAAGGTTTGCTGTTGGTGTCGCATTAATATATATGATATATTATATTGATGAAGAATTAAACATGACGTTTTCATTCAAGAGTCTCAAGCAAGCGGTTAAGGATCACTATACGACCTATGAACATTGAGCAGTCCTGCTAACATATAACATATGTGTATGACATCGACACCTCAAGAAGCGGCGCTGGATTGTACTGTGAAGAAGGTTTGCTGTTGGTGTCGCATTTATATATATGATATATTATATTGATGAAGAGTTAAACATGACGTTTTCATATTTCTTTTTTCTTCTTGATCGAATCAAAAGTTTTTTCGTATTCTACGAACGCCGCATACAGTTTAATATTAAACAGGTAACCGAACAAAAAGGTACCAGTCTGGTAAAATATTAAACAGGTAACTGAACAAAAAGGTACCAGTCTGGTAAAATATTAAACAGGTAACCGAACAAAAAGGTACCAGTCTGGTAAAATATTAAACAGGTAACCGAACAAAAAGGTACCAGTCTGGTAAAATATTAAACAGGTAACTGAACAAAAAGGTACCAGTCTGGTAAAATATTAAACAGGTAACCGAACAAAAAGGTACCAGTCTGGTAAAATATTAAACAGGTAACCGAACAAAAAGGTACCAGTCTGGTAAAATATTAAACAGGTAACCGGAAAAAAAGGTACCAGTCTGGTAAAGTAACACTCTCGTGCTAAACGTGTTATTGAGTTGTACAAATTGTTGTCTCCCTGTCACTCTTTTCGATAAAGCCGATTCATCAATTCAGATTTATTGAAAAGTGCGGTCGAATATTCATTATTACCTTCACGTCGTGTTCCTCTTGTAGTGGACAAAGTGCAAAGAATCTACTCTTCATTATATCCTAGCACACATCTTCCGTTTCTGCCACATACATACACCTTGTCAGGCATACTGTCCTATATCAATGGATTTTCATGTTGCCGCTTTCGGAAATCGCGTGAGAAGAAACCGTAAATGAGGAACACCAAAGAAAGTTTTGTTGGATCAAGTGAATGATATTATGAAAGAATGAAACGTAAAAAGTCAGAGAAATCGTAGGAGTTCTATGAGAAGGTGTATGCATGCGGAAGAAGCGAAGAATATATGTCGTGAAAGGAAAGTGTAGAGATTTTTCTGTCCACCTACCCCAACAAACAAATGGCATGAATATATAGATATTTAAATTGTTTTCTCACAAATTCTACGAGACGCCCACATTTTTAAATAATACATAACATAGATCTTTAAAACATAAATGACTAGAACGTAATAATTTTTTGAAAATTTTCGAGTACATAAAATAAATGTTAAAAAATAATAATGAATGGGGAAACATAATTTATTACTCACCGAAAGTCGTTGAGATTGCAAAGATGCAAAAACTGCATAAGATTTAACATATGAATTACGTGTACCGAAATATATAAAAATACTCGTATCACAACAAAGGTATCGAAAGTAATTTGGGAATCGGAATCAGAAATTGAGCCCTGAAAATTTATAAAAATGTACAAAAAAGGGAAAACGTTGTTGTAATTCGTTCGTTTATTTTGTTTCTTGTAATCTATTCGAAATCCAAGTAGTTCTAAGATGTTGGTGTCAAAATGAACAAAATCGTTCAAAAGTGAACAACTTTTATTTCTGTTTAACATTGTTGACAAATAAACAAGAACCGGGGGTATTGTAATAGATATTGATAAATAAAAATTGAAAAAGTCGTTCATTTCATCTTCTATCTTGTTAAATATTAGTTTTTGATCAAGTAAAATAAAAAATATAGACGTTAGATACATAAAGTTAAAAACTGTCAAAACCACGTTTCTCCTGTTAACTTTAAATTCTACTCTGTTATATTTTACTATTGAAGAGTATGGAATTACCCCGTAAAATAAAAACAGGAATCGCAAAACAGACCCAGTTTCGAATTTTTCGTTCAATATATTTTTTTTTAAACGTGACATTTTAGTGCGGTAAGCGCAAGCTCTACTGCGGAAATAGTTTTAAAATATAACGCGCGTTTAGTGTCAAAAGTCCCTCCTTATCCGCGGGAGATTCGTTCCAAGACCCCGACGGATGCCTGAAACTGTGGATTGCTCTGAACCCTGTATTACGAGGGTTGTTAAAAAATAACGAGAATTTTTTTACTTTCGCGAGGTGTTTGTTTTCGATTTAGCCCATTTTTTTTATCACGTTGGCATTACTGTTTGTGAAATACATTTCAATTTTCAATCATTTGGGATGGGCAGTTTGTGTTTGACAGGCAAATATTTACAACGCATTTTGGCATGTTTCCGTTTTTTTTTATTTAAAAAAATGACTGGTCTAAGAATTTGCGTTAAAAATGAATAAATCGCAGTGAAGGGGTACAATCGTTGAATATTGCTTTTAACGACGATGCTATTTTAAAATCAAGGGTTTACCATATAAATGGTACAAACATTCTCACGAGGGCCGTGAAGACGTTTACTATGACAAGATGTATGGGTTTCCTAGCACATTAACCACCAACGAAAATGTGAAAAAAATTAAGGATACTGTGCTTAGTAATCGTCGAATCACTTTAAGGGAGGCTGCAGAGGAACCTGTTATCTCACACGGTGCACACGAAGTAATGTTGACCAATCGTTTGGGTATATGGTAAAACGAGTGGCATTCAAATTTGTTCCGAAATTGGTGAATTTTCAACAAAGGCAGCATCTCTAAAACATCGCTGAGCACATGTTCATTAAAGTCGCTGACGACCCAGAATTACTCCAACGCGTCATAACAGATGACGAAACGTGGGTGTATGGCTATCGAAAGTAGGTGTATGATATCGCAACAGAAGCCCAATTGGCTTAATGGAAGCTTGCTAAAAAGCCGAAACTGAATAAAGCGCGCCAAGTTCGATCAAATCTCAAGTTTATCCTTACTGTTTTTTTTTCAATTACAGCGGCAAAGTCCTCTACAAATTGTTACCGCTAGGTCATACGTACAATAAGGAGTTTTACACACCGTTTGTGTGAGGCAATACAAAGAAAATTGACAGAATTGTGGGCAAAAAACTCATGGATTGTACGCCACGATATTGCACCAACTCACATTTCACTACTAATTCGTGAATTTTTTGTCAAACCCCGTACTGTCTTGATGCTGCTGCCACCGTACTCATCAGAAATGGCCCCTTGCGACTTTTTCCTGTTCACGAAGATGAAGATGACATTATAAAGTCATCGTTTTGCGACCATAAAGGAGATAAAGGCAAAATCGCTGGGTGAGCCAAAGGTTATCCCGCAAAGTGTATTCCACGAATGTTATGCAGATTTGAAAAAAACGTTGGCAAAAAGTTAATTTTACGCTGGGGGAAAAAAAATCTTGTTATTGTTTTTATCAAACCTCTTATGCTTTACTTTTTTTGGTACATACATATGTTACTTATGATAAAGTTTTATATGTAAATAAGGCATATTAAGGTACTAACAACAACTCATAATGATAAAGCTAATACTCGCTTCAACGGTTGGGGCTGAGAGACACAAATCCGCCTTAACAAATCCTCTAATTTATTCTGAAATGGCTAATCATTGTCACCGTGAAAACCATACTTTTTCTATCGATGATGACAAATTCTTACATATCAGTAGTAATGGAAATAAATTGGACAGATTAGAGGCCCTAGAAATTTCTAAGTCAGAAAATCGATCCGAACATTTGGTGAACAGTTATATCTCAAAAATCTCTCCGCTCTTGGCCGAAATCGTCCCATGCCTCCCTCACCCCTCAGCCCCCAACCGTTGAAGCGTGTATATCGGTACCAGTTCGAACAGCATTTAGCCTTGTTTGCGCTCCCCTGATGATGAAGTGAAAGTCTTGAAACCGGTAAGGTTATACCGTTACAAAAAAGTGGAATAAACAGTGTTTGATAAAAATAAATTACAAACATTTTATTATACTGTACTCACCGTTCTTCTTCTTGTGGTGATAATGATTGTTATGTAATAGATGAAGTGAGGTGAGTAAGAACCAGTGTGACGTACTCGTAGTATTAAGGTTGACTGCGAGTGATTCAAGCCGCGAAAAGTGAAACCGCGGACAATGGGGGACTACTGTATTTTACATATGTCATAACTTAAATAATACAAGTTAAATTACGTAACGATTTTACGTGATAATTAGCTATGTCAAAAATCAAAGAATTGTTCATAACCTTTTATGATTCTTTGACAGAATAATTAGTTTGACCGACTGGTATAAATTATATACAAGAAAATATTAACAGTAAACATAATTATATAGGTATTTTTGAAATCTAGACATTTTAAAAGCGGACTAATAGGACAATATGTTTGTCTACCTTATATAACCCTAGCAGAAGCATTGAAAACATACTGGAATCGAAAAATTTATGAGTCAGGTAAAACCAGAACAAATATAATAACATTAATTCAGAATATATCGCAACACAACAGAATTAATTTACGAGTAGAAGAGTTTTTATTTACCTTTTTGGAGGACATCGACGCACAAATTTTTACTTTAAAAACCTGAAGAAATCGATTTATTTGTCAAATAAGAGCTTACTATCAAGACAGGAACAAATAAATTTGATGCTATCTTTTGGGAAGACACTAACACCCATAAGTGATCAATCATTCTCATGAAAAAGATATTTTCTACGCGGTACACTCATCCAGAGTGATTGGGTACAAAATTGTGTACAATTTGCAAACAATTAACACTAATGAGCGTCTTTCATACACAGCTTAGCTAACAATAATTCTAGATCATGACGGATAGAGAGACAAAACTCTTAATTTCTAGTCAGTAAAATAACGTCAATGCAGTGAGACTCTGGAATCAGCTACAAACCAATATAAGACTCGCTCCGTCATTGGCATGCTTTAAGAAGCGACTGAAAACCCTCTTAATTTCTAGTCAGTAAAATAACGTGTTTCATTCCTGATTTTTCTTTTCCTTTCCTCTCTACCATCCCTTCCTTTCATTTTGATTGATGATATCTCACTTTATATGAAAAATAATGTTCGGGTGATTGTCCGTCTTTGTGCGGTTCGTGGGCATATTGCTCACGTATGTGTTTATGGATTTCGTGGGGATGGATAGTCATTTGAATGATTTATGCGACCACGTAACTTGCTTCATTTACTTTTGTCTGGTTGGTTGGAAGAGATTGCCACCTGGCAATAATCCCGCCAGATTGTATTTGCAATAAAAGTGTTAAATAAGTAGATAGCCTATCCATTCTTTGATGTTCTTATACAGGGACAACCCAAAAATACGTGGGCCTATCAAAGGCGTAGAATGCTGCATCTGAAGGGAATGTCAGATGACGATATCAAGTATAGATATACTGCACGTAATTTGCGAACAAGAAAACTGACACCAATAGATTATCACTCAAAAACGGTTGGAAACAAGAAAAAGAGGCTATGAGCAACTAAACCAGATCCACAAAATTTTAAAATATTATATATGTACTTTTTGCGTCATTTATTTACTTACTTTTTGTCATATGCCAATTATCACATCGATCAATAAGTCCCGGGACTAACCCACAGATGGCACCTCTAATAACAAATCCACACCTTTTTAGTTAGTACCAACCTTTAGAAGTTACGTGTCAAACTTTCATGGCATTCCGACATTGTGTCATTGAGTTACAGTGGTTTTAGTGATGCTACTTTTGCTATTTTCAAAACAATGGAAAAAACCGAATTTCGTGTGTTGATAAAACGTTGCTTTTTAATGGGAAAAAATACCGTTCAAACTCAGCGATGGCTTGAAAAGTGTTATCCGGGCTCTGCTCCGTCGAAAACAACCATTTGTCGGTGGTATGCTGATTTCAAACGCGGTCGTACAGACACAAATGATGCTGAACGCTCTGGTCGTCCAAATGAGGCTGTTACACCAGAAAACATAAAAAAAAATCTCAAAATCGTGTTGGAAAATCGTTAAGTAAAGTTGCGTGAGATAGCTGACATCCTGAAGATATAATTTGGTAGTGTTTACACTATTTTACATGAACATTTGGTCATGAAAAAGCTTTTTTCGAAATGGGTGCCGCGTTTGCTCACAATGGAACAGAAACGTCGATGTCGTCAAAACAAAAGTCGATGGTAACGATGGCCAAATTGCATGAGTTGAACTTCGAATTGCTTCCGCACCCACCGTATTCTCCAGATTTGGCTCCCAGCGACTTTTGGCTGTTCGCAGACCTCAAAAAGATGCTCCAGGAAAAGAGATTTGGCTCCAATGAAGAAGTGATTGCCGAAACTAACGCCTATTTTGAAACCAAAGATAAATCGTTCTACACGGCTGGCATAGAAAAGTTTGGAAAGTGTTGGAATGAATGTATCGCTCTTGAAGGAGACCATGTTGATGAATAAAGAAAAAAATTGGCAAAAAAATGTTGTTTTAGTAGTTTGTCCCGGGACTTATTGATCGATGTGTTACATAAATATAAGATGTAACAATGCCAATTTACAAACGTTTATTGTAGATGGGGAAAAAAAATGTTTTATTACATAAAAAATGGTTAATTTACTTATTTTACTAAACAGTAATCCTGATTATGTTTTATGGACAGACAAAGAAAAATATATGTTTGTTGTTTATAGTTAAGGCATTAACATTGTGGAGGTTTAAAGACATTGTAATTTGTTTTTATCAAACACTGTTTATTCCACTTTTTTTATGACGGTATAACCCTTATACCGGGTTATACCGTCATAAAAAAGTGGAATAAACAGTGTTTGATAAAATTAAATTACAATATATGTTTGTGTTTTCAAAAACATTTATTATTTAAACTTTGTTTATGTCATTTAGTTAAATAAAAAACTTACAAAACACATTTATTTTATGTATCTGTATATGTCAGATATATAAAATAAATGTGTTTTGTAAGTCTTTCACACTGTATTATGTCAATGTGATCAAACCGACTAAATTATACTTTTTAGTTGAACTTTTTATGCCTGTTCTTGCTAATGACTTTTTATTCTGTAATTTCGAATGTTCTTGTTTTATTTGACGACCTCCGGGCCTAGTTGATGAGACGGTTGTATTTTGCCCGATGTTGACGGATTCGATTCCTCATGATAACCGGACTAGAAGATTCCAGTTTGTTAAAATAATTCTTCTAGAAACAATAAAAAACACTCGTGATAAACTTGTTTCGAGAGTTCTATCTTTTTTTACGTAGGGGAAGATTTGTCAACTTGAAGTTGAACTTTTGATGTCTGTTCTTGCTAATGACTTTTTATTCTATAATTTCGAATGTTCTTGTTTTATTTGACGACCTCCGGGCCTAGTTGATGAGACGGTTGTATTTTGCCCGATGTTGACGGATTCGATTCCTCATGATAACCGAACTAGAAGATTCCAGTTTGTTAAAATAATTATTCTAGAAACAATACCAAACACTCGTGATAAACTTGTTCGAGAGTTGTAGCTTTTTTTAACTAGGGGAAGATTTGTCAAAACGTGCGATAGCGAACCGCAATTTTCGCGTGTTTACACAAGTGGTTTTTAATCCGAAGGTTTGATTGATGAGGCTGTATAAAATGATGTATCTCGGTCACTTTTTTCAATATAGCCGATACATCAATTCAGATTTCGTGAAGGGTGCCATACGAATCATCATCATCAGCTTTCTCATGATGTTTCTCCTGTAGTGGATAGAGTACACAGATCTACACTTCATTCTATCCTTGCACACATCTTCCATTTCTGACACGTCCATACTCCTTGTCAGCCATACTTTTCTGTTATAAGAATTTTTCACGTTGCCGCTTTTGGAATTTATGTAAGTGAAAAGTGTAAACCGGAAGACCGTGGTAATTTATTTTGGATCAAGTGAATGAAATTTTGAAAGAAAGAAACGCAAAAAGTCAGAGAACTCGTTGCAATTGTATAAAAAAGTGTATGGATGCGGAAAAGGCAAATAGTATATGTCGTGATAGGAAAGTGTGGACATCTTTCTCTCGACCTCTCCTAGCTTAGAAATGGCGGGATAATATGTATATATTAATTGTTTTCTCACAAATTCTACGAAACGCCCGCATTTTTACGGAATATCTATGTCTTTAAACATACAAATAACTAGTACGTAATATTATTTTGCAAATGTAATAATTGCTTACGAATACATAAATGCTAGAAAATAATAATAAATGAGGAAAATCAATATATTACTCACCGAAACTCGTTGAGATTACAAAGATGTAAAAACTGCATAAGATTCAACATATGGATTGCGAGTATCGAAACGTATGAAAAAAACTTAAGAAAGATAATGAATGTAAATGGAGGGAAAAAACTAAAAAGTGAGTCCTTAAAATTTATGAAAATATACAAAAAGGGGAAGACGTTGTTAACATTCATCCGTTTTTTTTGTTTCTTGTAATCTATCCCGATTCCAAGTAGCCGTAAGTCGTTCGTGTCAAAATGAACGAAGTCGTTCAAAAGTGAACAACTTTTATTTCTGTTTATCATTGTTGACAAATAAACAATAACCGGGGGTATTGTAATAGATATTGATAAATAAAAATTGAAAATGTCTTCAATTTCTTCTTTTATCTCGTTATATATCACTTTTTGATTAAGTAGAACAAAAAATGTAGACGTTACATTGATAAAGTTGAAAACTGTCAATACCATGTTTCTCCTTTTAACTTTGAATTCTACTGTGTTGTTTTTTACCGTTGAAGAGTATGACACAATCCCGTAAAATAAAAACAGGAACCGTAAAACAGATCCAGGTTCGAATTTTTCAATCAATTTCGTATTTTTTAAACGTGACATTTTAGTGCGTGGAACGTTTCGTCTACTATGTTTTTTTTTACATACGAGTATAACGCGCGTTCAATGGCAGTCCCTCCTTATTCGCGGGGGATACGTTCCAAGACCCCCAATCGGTGTCTGAAACCGCGGATAGTACTGAATCATATATATGCTACATGTTTATTATAGACACATACTTTTTATAACGTTTAATATATAATTAAGACATAGTAAGGGATTGACAACAATTTATAATGATAAAGGGTAAATATATCATAACAATATACTGTTTTAAAAGTTATACGAATATGGTCTCACGCAAAACATTTTAACGTATTGTACAGTACTCACCGTTCTTATTTTTGTGATGATAATAATTTGAATTAAATAGATGAAATGAGGTGAAGTAAGAATCCGTATGACGTAGCGTTAAGGTTGACTGTGAGCAATTGAAGTCATTTAAAGCGATACCGCGGACAATGAGGGACTACTGTATTTTGGATGTCATAACTTGAAAATTGTCATAAAATTATATCACGATTTGACGTGATAATTAACTTAGTTGAAAATCAAAGAATTAATGAAAACCTCTAATAATTATTTTATCGTAACATTTATTTGACTGATATTAATTATAATATACGAAAAAAATATTTAAACAAACGTAATTCAAGGTTTTTTTTTTAAGTCTTGACATTTTAGAAGTGGGTCTTAAAAGAAAATATTTCTGTCTTCCATAAATCACCCTTAGCAGCAGCGTTGGAAACGAACTGGCGTTCAAATGCAGTTTATGGATCTGGCAACCAGAACAAAAAACAATTTCAATTATCCGGACGCAACACTGCAAATGAGTTTATGGGTTTTATTTCCATTGTTGGAAGACACAGAGGTAAAAAAATTTACTTTGGAAACCTGAAGAAACCGTATAACCAATTTGTCTATCGAAAGAGATATTATTATCAAGACAGACACCGAGAAAGTTGATGCTGTCTTTTAGGAAGATATCTATAAACAATAAAGTATTCCCATTACGAAGATATTTTCTACTCGGTGAAGCCACCTAGAGAAATTGCGTACAAAATTGTTTATATACAATTTATGTTCGTGGGCGTCTTTCACCCACAGCATAGCTATCAATCATTCTAGAATATGAGGGATAGCCTATCGAACACTTCAAGTCATGTTCTTATTATACGGAGACGTCCTCAAAATACGTGGGTCTAAGGCCGCCGTTACACGCTCAATCTGGATCGCAATCCGCGATCCAAATCGACGATCTCGGATTGACGGATCGCGCGACTACATTACACGATCAATCCGATTTCCATCAGTCCACACCCCGCAGCCGCAGCGGCAACATCTTTCTCAACTCAAAATGGACGTAAAAATAAAAAAATATAAGCTGTTGTAGCACTAGTTCTGGCCGTAACTTTGTAAAAGCGAGTTCGAAGGAAACGTTGGGTTAAACAGTGGCTACGAATGAGATAATTGTATACCCATTTAAATCTACTAAAATAAATACGATTAACTGCTAAAAAAGATGACTATAAAAATTACTTCAGGATGAGTGGAAAATGTTTTGATGAGTTGTTAGAAATGATAACCTCATACATATCTAAACAAGATACTTGTATGAGAAAAAGTAAAACACCTGAAGAAAAATTAGCAGTAACATTGCGTTATCTTGCTACAGGCAGAAATATTGAAGGCCTTAAATTTTCTATCATGTCTCCTGCATCTATCAGTGAAGCTTGAATTTGTATTTTTTTTTTATTTTCTCCTATAATTCGATCTCAGACATTTTTTTTTCTCACGTCAACTTGTTTATTTATTTATTTATCGTCAATTCAGCCGATTGCGGCTTTATTTTCTTTAAAATTCCCGATAGAGAGCATACGTCCATCTCTATCGGTGTGTAAACGTCGACTGACGCGATCTTACACGACCTCACACGAACAATCCCGATCGCGAGCAGCGGATCGCAAGCGTGATTTCAAAATATCCAGATATTTTGCGATCCGATTGATCAATCCATCAATCCGCTCATTACACGGTCAATCTTGACCGCGATCATTGATTGCGATCACGGATTGCGATCCAGATTGACCGTGTAACGGGCGCCTAACAAAGGCGTAACAAAGGCGTATCAAAAACTAGCTATAATTTATTTAATTGGTATTTTGTGGGATGAATATTTTTGGTCTTTCTGGAGTGATGATGTGTGAGGAGTTGAATTTCGCAAGATGTTTCTAGTTGTAGTTGAGTGTCACTGTTTGTCAGGTTGATGAGAGCGTGCAACGGGGTTTTGTTTTTGTGTAATCAAAAATCGGAAAGAAGTGTCGATTTATTTTTTCATGCTAAATATCCACAGTGAGATACAGGCAAAATCCTAGTTTACTGGGGATACGACAAATGAAAGGCAACAAACCCAGATCCATTAAAATTGTATGTCCAAATCAAATTACCTGTTGTTTTTTCGCAAATTGTGTATAGTTCTTGTCATGTGTAATAATAAATAAATAAATAAATAATAAAAATAAATTTACGAACAAGAAAACTGACACCAATAAATTAAAACTATTAAGAAGAAGAATAAGCCGTAATGAGCAACTTAACCAGACCTTAACATTATAAAATATATCGTTTGTATTTTTGTCATTTATTTTCTTTTTTTGCAATATGCCAAATAAATAAATATGAGATGTAATAATGCTAATAAAACGTTTATTGTTGATGGGAAAACGTTTAATTACATATAAAAATAGTTTATTTAGTACTTAAATTATTTTATTTAACAGGAATCATAGTAATGTTTTTGTGGACATTATAAACACATAATTATGGAAATACAAAGAAAATTGTATGTAACATATAACGTACAAATAAAAATATATGAAAAACTTAGAAAAAGTTCGAGAAATTTTCGCCGTCGAAAGACCACATAAAACACAACAGTACTGCCCCGACATATTACCTGACAGCTGAATTTCAAGATTTTCTATAAAATCTTTACTCGCAACTATTATTTATTCAACGCATCATCACGACATGGTTAAAAAGAATTTAATTGATTTTTTTTAATTGGGTTTTTACAGCGTACGCCTTTTATTTAAAGAAATTAAATAATACGACATCTGTAATTACAAATTATGACTATATACATTATTATCGACATTTATATGTTATATAGATGACATCGGTTGTAAGATTTAACTTTTTTTTTCACTCCGGGTAAAATGGATCATATCTCGTGTATACAACATTATTAACAGCATTCAAGCAGCCTGTCATAATGATTATAATAAATATAACTTACCTAATGTAGACTAAATCACCCAAGTACATTCAAGCAGCCTGTCATAATGATTATAATAAATATAACTTACCTAATGTAGACTAAATCACCCAAGTACATTCAAGCAGCCTGTCATAATGATTATAATAAATATAACTTACCTAATGTAGACTAAATCACCCAAGTACATTCAAGCAGCCTGTCATAATGATTATAATAAATATAACTTACCTAATGTAGACTAAATCACCCAAGTACATTCAAGCAGCCTGTCATAATGATTATAATAAATATAACTTACCTAATGTAGACTAAATCACCCAAGTACAAAATGGATCATATCTCGTGTATACAACATTATTAACAGCATTCAAGCAGCCTGTCATAATGATTATAATAAATATAACTTACCTAATGTAGACTAAATCACCCAAGTACATTCAAGCAGCCTGTCATAATGATTATAATAAATATAACTTACCTAATGTAGACTAAATCACCCAAGTACATTCAAGCAGCCTGTCATAATGATTATAATAAATATAACTTACCTAATGTAGACTAAATCACCCAAGTACATTCAAGCAGCCTGTCATAATGATTATAATAAATATAACTTACCTAATGTAGACTAAATCACCCAAGTACATTCAAGCAGCCTGTCATAATGATTATAATAAATATAACTTACCTAATGTAGACTAAATCACCCAAGTACATTCAAGCAGCCTGTCATAATGATTATAATAAATATAACTTACCTAATGTAGACTAAATCACCCAAGTACATTCAAGCAGCCTGTCATAATGATTATAGTAAATATAACTTACCTAATGTAGACTAAATCACCCAAGTACATTCAAGCAGCCTGTCATAATGATTATAATAAATATAACTTACCTAATGTAGACTAAATCACCCAAGTACAAAATGGATCATATCTCGTGTATACAACATTATTAACAGCATTCAAGCAGCCTGTCATAATGATTATAATAAATATAACTTACCTAATGTAGACTAAATCACCCAAGTACATTCAAGCAGCCTGTCATAATGATTATAATAAATATAACTTACCTAATGTAGACTAAATCACCCAAGTACATTCAAGCAGCCTGTCATAATGATTATAATAAATATAACTTACCTAATGTAGACTAAATCACCCAAGTACATTCAAGCAGCCTGTCATAATGATTATAATAAATATAACTTACCTAATGTAGACTAAATCACCCAAGTACATTCAAGCAGCCTGTCATAATGATTATAATAAATATAACTTACCTAATGTAGACTAAATCACCCAAGTACATTCAAGCAGCCTGTCATAATGATTATAATAAATATAACTTACCTAATGTAGACTAAATCACCCAAGTACATTCAAGCAGCCTGTCATAATGATTATAGTAAATATAACTTACCTAATGTAGACTAAATCACCCAAGTACATTCAAGCAGCCTGTCATAATGATTATAATAAATATAACTTACCTAATGTAGACTAAATCACCCAAGTACAAAATGGATCATATCTCGTGTATACAACATTATTAACAGCATTCAAGCAGCCTGCCATAATGATTATAATAAATATAACTTACCTAATGTAGACTAAATCACCCAAGTACAAAATGGATCATATCTCGTGTATACAACATTATTAACAGCATTCAAGCAGCCTGCCATAATGATTATAATAAATATAACTTACCTAATGTAGACTAAATCACCCAAGTACATTCAAGCAGCCTGTCATAATGATTATAATAAATATAACTTACCTAATGTAGACTAAATCACCCAAGTACATTCAAGCAGCCTGTCATAATGATTATAATAAATATAACTTACCTAATGTAGACTTAATCACCCAAGTACATTCAAGCAGCCTGTCATAATGATTATAATAAATATAACTTACCTAATGTAGACTAAATCACCCAAGTACAAAATGGATCATATCTCGTGTATACAACATTATTAACAGCATTCAAGCAGCCTGCCATAATGATTATAATAAATATAACTTACCTAATGTAGACTAAATCACCCAAGTACAAAATGGATCATATCTCGTGTATACAACATTATTAACAGCATTCAAGCAGCCTGTCATAATGATTATAATAAATATAACTTACCTAATGTAGACTAAATCACCCAAGTACAAAAAATGTACAAACCCCGCAAAACTAACACCAAATAATGACAAATGCGCAATTTCAAGGATTGAGTTGATCATATCTAAATAATAATTCACATTTCGAACGAATTTCACAATTGCCATGGTACAAATAAATACTTTCGTCAATGAATAAAAAAAATCCCGTTTCTTGGAGGCCATTTTAATCCCGGTTGACTTAAGTTTCGTATCAAAATCGATGACATCGTTTAAAAGTAAACAAATTCCGTGCCTATGGACCAGTGACAATACTATAACGAAAAGTGAATGGGAAATGTTTCTTATCTGGTTATAAAAAGTAATTGAATTCGATATGTGTTTTGCGTACTGTGTGTCTATTCGATTTGGCCGTTGAAACATTATAAAGATAGACGCGAAAGTAATGTAGCAAATACATGATATATACAAAAATATATCTTTAATTTTGACTTGAAATTTGTCTTCTAATTTCGTTTTCGTCAAATAAAATGGGAAAATTCCCGATAATTTGCTCGAACCGCGTGTATTTTTTTTAATATTTCTTTTAAAGTTTGATATAAACATTTTTGGTTTACTGTTGACCTAACACTGTTGACGTTAAAAAAATTATCAAAACAATCAAATTTATTACAAATTAATCCCGTTTATCCGTATTTAAGAATATCTCGTATGCGGTCCGGATTACTTTGAAACTATTTTAAATTAGTTTTACATCTCTTCTTAGCCACATGGTCAATGCTGAACACTGTGGTCGTCTGCTTTGTCTCAAACTCGGCGCGCCACCTGTCTCCATCTCTCCCGGTTCTGGGGCATGCTAAATGCAGTGCTTAACTCGGCGCGCCACCTGTCTCCATCTCTCCCGGTTCTGGGGCATGCTAAATGCAGTGCTTAACTCGGCGCGCCACCTGTCTCCATCTCTCCCGGTTCTGGGGCATGCTAAATGCAGTGGTTAACTCGGCGCGCCACCTGTCTCCATCTCTCCCGGTTCTGGGGCATGCTAAATGCAGTGCTTAACTCGGCGCGCCACCTGTCTTCATCTCTCCCGGTTCTGGGGCATGCTGAATGCAGTGCTTAACCCTTCAGGCTCGTATGCCTAAAACATATTTCCAGTCCCAGGGGCGTTTAATTTTTTTATGGAGATGGAGGTAAAATTGTTATTAATATTTTATATAAGGTTTTATAGCATAATTTAATTCAATTAACACTTTTAGAACCACTGGAATGCTTTTTTTAATCAGTTTAGACCATGCGTCGGCAACCTTTTGTTGTAACAGGGTCAAATATTTTACGTGGGGATTAGTGCGGGCCGCACTTGGGCCATATGTCATTACAGTATACCTACAATATTTGTGCACAAATATTTTAGTTTTGAAAATAAAACGCTAATTACGAGTATATATTTGGACGACATTTATTGTAGTTAATAAAATCAATGAGATTTTTCTGGCTGCATTTGACTTGCAAGTTTTTTTCATATTAGCTTGCATTTTTGAAGTAGAGACGCGCAGTAACGTGTTGCGTCTAAATGTGAATCTGATAATCGAGAACAGTGTTTGTTTTTTTCGGTATTATCTGCGTATCTGTTGGTTTCTGTCACGATAATATCGATCACGTCATTGGCGAACATGAAACGAACGAAATTGGCGAACGTGAACGTGAAACAGAGTATTGTCCATCCTTGTGTGTGATTTATGTGCGCGTACGGTGCACGTCATACAACCCTGTGGGGAGTTTTGATGCGCGTGCGGTGCACATCATACGTGGCTGAAGGGTTAACGAGGGTCTTGTGTATCTTCTTTATATGATCTGTCCATTTCGTCGGACCGTTTCCTCTTGGTTGTTGTCTATCAACCGTCCCCGCGATCAACTGTCCCCGCGGTAAAAAAAAATGAACAATTTCAAACAAATGTAGAGCACACGTTCCTATCGCTTAGAACTAAAAAAAACTAGTTTTTAGAATATTTCCCAGAAAGAGGATATCCTCTCCAAATGAAATCTGAATAAAAGGGTTTTTGCTGTAGTGCGTAATCATTTTGAATTTTAAATAATGGTAACCCTTCTTAGACATTTTAATAGCGATATAAAATGTTGCTGTCAATTCGATTATTTAATTATCATTTTGATAGATTGATTACTTTTTTAATATTCGTCTTCATATTTTTTTCACGTCATTGTCTAAAGGTGTACTTGAGATTGTCTAAAGGTTTACTTGATATTGTCTAAAGGTTTACTTGAGATTGTCTAAAGGTTTACTTGATATTGTCTAAAGGTTTACTTGAAATTGTCTAAAGGTTTACTTGATATTGTCTAAAGGTTTACTTGATATTGTCTAAAGGTTTGCTTGACATTGTCTAAAGGTTTACTTGGTCTTGTCTAAAGCTTTACTTGGCACTGTCTAAAGCTTTACTTGGCATTATCTAAAGGATTACTTGACAATGTCTAAAGATCCTATTGAGATTGTCTAAAGCCGAGGCCACAACAAAGTGCTTCGTTAGGTGGTAAGGTAGGTTTTACGTGACTCATATACTAGGTGACTTCATGCCTGGTCACACCAAAGTGCTACGCACAAATTCATTTGACAGTTGGGAGCGGTTGAGTCAACACACGATGTCACTCTCAAAACTAACCAATTTCATTACAACTTACCATCTTTATTTACTTTCTGTGCAACTTCATTCCAAAGTGATTTTATTACAGGTACATTTTTGTATCATTTGCTCGATTTATTCCACAACGGCTCCCTTTTATACACAGCTGCCATTAAAACTTCTTCCATCTTGTAAATTAATTAACACGTCTGTTCGCTAGGAGATTCACTCGACGATTAATCGTCATGCAACGTGGCGCAAAGCGTGCAGTGTGGCCACTGCGATAGTATGCGGTACGTTGGTACGCTAGGATATGTCGCCTAATTTGCAACATAGCTCTAAGCATAAAGCGAGGCTCCTACCTCTGTGGCCGAGGCCTTAAGGTTTACTTGACACGTTCATTACCGACCTTGTAGTAAAAAGTAACCCCATGGTCAATTTGTTTTAACTATTAGTTGCTGTATTGTTATGTTATTTTATGTGTAGAAAACGAAAATTTTAATAGACAAAGTAAGAACGATAAATGCGTGAGTTGTGAAAGATTACAGCTAATTAGAAAATTAAACAATTTTCTCAGATAATGAAAGAGTTACGAGGGATATTGAACGGTAAAAAGGGACACATATTTACATGAACAGCAGTATCCTAGTTTGGTGAAAAAGGGACACATATTTACATGAACAGCAGTATCCTAGGTTGATATTTGTAAATGAAATGTGGACGTGGAAAAAGTTTGAAAGGAGCTAAATAAATGTTAGGTCTTTCGAAGTTTTTCATACATTCTATAATACTTGTATATATTTCTTTTGTATTCCTTTCATCGTTCATTCTTTCTACGTGGCTAAACTATCTCAATGTTCCTTTCTCATTCTTTCAATTGGCATTCTTTCCTAATGTCCTAATTCTTCTCTATCATGTTGTGGCAAGACATGATAGAATACGGAATGAAACCGCGTTTATGTGAAATTGTGGAATTACTAACAATTATAATAAGTTGATTAGAAGGTGGTGGCGGCGGCTACTAAATTGGATACTTTCTCGCTAATGCATATGTTAACAAAAACATGTTGGGCTAGAAAACTTAATAAGAGATGACGGATGTATGATAGTAACACATTTGACTTTAGGTGGAGTGTAATATTCTTATATATACGAGTAAGTGTACATTTTGATAATACCGGCCAAATACGGATGTCTCCAACTGATTGTGACTTTATTGATTTATTACAGTGGCTCAGATATGCATACAAAGTCCATTAAGAAGTTCAATCATCAATCTAACCACCGAGATATGGGAGACATCGATATCGGATAATTCATTTAACAAGTTTATTCCATGTGCGAGTGGTTATCCCCTTAACAGCTCAGTTAGTGGATACGACACAGAAAACAATCGTAATTCACAATGATGTCGGTAAATTAAACAAAAGTTGACCAATCGACAAACGATTTGCTATTTTCTTATGTAACGAAGAAAGGTTGCTGAGCCTTGTAGTCGAGGATCCCCTCACCGTTCCAACGTCAATTCAGTTGCAAAGCGAAGCTGTGCCGTGGAGTTTGTTTTTTTTTTAAGTGAAAGGGGTGTTGCACACCAGCAAACTCGCCGGTCACACCGGTGTACTGGATCCGATGGTACACTGAAGTGAGACGATCGGAGCACACCGTAAGGTGTTTTTTCCGCTTTTTTTTAAAGAATAGATATAACCGAAGTCATAGGTATACCCACAAATACTGGGCGGAAAAAATGCCCGTATTGTTCGAGGGGAGTAGCACAGCGCGGAATTCGAACCGATGACCTTTCGTACGGAAGTCCAGTGCGTTACCACGTGACCATGTACCTCACACTCTTTTTTAACAATTTGTATATATATATAAACAGGTGCGTAGATCTCTTCTTACACTTGAAGAGTAATTTCCCAACAAACTACGAGTATTTAAAAAATATGGGGCTGCTCCACGGACATAATTCATACTCTTTACAATGAAGGTGTCGTAGAAATCTCTTTCGGACTAGCTAATACATCGATCAATAAGTCCCGGGACTAACTACTAAAATAATATTTGTTTGCCAAAATTCTTCTTTATTCATCTTCAAGAGCGATACATTTCCAACGCTTTCCTAACTTTTCTATGCCAGCCGCGTAGAACGATTTTATATTTTTTCTTCATATGGGGCCGTTTTTTTGCAATTTCTGCCTTCAAACGCTCCAATAACGCTATGTATTATAATATTCGCTATTGATAGTTTTTCCCTTTTCAAGGTGATCGATAAATATTATACCATGCGCATCCCAAAATACGGAGGCCATAACCTTCCCGGCCGACTGTTGAGTTGTTGGTCGCTTCGGACGACTTTCACCGGCTGCTCTCCACTCAGCTGATTGCCGATTTGATTCTGGAGTATAGTGGTGGATCCAAGTTTCATCCATTGTCACATACCGACGCAAAAACTTGTTTATTTCGCGTAAAAAGTGCCAAACAGCGCTCTGAATCATCGATGCGTTGTATCTGTTCCATTGTGAGCAAACGCGGCACCCATTTCGAAAAAAGCTTTTTCATGACAAATGTTCATGTAAAATAGTGTAAACACTACCAAATTATATCTTCAGGATGTCAGCTATCTCACGCAACTTTACTTTGCGATTTTCCATCACAATTTTGAGTTTTTTTATGTTTTCTTGTGTAACAGCCTCATTTGGACAACCAGAGCGTTCAGCATCATTTGTGTCTGTACGACCACGTTTGAAATCAGCATACCACCGACAAATAAATGTTTGTTTTCGACGGAGCAGAGCCCGGATAACACTTTTCAAGCCATCGCTGAGTTTGAACGGTATTTTTTCCCATTAAAAAGCAATGTTTTATCAACACAAGAAATTAGGTTTTTTCCATTGTTTTGAAAATGGCAAAATTAGCGTCACTAAAACCACTGTAACTCAATGTCATAATATCGTAATGTCATGAAAGTTTGACACGTAAGTTCTAAAGGCTGGTACTAACTGAGAATGGTATGGATTTGTTATTAGAGGCGCCATCTGTTGGCTAGTCCCGGGACTTATTGATCGATCTGTTATACAGTCAAGGAATTCTGGAATACAGATGTCAAAATAAATAAGCTGCCGAAGCTTTGGATAATTATAAAAGTGATTTTATTCTTACCTGTGACTGACAAGGCTGATGAAATGACTGTGCTGTGTCAGGCAGAGCATCAATAGTCCAACGAAAGATCCAGAAAAATGCCAGGAAACACCCTCAAGCCAGCCGTTTTTTAAATGGTCCATTAAATAGTATATTTCTGTATACACGACTTGACCCGTTAAAGCGTAAAACATAATCTGCTTAAGCAGACATCTTTTGTATTCCCGTTTCTTCTCAAGTCGACAAAAATCCTTGTCGAAGTCGTTCATTTGATTCAAGAATGAACAAATATTATTCCTATGAACGAATACTACACCGACACTGACCGCAGCTGTGACGGTAACCGACAATGTTCCGAAGACTTCCACGAATTGTTTGTACGCGTTGTAGTCGGCCATTTCCAGCTGCGTTAGAATGAATAAAGATCCGACGATAACGTACACCCAAGACACGAAACAAGTCAGATACGCGATTTTTTTTATTCGATATTTTTTATCGCCGTTTTCGGCCGTTTCAACGGAATACATTGTAAGACCTAATATTTTTGAAAGCAAATGGAGTTGGCCAATATTTCCGACATCCTTTTCGTGTACATTTGAAGTCACAGCCATTTTACACGTTTTTTTTTTTTTTTAAAGAAAGCGAATAAATTCAGTGTCTTTATAGATGTATTTTCAACACAAAAGAACCTTTTGACGAAAAGGTATTGTTTTGTTTAATTTTATGTTTCAGTAGATTTTTTCTTCTGTTTTAATAATGCACTATGCGATATATACTTGGTCTTAAACAGACTGCACTGCAGGGGAAACTGAAATATAATTAAGTAACTCGTAAATTACGAGACATAGCAGCCAGTAATTATCAGTGACAAAAGATGACAAAAGTTTGCATGGATAGGCGTTGTAAGCAGATCTCAGTCGATACTGTATACAAACATCCCTATACAAATCCAAAAACACGAAACAACCCCAATTGGCAGATCATGATAGAGAATTTGGGATAGCGTGCAGCAGGATCTTAGGAATCTGGGAGGGGGGGAAGATTGTGTGGAGATGGCGTGTGACCGTAAGCTCCGAGTAAAAATTGTTCGAGTTACTTAAAGCTCTACAAGAGGTATATGTTCATCTGGGGTTTGTATGTTAGGTAGGTTTATTCATGGATTGAATAACTCGCTAAATATTTCGTTTGATAAATCGATGAAATTACACCAGAATATAGCAATTAGGATTCGAATCCACGTTTCTAAGGGAAGGCTGCTATTGTCTTTGAATTAAATATACCATTTTTTTGCTGGAATGCGATTGCGAAGAGGGATTCTGGGAGAACCAAGAGACACGTAACGTCACTTAAGGAAGATATGATAAAATCTTTCAACGATGGATCGATTTTTATGTTGTTAATTGGCAGCTGGGCCCAAAGTCTGACGCCATAGACAGTAAAATACGACGGGATAAATGAAGAGCTGTGAATTTGAAAAGCTAACAGTGATTGTACAGGCGCTGAACTTTTTAAGAATTGAGTTTGAAAATAATAGGAATGGCAAATTATCAGGTTTACTCGTATACGTTCTTTACACTTCACTTTACTTCAGCAATGAAAACATTTCCTTGACAGGAGTATAAAAAATTGCTGTTTGATTGAGTAATATATATTATGAATATATCATGTTGGTGTGAGAACTCATTATAACTAATGTGTTTTTTTCCTGCTGTCGGCTATTTTCAATACAATGAGAATTAATATGTTTTCAATTAATATTACAAGTCCAATATCTAATTCATTAATTAAATTGAAAAACTCAATGTATACGTTTACATATCGTTGTCAACCAGGGTCAATCGGCTACTGGATGAAGGTCTCCCCAAGTTGACTCCAAATAGTTCGGTTTTTTGCTCGTTGGTGCCATGTGATACTGCCATGCTTCCTGATTTCATCTATCCAGCGTACCTTCGATCTTCTTCTGGGTATCTTTATGCCTCTTAGGTACCAATGGATTATTTCGGTTGTCCATCGGGAGTCTGGCATTCTGGCTATGTGTCCTGCCCATTGCCACTTCATTTATATACTCGTATATGTTACGTATGTGTGTATGCATTAAACTTTCTTTGTTTGTATTTATTACACTTTCATACGTATATGTGTATGTATTACACTTTGTTTGTATGTATTTATTACACTTTCATGCGTATATGTGTATGTATTACACTTTCTTCATATGCAGTACAGCCTGGCGGGCTGGTTACTATGTCGCAGGTCTTTTAAATCCTTTTAAAAAAATGGGTTCCAGCGGGATTTCAACCCGCAATCTCCGGGCTAAAAAACAAACGTCTTTCCAACTAGGCCACGGATATGTGTATATATGTATTTGTGTATGTATTCTTCTTCTTCCTCTTCCTATAGATCATGACCTGTTTGTTCCGCTTGTTCCCCTTCTTGTGACGTAGATTGCCAGCTGTCCCGGTAATCTTCTTCCGGCTGGGTTCCCTTGAAGGGCGACACGTGGAAGTCTGTCGTCTTGCATTCTGTTTACATGTTCGTTCCAGTATCGCCTTTGTTGTCTTCCCCACCTGACGATGTCTTCCGTACTACACTTTCTCCTTATTTCGGTGTTTCTGATTCTATCTCTCAGTGTGTTTCCGGTTATACATCTCAGTGTTTTCATTTCCGAGGTTCTCAGGAGAGATTTTTTTCTAGATGTGTCTGCTCTGGTCTCTATTCCGTAGGTGTCTATCGGTCTCACACATGTCTTGTATATTCTGACTTTACTTTCTATTCTCATTTTTATTATTCCACACCGGTGTTCTTAGGCATCCCGATATTGCAGCGACCTGTCTCAAGGTTTCATCATACAGATTTCCATTGCTACTGATGCTCACTCCAAGATACCTAAACTCCATCACTTGCTCTATTATTTTGTTATTCACTGCTAGTTTGCATCTCACCGGGGTCTTAGATATTGTGAAGCTCTTCGTTTAGTCCGTGGATATCAACATGTTATATTTTAGTGAGGTTTGATGGAGTCTATATAACATCCTTTGGAGGTCATCTTCGGATTCTGCGGTGAGTACTGCATCGTCTGCGTAGCATACAATGCTGACATTTTTGTCTCCCAGTCTGTATTCTATGTTATGTCCATGTCTGCAACTTCCTCGATTAGTTTGTCCATTATTAGATTGAAGAGGAACGGGCTTAAGCTATCCCCTTGTCTAATTCCAATCGGAGTAGGGACGGCATTTGTCAGGTCATTCTCTATTTTAATCCTGGTGTAGCTATTGGTATTTATTTGTGTATGTATACGTATACATATACGTATACGCATATGTATACACATACATATATAATATATTCACAGAAAACAACAATCAACTGAATAGGAATTGTTATAGATCAGAGGTTCCCAACCCCGTGCCCGCGGGCACCATGGCGCCCGCGGAACGATTTGTATGTGCCCGCCACTATTCGACAGACAGAATTTTCTCATAAACATTAATTATAAATGTGAATTATTTTTATTTATTTGTTAGAGTTTTAATTTTTTTGAGTGCCTACGTTTATTAAATACGTTCGTATGTTTGCGATATTGTATGTATGAGTGGTTCCTTTGCTGACAGTACTAAAAAGAAGAAACCTTTCATTGACGGTGAGTTGTTTAAATGGTATTTAGTAACTTCACAGTAAAAGAGGATATGCTGCAAATATTACCTATGAAAGGACAGACAAGGGGTGAGAATATTTATAATACATTCAGAACATACGCCAAGTCAATAAATATGCCTTTGTACAAGCTGTCTGCGATAACCACCGATGGGGCACCAGCAACGGTAGGTAAAAACAAAGGATTTATTGCCCTCTGCAAGAAGGATGAATCATTTTCAAACTTTATGTCCTACCACTGTATTATCCACCAGGAAGCTCTGTGTTGTAAAATATTGCCATTTGAACACGTTGTAGGATACCTACCTAGTAAATAAATAATTGTCAAAATAATAAGTGAATTGTTAAAACACAAATAAATTAAATTAATTATTGTTAATAATAAACATACAGGGTCAATGACCGACGTGATTGCTACACGTCAAGAACGGCGACAATGTTTACTATTTTTGTAGTACCCGCGATTTGTCTAGCCATCTCTAAATACAAATAAATAAGCTACCGCCAATTTACGTGCCAGAGTGAGACGGAGCATGTAGCGCGAACTGGTTCACTCATTTGTATAAAATACCTGCGCTCCGAGAAATAAACATATTCGTATTGTCATTCAGTCAACTGTCAAGACTTTGTTATTTATTTACCTGCTGTCCACTTATCGATTTATATCCGCATTCCTGAGTCTATATTTATTGAATATAAATCAAGATCATCATGACTTATATCAAGATAAGCAATCCGCTATATTGATGACTCTGTACGAGAAGTAACGCAGAATCAACTTAAACGAAGATAACGATGTCGATATCAAAATCATCAGCACGTCCTAATAGGACACACGCTACATTGATAACGACCATCGTTACAACGTTATGAAAATAGTTACAAAAATAATCAATTCTATTCGAGCAGCTCCTTTGCAACACCGACTTTTCAAGGCCCTGCTAGAAGATACTGAAGATAAAGAACATGATCTTATTCTGCCTACTGAAGTACGTTGGCTCAGTAAATGAAAGGTTCTTACAAGATTTGTGAGTTTAATTGAAGAAATAAAAACATTTATAAACGATAAAAAGGAAAATTATGATGAACTAGCTGACTCTCGCTGGCTGATTGATTTGGGATTTCTCACAGACATCATGGAAAAATTGAATTCTTTAAATTTGGAGTTGCAGGGGAAAGAAAAAAACATAGCTGAAATGTTAAGCTCTGTAAAGTCATTTAAAGCTAAATTGGATTTGTTGATATCACATCTGCAGATCAATTATCTCGTGCATTTCCCACATATGAAGAAAATGCTAGGTAACAATGAATTAAACGGGTCATTATTTATTAAGCATCTTCAAGTGTTAAAAAAACAGTTTGAAGACAGATTTTTGCAGTTTACACATATCGAGCCAATTGTTTCCTTCTGTATCAATCCTTTTACTTGCCAAATAAATGTAATGGAAATGGCCGCATGTATTGCAGATTTTGTTCAAGGTAAGACAGAAGAACTGTAAGTTCAGAAGAACTGTTCAAGGTAAGACAGAAGTTAGAAATTTTGGATCTTAAGAATAATATTTTGCTAAAATCCTTAATATCAGAGGACTTTTGGAATACAGTGGACAGAGAAAAGTTCCCATTTTTTAAAAAAGCGGCATATAAAATAGAATAATTTTTCGGTTCGACATATTTATGCTACACATTGTTTTCAAACATGAACTGAATAAAATCAAGATATAGATCTCGACTCACCGATGAGCATCTTTATGATTGTTTGCTAACAGGATTATCTGCTATCGTCATACTCTCCTAATTATGAGTATGAGGCACTGGCCAATGCCAATGATATGCAATGCCAAAGATCACATTGACATATGGATATTATATTTTTTTATAAAACGTTTTCTTTGTATTTGTGTTTTTTGTTTACTTTGTTTACGTTTTGTAAATACATTTCCCTGTGTGTATGCAATTTGAATAATAATTTTATTATTTTGAAACATTTTTGTTTATTATTTATTAATAAATTATGAATATAAGAAAATAAATTATGGGAAAATGAGAAGTTATGGAAGGAGTTAGTCGATTAAAAATAGGTGGTGCCCGCCACCCTACCGATATTTTAGAATGTGCTCTAGAGTACAAAAAGGTTGGGAACCCCTGTTATAGATCATTCAGCCAGAAGACTCATTTTGCAATAGTGTGAGTAACACTCTCTGTATTACACAACTTATGTAATGGTATTGGTTTTAGAATGCCACACGATCGGTTCGCGCAGAGCGCACGTTTGTATTGTTGTTAAAATACTCGGTGATTAGTATTGGTGACATTTTCACTTTATAATACTTGTACTTATATTTATTTTTAATCTTGAAAAATTCCATTATTGTTATTTAATGTTTCCTAGAATCTGCCATGCTTAAAAAATTAATATGTTAAATAAACTTACTTTCATTTTATTTTTATGATGATTACAATTTAAGCTGACAGCATTTTTAATTTACAAAACGTGTGTGTTCATTTCAATGTTTGAATATAAAATATTATTTTTATATTTTTTTGCTTTTTCACTTAATTAAAAAAGTAGAGGGACAAGTTTTTGTTAACACACTGTTACTCACACTATTGCGAAGTAAGTATTCTGGCTGAATGATCTATAAAGAAAAACATGAACAATGTATGAAACAAATTAGACTTGAATCAATAACACCTTTATTCCCTAGATTCCCTAATAACCTTTATTCCCAAGTTTTACCAATTCAGCTATCGTCTCTCGAGTCACACTTTTCACATTTCTTCTATAACAAAACTAACTGTTCACTCCTCACTTACGAGAGACAATAGCTTAATTGGTTAAGGTCAATTCGTCTTATATATTTTTCATTTTTTTATTTGTTATTTCCTATTCAGTTTATTATTCTTTAGTTTTCAAAATGGGTTGTCTTTAAGTTCTTCCTAAAGCTGTGCATGCCACCTATATAGGGTGTAACACTAATAATGGGCCTTACGTTCAACAATACCACTTTCCGTCGCAACCCTCTAAATTTGGAAAGATAAAAAAAATCAATTTGTAAAAATAGACGCAAAAAATTTTTTGCAAGTCTAATTTTTCCACTAACTTTCATGAACTCTAGATAAAAAAATCACAGCTCTTTTTTTCTACAACTTATTTTAAAAACACACACCGTGTATAGTATATATTATACTAAGAGGTAGAAGGTAGACCATTGCACACCACAGGACCAGTAACGGCAATACCTCTATCATAATACTCCTTCCTATTGGGTCCATTTAGAAAATCAGTTTTGTTAGATTAAGAAGAAATCTCTCTCAAAACTTGACTCCTCTCCGAAGGAATATATTTCTGACATCGATTCGAAAAATATAATTTAAGACATCCAATAAAGGGACTCAAATACAAAAAGACAACATTTAAAATCAATCCCTTCGCGCCCCTTGAGCCTAATTTATTGAAATTTTAATGAGGTAAAAGTACTCGTATATTGCAAACATTTCTAATCACTGATTTGTTTTTTAATTATAAAAATAAATGTATGAAACCATTCTTAATTATAAAAGCAATTAGAAATTGTCCACGAACCTGTAACAAATCGAGCTGCTCCAATAGATGAACTGGGCCACAACAGCGATACCAATCACGAAGAACGTCGAATTCAACCAGTCACAACAGTAGTCCAACAAGAATTTTTCTTTGCCATCAATTAACCAAAAAAGCACCTTGGCACAAGTCATACAAAGAATTATTATCACCAGGATGGACGAAGAGATCGTAGCCTTTTGCATTTTTTTATAGTCCACATTTATACCAAGCGATTTGAGTTCGAAATCAAAATCGACCAAATCGTTTAAGAACGAGCAAGCTTTTTGTCTATTGATGAACGACAAAATAACTGGTATTGTCGTTATTATCAGACTAATCTCAGTGTACCAATCTATATAGTAATTTATCTTGTTTATGGTACTTACATGAGTGTTTCTTATTTGTCGATGGATTATTAGTCCTGTTCCTATTGCAGTATAGATTTGGCACAGTAAATTTATCACTATATCTGACCTTTTGACTTTAAAATAAGGTCGCTTCTTATCATTTTCAAATGAGAAAGTAATCAAGCCAAATACTTTTGCTATTACGTGATATCGTCCGACTTTTTTGTACCTTGAATCCATTGTTTTATTTGGAAGATTTTCCATGTTTATGCGAATACTAACAGTCTCAAGGAAATCAGTATCCAGTGTTATTTTTTTCTAATTCGGTTTACAAAATTCTCTGTATGTTAAAAGTGGTGTACCCCAGAGATCTACACTAGGTACTAATATTTATAAATTAGTATGATTTGAGCCAACTGTTCTGTCGTGTAAGGTACTTGCGAAACTTTTTGTAGATAAAATATGACTACAGGAATAAGTATAAAAGGGATTTGCTGATAAAAGATGTCTACATTAATAACTATTACAACCATTGCTCTTTTGAGAGTACAATCTTTAAGAAATAAATCTACATATGTTGCCGAATTTCTTTACAGAATTCCACATCGATTGTCTTTAGATCTTATTTTATTACTTCGCTATTTAATAATAATTTAATATGCAATTTTAATATCATGTGTCGAGGTAATTAAGCGTGCTTCAAATATTTGTTTGAAGAACATATCTCATATTTCAGTGAATTCTGAAATAAAAAATGTACATAAATAAATATAATCACGCCGTGTTCCTAGCAAGTGCCAGGATTTCCACGCCCCGCTATCTAGACACACCTTTCTTTAGACTCCTCTTTCTTTACATTCGTCCCGTCATGCATAACTTTTTATATTCACAACTTCTTTCAAGATCTAGTCCATTCAACCTCGATTTCCTCCATGCACTTTTTTACGCACATTATGCATTTCTGAATTGTATATTCGCCAAGTCATTATTTCGGCATTGAATCTCAGTACATGTCCAAACCGTCATAACATTCAAATATGTTTTGAGGCTTTCGTGGTGTTTCGTATTAGTTGAACAAGTAGTATGGTAACGCGTTATTTGGCTTATTATGCCAACGTTTTGAAAACGTTGGAGTTTTCAACTTCAGAGTTTGTTAATAATCCATTTGACCTATTCACTAAAAATAACTTAGCGATATTGACTACAAACAATCCCTGAAGATGAGAACTGCAATGTTTTTGAAACGTTAGCATCATAAGTCCAACCACACGTTACAACACTTTGAAATACCTTGTGCAATACCTTAACACTCGTTTATTTAGCTTGCGAGTGCTTAGAACGTCCGTTTTATTAATATATTTCATTCCATATTTTCTTATACTCTTGTCACAGACCGTAAATTGTTTTTAAAGCACACATCTCCATGACTGAATGGCTTAATATTTCGAAAGGGGTAAAGCAAGGTTGCGTTATGTCACCCTGATTGTTGAATCGATGGTAATAGAAAAGTGTGAAAGAAAAGGAAATGTTATATATGGGTGAAAAATGGAAGATTGGAACAAGTTCAGAAATACTGCTATTTGGGTTCTATTATTCTCAGATGATGGAAGAGTTAAGGAGGATATCGATCGGCGTGTAACGTTATGAAACAATGGCAATGGAGCACTAAAACATATGTACTCGAACCGGACAGTATCAAAATCTGTTAAGATGATAGTTCACAATAGTATTTTGGTGCCAACTTTGATGTATAGGAGTGAAACTTGGACGTAAAAAACGACTGAGAGGAGCCGAATAAATTCTGTTGTGATACGTACATTAATAAGAATACACGGAGTGACCATGTATGACAAAATACGGATGAGGTGATAAGGGATGACTGAGAACTTGAGATTGATGTTTTAAGTAAGATGAATAAGAGTATGTTGAGATGGTTTGGGCATGTAGAACGAATGAATGAAGAAAGATTAACAAAAGCGATATACAGTACAGATATGAGTGGATGGCGTATGAGAGGAAGACCAAGGAAAGTATGGTTGGATCAAGTGAATGATATTCTGTAAGAAAGAAACGTTAAAAAGTCAAAGAAATTATAAGGGTTATACGAGAAGATGTATGAATGTAAAAGAAACTGTGTAGAGCTAGGAATGTAGGATGTGCGTAGAGTTAGGAAAGAATGGCGCTATGTTATACCTGCCTAACCCGGCAGAGAAATGGCGAGTGATAATTATCCGTCGATCCTTCGTTAGTAAAATTTTAGCTTTAGTCCTGTACGGCAAGGTAGGCCAGGCCATCCACTATACTATTTTGTTTTATCAACCACTGTTTATTCCACTTTTTGTGACGGTATAACCCTATCGGTTTCAAGGGTTTCACCTCATCATCAGGGGAGCATAAACAAGACTGAATTATCTTCGAACTAGTACCGACATATACGCTTCTTACGCTAAACATTCGGGTTGGGGACTGTGGGTGGAGGGAGGTAGGAGAAAACTTCAGCGAGCAATGTCGAGATCTTGAGAATATATGTGTTTGCCAGATTTCCTGGAGAGACTATTATACTACTTACTATTAGGAATTTCCTGGAGAGACCGCATCACAAATGAAGAGGTTCTCCAACGAATCGAAGGAGGAAGGCACCTGCTCAGGATCCTGTCCGAAAGGCGTGCAAGATGGATCGGTCATATAATACGACAGGAGGGCCTCTTGCATGCCATAATGGAGGGTATGACCGAGGGGACAAACTCTAGGGGACGCCCACGCCGAGAGTACCTGGAGGACCTGTTGGTGGACGTGCGCTGCTCAACATATACAGACTTAAAAAGAGCCGCACAGGACAGGGGGGAATGGAGGAGAAGAGTTCAAATTGCTGCAAACCAGTCTTAGGACTGCAACCATGGAAGGAAGATGTTCATTCCGATGTATTGACTAGGATATTTCTTCTAGGGCCTCTAATCTGTCCATTTATTTCCGTCTCTACTGATATGTTAGAATTTGACATCATCGATAAAAAAATTACGATTTTCTCGGTTTTAAAAAGGAATTAATAACTATGAAAAAATAGCTACAAATAATAGCTACCCTGGAAGTCTCATTGATTAACTTTAAAAAAACAAAAAAAGAAACGTATAAATATCATATATTTAACGACACCTATAAGCATGCCTATAAATGGAGCAAAGTCCTATTTGTAAAAAGCTTATACGAAATAACCAAAAAAAAAACCTAGTCACATAAAGCCAGCTTTTTACACTAATTTTAATATCCGAAAACTCTTATTGAACGGAAAAGGCAAAAATGGAATACTTAGCAACAGTGGTGTGTATAAACTTGTATGTGCTGACTGTGATAATTTCTATATAGGAAAGACAGGAAGATCTTTTGAAAAGAGATTTCGTGAACACAAACCCTCTAATTTATTCTGAAACGGCTAATCATTGTCACCGTGAAAACCTTACTTTTTCTATCGATGATGCCAATTCTTACATATCAATAGAAATGGAAATAAATTGGACAGATTAGAGGCCCTAGAAATTTCTAAATCAGTGCATCGGGGTGAACATCTGGAAAACACACTAGTGATGGATAGCTTGTTCGGAGTTTCGGTCCGATGGTAGGACACCTTACTCCTTCATCGGATAAGTTCTGACTGTTAAGATATTTATTGGAAATTTTTGGATCTTTTTGGGAATCGGGAAAGGATAGGTTTGTGGTAAATGTTTTGATTTTATGAATGATTATGAGAAATTATAAACGATTGAATACATGTATAAATATGATGATATATACATAATATTAAATACAAATATACATAAATTTGTGTCGTCACACACTGTTTTATATTGAATGGGTGAAAAAAAATAAAAATAATAATGATGGTGAATAAATTATAAGAATGAATATACTAGATTTCACGGAAGATAATGAACATGCTCCTTACGGAGTATGCAACAGCACAGATCTTCATTTTTCTCTCTCCAGACACACAGTTTTAACTCCTTCTTTTCACAGCTTTTCACTCGAACCAGCCACTAGTGCATTTATTACTTGTTATAGTGGAAATATCCGGCAAGAACTCGCGAAAGAAAGCACTCATGTACTTATATCTATTTACTTTTTAAAGTTTAAGGCCAAAAAATACCTTTAAACATTTATTTGCCTGCACTTAATTGATTTAAAAACACTCAGCAGTAATGGTTGTTTCGTTGGTTGACTTTGTTCAATATATGGTAATAAAGCTAATTACACAAAAAAGGGAACTTCCCATAAATTGATAACTTTAATAAAATACACTTACTTAATCGAAATTCCCAATCTTACTCATAATGGGTGGATTTTTATCCTTCCCGTGGATTGTTTTTTAATAACTGATTTTAAAAGTTTACTCAAAATATATCCCATTTTCCTCTTAGGGTAAGCATTTCCCTTTGAAGATAGATCGTCACACTTTCCTATTAGGACATACTTTCTTTGCCTCATCCTCATCAATACATCTCCTTCTAAATAAATTGCTCTTAACTTTTCCTTCTTTTAAAATTGTATTCACTTGATCCAACCATATTTTTTTCAGTTATCCTCTACCGTGACTACTACATATTATTGCATTATACATTTATGTAGTCAGTATTTCGTCAGCAATCCGAACAGTGTGTCCAAATAACCTCAAAATATTATTTTACACAGAAAGTTTTTTCACGCAATTTATTCGGTTCCTTTTAGTATTTTTCCACGTCCACGTTTCACTTTCGTACTTCGAAATTGGTACTAAAATACTGTTGTGAGCTATCATCTTGGCATATTTTGATAGTGTCCGATTCGAGAATATACGAGGGTGAATGAAATATAAACGAGACTTTATGTTTTAATTTTTTATTTGCAGAAAGAAAACTACCAAGTACACGTCGTTTTTCTACATAATCTCCTGCTTTAGAAATGCATTTTTCCTAGTCTATCGGTTTTTTTTTTATCCGGTCATCGTAAAAAGAAGTCGATTGTGTCAGCAGCCAATTGCACACAAACCCCTCTACTCCATCGTCGTCGTTGAATCGTTAGCCTGCCAGAGCTTTTTTCAGTGACCCAAAGATATGAAAGTCGCAGGACGATAGATCAGGGCTATAGGGAGGTTGTTCCAGTCATTTCCTCCAATTGTTCGCATGTTAAAACTGCAGTATGGGGCCTCGCGTTGTCACGGAGAAGAATCACTTCTCGTATCGGTTGGTCACGTCTTTTGAATCGATAAGTAAGTTTAACTTTACTCAAAAGCTCGCAGTAGTACGCCGCATTGATGGTGCGACGATCGTGCAAAGAATCGATGTGCAACATGCCATGCCGGTTCCAAAAAAACGGTCGCAAGCACCTTATCAGCTGACAGCCGAGTCTTGGCTTTTACAGGGACTGCCTTCTTTTTCAACTCCATGCTGTCTTGTTTCGACTCGGGCGTGTAGTGGTATACCCAATTTTCATCGCAGGTAACGATGCGACTCAAAAATGCGTTCCCTTCTCTTACCGCGCCAAGAGCCGCTCACAGACGTGCAAACATGCCAACTTTCTTCTGCAGTCAAAATACGTGGGACCTATCGAGCAGACACTTGACGGAATCTTAGGCCCTTCGTGATTATGGGTTGTGTGCTCCCATAACTCCTATCTCAGAACAAATTTCGGAATGCTCGTCCATGGGCGATGATAATGGCTCTTGTTTTCGATTCCTTCACGGCCTTTCATGAAGTACTTATGCCAGGCAAAACACACGGGGCTTTGACAGTGTTTGATCCCCGAACTGTGCCGTCAGTTTTTGCAGAATTTCGGCCGGTTTTACGTCCTCGCGAGCAAGAGACTTGATAATTATGCGTTGCGCAATCGGCGGGTGCACCTCTTTCTCAGACATCGTGTGACATACTAATTATGGAATCTTACGAGGCCGGCTAACCACTCTCCCCACTCCTGATATCCCCACCCAAAATTTCTCGGGTGGCCGCGCGCCCCGTTTAAAATTACGTGCTCGAAAACAAAAGTCTCGTTTATGTTTGATCCACCCTCGTATGTTTCAATGTCCTATTGACTTTGTTTCCTATTGCTACACGCCGTCATATATCTTTCGCAACTCTTCCATCATCAGTGTAAATACTACCTTAATAGCAGAATTTCATTATTTGTTCCAATCTTTCATTTATCATCAGCATACATTCATTCATTGCAGGATATAGGCCTCTCCAAGTTGTTTCCAAGAAATCCTGTCCTTTGGGCATTGCTGCCACGTAATCGCTGCTATTGTTTATAGTGCTTTTTTGGGATTTATACCCCGCGTTGAAGAGGATTTGTGGATTTGTACCGGTTGGATTCCGTTTTTTATACTTTGTTTTTAATTTGTATTTTGTTTTTCAATGATATGTCTTTTGTATTTCTACCTTTTGCACAGTGCGGGCTGTGCGCCTGTGGACGGTCTCGTATTGTGTTGATAACATGTGATTTTTTACGATTCGATACATGTTTCTTTATGATTGTTTTTGTTGTAATTGTGTAAAATTATATATACTATATAGTACGTTCTGTTTATCTTAATGGCTCTTTTATTTTTATTATTTTTTTATAAGGTACATAACATAAATATTTGGCTCAGTCAGAAAAAAAAAGTTACATAAGTATCACGTATAATGAATCTGCGCAACTTTTAACATGTGTTGAAATGTTACTCGTATACGCCGTCACAAGATCTATGCAATAACAATATTAAAAGGACAATATGTATAGCGTCATCTAGCTAGCAAACTTTCCTCAAGAGCGTTCCAACTCAGGATTCATAACAATACTGATAACTTCTACATTTGTTAAAAAGTATAAATTCATTCAGGCAGGGATGCGCCCCTTCGAAGTCATTAATTACACTGTCTCACTAAATTGAATACATTAAATTGGGATATCAAGTTGAGTGCTTTGAAACTATTTGGAGTATTGTATTATTTAACTTAACCAAGGTCAAGAGAGAGTAGAAATATCACATATATACGAGTATATACATTCCATCATGCCATGCCCCTTTTTAAGTTGGCAGGGAGGACACGTTTTCATGCTTTATTAACCATGAGCGTTACCTTAGCCTCTTCCACATCCATTCATCACGTCATACACGCTCTCCTGTTTTTCGTAGTTTTCGTAACTCTTTAACTTTCGTAACAAAAAAATTTAATTCGACCTTAATAAGTATGATCACATTACAAATAAATGTGAGCTGCATGGCAGCATGGTAACGCACTGGACGTCTGTGTCGCAAAGGTCGCCGGTTCGGATTCCGCGTTGTGCTGCTCCCCTTGAGTGACACAGGCATTTTTTCCGCCTAGTATGGGATATAAAGATCCGATTTTTCCGCCTAGGGGATATAAAGATACCTATGACTTCGGTCATATTAAAAATCAAACGTGCTGGTGTGTTCCGATCGTCTCACTTCAGTTTACCATCGGATCCAGTATAGCAATTTTATGGGTGAGTTTGCTGGTGAACAACGGCTCACTCGCTTAAAGAAGAGAAAAGATAAAAGAAACGAAACTTCACCGCACAACTTCGCTTTTCAACTAAATTGTCGTCAGAATGAGGAGGCAATTCTCGACTACGAGGCCTTTGTATAGAGCTTAAAATAAATGGCACAGTTTTCATCGTCGCCACAAGCTATCGACCTCTAAATTCTGATCAGAATACTTCTCTGGATGATAAAAGTGAAGATATCTAACGATTGTTGTAATGTTCTTCTTCTTCTTCTTAAACTTTCTGTAGACTCTCAAGAGTCTGTTACTGCAGGATTGTCCTGTGATGCTGAGCTCCAGCTATCTCTCCATCGTTTCGGGGGTCTCCCTGGTGGACGCCGTCCATCCGGCACCCCATGCAGAGCTATGTATGGAATTCTTGTGGAATTCATTCTCTGTACATGTTGGTACAAGTATCGTCGACGCTGTCGTCCCCATCTGACCACATCTTGGACCTCACAGACCTCTCGGATTGTGGTGTTCCTTACACGATCACGCGAAGTCTTCCCAGCAATATCACAACATTGCAATGTTGTAATGTGACCATTTATTCTTCTTGAGTGATCTCAGAATGACCTTCCAAATTCAACTACAGCTCTCTGTAAAACAATCCAAGATGTAGTCGTAATTGATTATTTCAGAATCACTCAAATGGTCTCGGAAGCCACGAAGACTACTAACTGTAGAGAGACTCGATTAAAAGGTTTTTTGTACCGGCTCGGAACATACGGTTCTCTTTGTTAGAGTTTCTCACTGTGGTGATAGAAGCGACCGTCGTCGTCATTCTCTCACTATTCCAACGTCAATTCAGTTGGAAAGCGAAGCTGTGGAGTTTTTTTAAATTAGTGAGCTGTTGCACATCAGCAAACTCACCGGCCACACCGCTGTACTGGATCCGACGGTACACCGAGATGAGACGATTGGACCACATCGGCATGTTTTTTTTCCTCTTTTTGAAATAATATATATGACCGAAGTCATAGGTATCCTTGTACCCTCGAATACTAGGCGGAAAAAATACCTATGTCATTTTGAAAGGAACACAGTGCGGATATCTAACCGGCGACCTTCGCACGGAAGTCCAGTGCGTTAACGAACGACCATGCGCCTCAACTGAATTAACGTTGGACTGTCGAGAGGATCCTCAACTACGATGTCCAGCAATAATGACACTTGTATTCAGCTTGAAATAAATAGCATAGTTTCATCGTCGACATAAGCAATCGACCTTCGAATTTACATTTGAATGCTTCTCTAGATGATTTCTGACGATGGTTGTCATGCTGTAACATTATATTATTCCTGAATGATGTCAATATTAACCTTCTGAATGCTTATCTTGATGATTTATAACGATGGTTGTCATACTGTAACATTATATTATTCTTGGATGATCTCAACATTAACCTTATGTATGCTTCTCTAGATCATTTATAACGATGGTTGTCATGTTGTAACATTATATTATTCTTGGATGATCTCAACATTAACCTTCTGTATGCTTCTTTAGATGATTTATAACGATGGTTGTCATGTTGTATCATTATATTATTATTGGATGATCTAAACATTAACCTTCTGTATGCTTCTTTAGATGATTTATAACGATGGTTGTCATGCTGTAACATTATATTATTCCTGGATGATGTCAATATTAACCTTCTGAATGCTTATCTTGATGATTTATAACGATGGTTGTCATACTGTAACATTATATTATTCTTGGATGATCTCAACATTAACCTTCTGTATGCTTCTCTAGATCATTTATAACGATGGTTGTCATGTTGTAACATTATATTATTCTTGGATGATCTCAACATTAACCTTCTGTATGCTTCTTTAGATGATTTATAACGATGGTTGTCATGTTGTATCATTATATTATTATTGGATGATCTAAACATTAACCTTCTGTATGCTTCTTTAGATGATTTATAACGATGGTTGTCATGTTGTATCATTATATTATTATTGGATGATCTAAACATTAACCTTCTGTATGCTTCTCTAGATGATTTCTGACGATGGTTGTCATGCTGTAACATTATATTATTCCTGAATGATGTCAATATTAACCTTCTGAATGCTTATCTTGATGATTTATAACGATGGTTGTCATACTGTAACATTATATTATTCTTGAATGATCTCAACATTAACCTTCTGTATGCTTCTCTAGATCATTTATAACGATGGTTGTCATGTTGTAACATTATATTATTCTTGGATGATCTCAACATTAACCTTCTGTATGCTTCTTTAGATGATTTATAACGATGGTTGTCATGTTGTATCATTATATTATTATTGGATGATCTAAACATTAACCTTCTGTATGCTTCTTTAGATGATTTATAACGATGGTTGTCATGCTGTAACATTATATTATTCCTGGATGATGTCAATATTAACCTTCTGAATGCTTATCTTGATGATTTATAACGATGGTTGTCATACTGTAACATTATATTATTCTTGGATGATCTCAACATTAACCTTCTGTATGCTTCTTTAGATGATTTATAACGATGGTTGTCATGTTGTATCATTATATTATTATTGGATGATCTCAACATTAACCTTCTGTATGCTTCTTTAGATTATTTATAACGATGGTTGTCATGTTGTATCATTAAATTATTCTTGGATGATCTCAACATTAACCTTCTGTATGTTTCTTTAGATGATTTATAACGATGGTTGTCATGTTGTATCATTATATTATTCTTGGATGATCTAAACATTAACCTTCTGTATGCTTCTCTAGATCATTTATAACGATGGTTGTCATGTTGTATCATTATATTATTCTTGGATGATCTCAACATTAACCTTCTGTATGCTTCTTTAGATGATTTATAACGATGGTTGTCGTGCTGTAACATTATGTTATTCTTGGGATATCTGAACATTAACCTTCTGAATTCAACTGCAGCTTTCTATAAAATAATTCACGACGTAATTGCGATATACCGAAATGAATTTTCCGCTATCGATATCTTCCATATTCCGGTGGATAAATTTATTTATTTAGTTAACGACACAACAGTGTGTTTTATACGCAAATGAACATATGACAAGTACTTAAAATTATTGACAAAAATACATAACTTTGTCTTAATCTAACATGTACTGGAGATACAAAATGTAGAAGTAATTATATAAAGAGTAATTACAAAGTCATTGTTTAAAATTATTTAATATTAATACTCGTATTTATATTTAAATTCAGTATATGTATGTATATCACAAAATATTACCAAATTTTATCAAGTAGACTTACGTAATTGTCGAAGACTTGTTTTATAGTGGTAAAGAACTTAGATTTGTTTTAAGTGGAACAACGCTTACATAGAACAAGAAGAATTGGATTTTTCGAGAATTGTATGAATAGATCTTGAGATATAGAAAACACATGGGCTCACTTGTAGAACGAGATGCAAGCTGCTTTGCAGAATCAAAACCTTCCACATGTTGATGCAGGGTTACTCAACTCCAGAGGCAAAGTATTGTCCTTAATGTTTCGTTTATACTAGGTTATTTATATTAATAAAGGAGAGCACAAAGTTAGTAGCTATTTCTAAATATTGTCGTGATATTCTGGCGAATACTTTATATACTTATATTAAAAATGTCTAAATTGTTGCAAAACTCATTTCCAAGTCTTTGCATACGAATTATAGAGGAATTAATTTTATAATTAGTATAGCAATTTTCGGTATAAAAGGGATTGAGCTGTCTTGTGGATCTAGTGGGAATACGAAATGAAATGCTTGCGAGTAAGTGAGGTGCATCAATTACTGAGTGAATGATTTTGTATAGCAGTACTATATCGGCTGTTTTTCTTCAGTCACACAGCTTCAAGAGTTTCATTGCATTTAATAAGTTGGGATAATTTCTTTGTTCATGTGTACTCGTTCTAAAGTTTGTGCATGGGCGGCGTAATGAGGATAAATCGAGAATAGAACTCCTTAATTAACCTCAAACTAGTTGCAACCCGTGAAATATTCACGGAAGTAAAACAAATTCTACATTTATGAAAATATATATTCATAAGTATAGAATTTGTTTATATATATATATATCAAAATATTCAAAAATTTTTAGCTAGGTATTTAAATTTCGTTCAGTATCCCCACCGAGATTCAAATTTCGAATTACTTTCGGAGAGAATAGATTAAGATTAAGAGAAAGTATTCGACAGCCGTACGGGTTTTGGCCTATTTATACTATGATACATAACTGAGCCACTTCGCAGAGAAGTACGAGTGGCATAGTTCGTGTTGTCATTTGATATAATTGCCTTAAATGTGTTTCAAATGTGAAATAAGTACAATTTAAATAAATAATCAGTACATATATCCGTGTGTAATTTGATAACAAATGATGTTACTTAATAAAATTTATTCAGAAGTAATATATTTTTATACCGTTGACATGTCCAGTTTTAAAATGATATCTAGGAAATTAAAATAAAGTAAGTTCATAGGTAAAATATATAAATTGGATTAGTTTAGTTGCTGAAAATACCCAAAGAGTAACGTTGAAAATACTTAAATGTAAAACAAACTCACCTGACTTGAACAATATTGCAAGCGTGAAGATACTGCCCAACGCTGATCATATGGACACACACCATCAGAAAGTACATCATGACTTATACCAATTCACTCACAGTCTCTTTGTTCTTTGCATATACAAAGAACGATCCAATAACCAGACTCATATTCATTACACCTGAAACAACTGATCTATTCGTAGTATTAAGCTGTTCTTTATAGTTGAGCTGGACTCCTAACTTCTTGGAACTGTACTCCATGCTGCTCAGATCGTTCAGTAACTCGCATATTTTATTTCTGTTGGCAAAGACAAAAGTAACCGACCCTATGGCTACTGTCATACTGCTGATCGAGACGAGGAAAGTGATGGTAAATACAATTTTGTTGGTATCATACAAAACAGTCCAATTTGTAGCTTTCATGATATAGGAGCAAATCATCACCGTGACAACTTGGACAATGACGTTGATGACCAGTCCTGGTCGACTTATTCTGAACTCCAGCTTGTTGTTGCGGACTATCGGATAGTACGGCGCCATTCCGAATAGTTTTGCCAGATAATAAATACGCCCTATTCTAAACGCCCGCCATAGTTTATCTTTTGACATTTTGTCCGTCTTTTTTACCTTCTTCTCAAGCTGTTTTACCTTCTTCTTAAGCTAATAACTGTCTGTAATGTTTCAAACTGTGCTTGCGGTCGTTCAAATAAAATTTCAGAATATTCTTGTTTTTAAAGCAACAAGCACACGGTCTCTGACTTTTGCTTCGAGGCTTCGAGTGTCGATGAGCAATTACTTATTTGAGCATTTCGATGTCTAGATATGGTTTACAAGGAAATTTAGTTTTTAAATATTGTCCAACATCATAAACTAGAATGTGTGAGTATTCGGCGAATGACACGCGACTGATAATATAGTATAGGCTCCTTAAAACTTTATCATTAAGATAACATTAAAGAGAAGTGGAAGGTGGTGGACATCGGAAGAAACTCTCTTGACTTTAAAATGTCAATAATCGGACAAACTTTGGAATTGAAGAGTTGCTCCAATTATTTATTTGCCGGGATCGGAACACGTTCACTGCGTATAAAGAGATGCTGAAAATTCGCGAATTTTCGAAAACCCATAACTTTGTTAAAAATCAAATTCTACTTTCTATTGAAACATCATATACAAGTGTATTCCTTCTTGTCTTCAAAACACATGAAACCGGCGACGAATCCTCATCGAGAGACGTTTATGAGTGCACTCAACATTCAAGGCTATTTTGTATGGACACGGGAGCCGTGTTCGACGCAGTGAACGTGTTAAGACAAATAGTGGACGTCGTCTGAGTTTCCGAATGATGGGAGACCATCGCTTGGATACGGGCACAGGACCAGAAGAAGATAGTCTATAATACTATTTAAGTAGATTTAATGACTCCACGGTTCATTCTTTCATCAGGTAGCATCTATTATAGTTCAATTCCATAATGACCACTGGAGTATCAACAGCTTTTATGTTTGTATTAAACTTGACTCTGTTTTACTTTATGTGACCAACCAGTACAATCCTACGGAAAAGGGCAGAGCTTTGGAGCGATTTGGTTTTCATCGAATAAATTAATTTCTTCCTAAATAGTATGTATATAGTATATAATTTTGTTCCTTTGTTGTTTGATATTTTCTTTCGTTCAATTAAAAAAAATTCTGTCCATGGTATAAGATCTTCAGTCGGTGTCGCTGCTATATTTCTTACACTTCAGTATACCGCCAACAGAGGATGGGTTGCTTTCAATTTTTGGATGGATGGACTGAATTCAATTTTTACGGGTGTTCGATCGCACTGCAAGGGAAACTTATAAGTTTTCTTGTTATGGTGAAGAAGGGTCAACTGAATGAAGCCTTTAATAGTCCTCAACGCTTTAAGACTGTCTGAGTATATTATATTAATAAAGACCTCGCAATCACGAATATGCTATACACTTGATCGATTAGTTCTCTTGTGATGCGTGCAGTTTGTCCCCGATGAAGTGAACAATATATATTTGCTGTTGTTTTTATTTTATTAGTTCGATTCGTTTTAATTAGTTAACTTGTTTAATATGTTTTCTTTTTCAATACATTTTAATCATGTGATGGTATTTATTTTTATTGATTATTTCGTACGTTTGTTTAACATAACAGGTATGATGAATGTTTTGCTGATAACATATGATACATAATACAAACTTGATGTTGATCTATGGCCTAGTTGGTAAAACGCATGTCTTCTAATCTAAATATTACGGGATCAATCCCAATCAATTTATATCCAGATGTTATATACAAAAGGTTTGCAGTGTGTTTATCACGTAATGCTTGTTAAATACCTATCTGGTTATACAATATTATTTATAGTTAAAGCATTAACACTGTGGAGGATTTCTGGTTATACAATATTATTTATAGTTAAAGCTTTAACACTGTGGAGGTTTAAAGACATTGTAATTTGTTTAGTTTAGCACTGTTTGTGCTGCCCTGATGGTGACGTGAAAGCTTTGAAACCGGTAGGGTTTTACCGTTATATGAAGTTGAATAGGCAGTGTTGGACTGAACAAATTACAACAATTTCTGGTCGTTTGGAATATATCGCCACTTGGTAAACATTTCCTGCAATAAAACCATTGTTTCATCAGCAGAATAACAAGTAGCCCCACTGGAACCTGCCTGCTGGAACCGCATGCTTTCTAAGTCAAAATCGTTCAATTGAAGCCAAAAAAAATTGAATCATGTCACGATATCGATTTCCGCTGACCGAAGGTATTACATTTCATAGGGTGGTGCAGTAAGAACTGTTATTTTAAATTTGCCCCCATTTTTTAGCTGTCAAACGAAAAATATTATTAATTGACATACGTCGTCTACATAACCTATAAATTAATCGTGCAGCGGTACACGCTTGCAGAACATAATTAAAATTGAAAATTAGAGTTCGTGTTGCGCCACCCTATATTTCAGAACTATTTCTCTCAATGTGACTAAACCATCCTAATAAAAACATTGCATTTATTTTTCGCATATCATCACAATCGACACGATGAACTCTGTGATGTACGAGTATTTGACATGGCACCTTCCAACGCGTTGGGGTGCGGGTTCGCATATCATCACAATCGACACGATGAACTCTGTGATGTGTTTGACATGGCACCTTCCAACGCGGTGGGGTGCGGGTTCGCATATCATCACAATCGACACGATGAACTCTGTGATGTATTTGACATGGCACCTTCCAACGCGTTGGGGTGCGGTTTCGCATATCATCACAATCGACACGATGAACTCTGTGATGTATTTGACATGGCACCTTCCAACGCGGTGGGGTGCGGGTTCGCATATCATCACAATCGACACGGTGAACTCTGTGATGTATTTGACATGGCACCTTCCAACGCGGTGGGGTGTGGGTTCACATATCATCACAATCGACACGATGAACTTTGTGATGTATTTGACATGGCACCTTCCAACGCGGTGGGGTGCAGGTTCGCATATCATCACAATCGACACGATGAACTCTGTGATGTATTTGACATGGCACCTTCCAACGCGGTGGGGTGTGGGTTCACATATCATCACAATCGACACGATGAACTTTGTGATGTATTTGACATGGCACCTTCCAACGCGGTGGGGTGCAGGTTCGCATATCATCACAATCGACACGATGAACTCTGTGATGTATTTGACATGGCACCTTCCAACGCGGTGGGGTGCGGGTTCGCATATCATCACAATCGACACGGTGAACTCTGTGATGTATTTGACATGGCACCTTCCAACGCGGTGGGGTGTGGGTTCACATATCATCACAATCGACACGATGAACTTTGTGATGTATTTGACATGGCACCTTCCAACGCGGTGGGGTGCAGGTTCGCATATCATCACAATCGACACGATGAACTCAGTGATGTATTTGACATGGCACCTTCCAACGCGGTGGGGTGCGGGTTCGCATATCATCACAATCGACACGATGAACTCTGTGATGTATTTGACATGGCACCTTCCAACGCGGTGGGGTGCGGGTTCGATTTGCGTTGGTTTTCTTTGTAAGATTGTAAATCAAGTTTTCAATTTTAACATCTTTCTAGGCACCCCTCCAGGTTGTACTGTATATTATATAACATGATGCCATTAGGGTCACCAAAGATAAAAATATCTCCATTCCGTTACATTCGTATATTTGCCTGCATCTTTCGCTTTTGCCACATTCATGAGGAAATGATAATGAAATGGCGGTGACAAACTCTCTTGAACTCATCCACCGAACCAGAAATGAACTTACCCGAAGGCTGCATTCGCACGATTGTTTCATTTTAACGCTCAACAGTCGTTTTCAAATTGCTATTGACACATATAATTATTAACGATTTCGCGTATTTCTAGCAAGAGTATCGAAACTTATTTGAGTCAATGTAGCCGTTATTCAAAATATCAACGATTTTTTTAATAACCTTAAGAAAAACATTAAATCGAACAAAATCTTTCTTTCAAAATTTTAAACATGCATTTTAATCTGTTTAATCAAACACTGTTTATTCCACTCTATATAACCCTACCGGTTTCAAGGTTTTCACCTTATCATCAGGGGAACACAAACAAGACTCCTTGAGTGTCTCTAGTCTTGTTTGTGGTCCTCTGACGATGAAGTGAAAATCTTGTAACCGGTAGGGTTATATAGAGTGGAATAAACAGTGCTGGACTAAACAAATGACAATGTCTTTAAACCTCCACAATGTTAATGCCTTAACTATTGATTTTAAAATATTTAAAAATACCTGTGTAATTCAATGAGAGATAGAAGTCGAGCATGTCAGGTGAGATGCCAAGACGAAAATTAATATGACTCAAAAAAAATAATATTTACTCCATTAAAAGTTCTAGAAACCACGCTTCGCAGCGTTTTATCTATTAAACACTCTTACAATATTCTAGGAACCCTCATTACTCGTTCTACCGTATGAGCCGAGTAACTGGAAATACCGAAAGAGCAGCATTGAAAAGAGTTAACTGTAAAACAAACTTACCTGAAATGAACAGTATTGCTAGCGTGAATATACTGCCCAACACTGATCAAATGGATACACACCAACAGGAAGTACAAACTTACCTGAAATGAACAGTATTGCTAGCGTGAATATACTGCCCAACACTGATCAAATGGATACACACCAACAGGAAGTACAAACTTACCTGAAATGAACAGTATTGCTAGCGTGAATATACTGCCCAACACTGATCAAATGGATACACACCAACAGGAAGTACAAACTTACCTGAAATGAACAGTATTGCTAGCGTGAATATACTGCCCAACACTGATCAAATGGATACACACCAACAGGAAGTACATCATGGTTGATACCAATTCACACACGGTCTGTTTGTTAAAAGAGTTAACTGTAAAACAAACTTACCTGAAATGAACAGTATTGCTAGCGTGAATATACTGCCCAACACTGATCAAATGGATACACACCAACAGGAAGTACATCATGGTTGATACCAATTCACACACGGTCTGTTTGTCCTTTGCGTATACAAAGAACGATCCAAAAATCATGCTCATATTTATCGTGGCCAATACAACTGATCTATTCGTAGACTTAAGCTGTTCTTTATAGTTTAGCTGGACTCCTAACTGATCGAAACTGTACTCCATGCTGCTCAGATCGTTCAGTAACTCGCATATTTTATTTCTGTTGGCAAACACAAAAGTAACGGACCCTATGGCTACTGTCATACTGCTGATCGACATGAGGAACGTGTTGAAAAGTTCAATTTTGTTGGTATTATACAAAACAGTCCAATTTGTAGCATTCATGATATAGGAGCAAATTATCACCGTGACGATTTGGACAATGACGTTGATGACCAATCCTGGTCGACTCATTCTGAACTCCAGCTTGTTGTTGCGGACTATCGGATAGTACGGCGCCATTCCGAATAGTTTTGCCAGATAATAAATACGCCCTACTCGAAACACTTGCCATTGTTTATCTTTTGACATTTTGTCCGTCTTTTTACCTTCTTCTTATTGGGCTATTTGATCGTTAGTTAAAGAAGAAATACTGGCTGGCTCTAATGTTTCAAAGTGGCTGATTTTGTTTTATTTTATTGCGATCGTTCAAATAAAATTGTAGAATATTCTTGTTTTTAAAACAACAAGCACACAGTTCTCTGACTTTTGCTTCGAGACTCGGAGTGTCGATGAACAATTACTTATTTGAGCATTTCGATGTCTAGATATGGTTTACAAGTAAATTAAGTTTTTAAATAAAGTCCAGCATCATAAATTAGAATGCGTGACTATTCGGCGAATGACACGCGACTGATAATATAGTCTCCTTAAAACTTTATCATTAAGATAGCATTAAAGAGAAGTGGAAGGTGGTGGACATCAGAAGAAACTCTCTTGACCTTGAAATGTCAATAATCGGACAAACCTTGGAGTTGAAGAGTTGCTCCAATTATTTATTTGCCGGGATCGGTTAAGACAAATAGTGGACGTCTTCTGAGTTTTCGAATAATGGAAGACCATCGCTTGGATACGGGCACAGTACCAGAAGAAGATTGTCTATAATACTATTCAAGTAGCTTTAATGACTCCACGTTTCATTTCGTCATCAGGTAGCATCTATTATAGTTCAATTCCTTTTATATTTTCATTGAACTAAATCACTTCCCCTGTTGTTCTTTATGTGGTCAACCAGTCTAATCACTTCTTCCTGTTGTTCTTTATGTGGCCAACCATTTCAATCCTACGGATATTCTTTCGAAAAAAAACAGAGCTTTGATGTGGATTTCGTGTTTTCATCGAATAAATTGATTGTTCCGAATCGATCCAATAGGGTGGGGTAATTTGCTGTATTCTTTGTGCTCCCCTGAAGAGGTGAAAACGTTGAAACCGGTAGGGTTATACCGTTATATTAAATGGAATAAACAGTGTTTCACTAAACAAATTTCACTAAGCATATTTTATTGGGTTGTGAGGTAAATAGTCTCTAAAAATACTACATCCGCCACGATTTCGACTATCTCGAATTTTCGGTGATTTCTTCTCAAAACGTTAAGATCTTCAGTGCTGTACGAGTATAAATGGTTCTGGTTTTGTGTTGTTTATTGTTTACTTTCAATTTAATTTCATCTCTGTCCGTGGTATCAGACCTTCTGTCGGTGTCACTGGTATCCTCTTTACACTCCGGTGTGGCGTCAGCAGAGAAGAGGGCTGCTTTTTTTTAAATCAAAATATGACTAAATCCAATTTGCTAACGATCGCACTGTAATAGAACGTTTATAGTTTCGTCACAGTTTTGGTGAAGAAGGGTCAACTGAACTGAAGTCGTAAAAAGTCAGCAACGCTTTAAGACTGACTGAATAATAGAAATAAAAGTATTGCAATCACGAATATATTATAGAACTTGATCGCTTAGTAGTTCTCTTGTGACGCGTGCAGTTTGTTCCTAACGAAAACGATATTAAATAATTGCTGTTTTCTTTTTATTCGTTCGATTGTTTTTAATTAGTTCACTTGTTAAATTCGTTTTTTTTTTCGTCAAATATTTTAATCATATTATGGTGTTTTTATTGATTATTTTATGTTTGTTTAATGTTAAACAGGGAGGAAACGTGTTTTCCTAATCACACACATAATACAAACATGATTTTGACGACCTCTGTGGTTTAGTTGGTAAAATGCCTGTCTTTTAATCTAGATATGACGGGATCGCTTCTCGTTCATATCCAGATTTTTAATAAAAAAGGGTTACAGTTTGTTTTTATTACTTAGGGATTGTTTTACACCTTTCTGGTCGTTTGGAATATATTGCTACTTATTAATTACACTGCTAAGTTGTGCTGTATACAACCAAAGTGTAATACTATACAATACAATGCGATGTATGGAAACGAAACCTGGGTTTTTTAAATGGTGTAATAAGAGCAGAATTATTGCGTGCCTTGTGTAGAATATCTGGTATAACAATGTTTGTAAGAGTAGGACATGATGGTATATAAGTAGAATGAATCCAAGATTCTTCAGGTGGTTTGTTCATATAGAGAGAATGTACTGCAAAGGTGTTACGAAGCAAGTACATTTCTCTGATATGAAAGATGAGCGAGGAAGAGGTAGATTTAAAAAAATAGTGGATAGAGATAGCTGTAAAAATTTGAACTAAGGTATAAGTAAGTTGCATGAGAGACAGAAGAGCATGTATAACGAGATATTTGGATGTGAACGATGCGAGATCTGTGCGCATGGATAGACAGGCGAAAAGATCTTTGCTCTTAATGTTCTGTCTCTTATATGGCGTGATGGATAATTCTACTTAATTCTTGGATAAAACACAGACGGCGTCGCGAACTTGCCTGGGTCTTATGACATTTGAGAAGTGTAATGTATGACATATATAAAAATGGAATCGTATACAATGCAACAACGCGTTAAAATTGTTCAATTATTTTATGTATTGTAATCTCCGGAAACGGTGATGTTAATTAGCCACCAAGATCATGTGATCTGACACCGTTGGACTATTTTATCTGAGGTTACGTGAAAAGCCAGGTCTATAAGAATGACTCCCGATCAATTCCTGAGCTGAAGGATGAAATTATTCGCGTTGTTGGTGAGTTAGAACCGCAATTATGCCAAAATGTCATCGAAAATTTTGACAAAAGATTGGACATCTGTGGAGCTGCAAGACGGATATTTTTGGCGTTTATTGTTTTTTTGTGTTTAAATGTCATACATTTTACTTCAATGACCAACAAAAAGTTTTTTGAAATCAAAGCCGATTGTGTTTTATTCAAGAATTAAAAAAAATTGAATTAAAAAAACCCGCTCAATTTGAAAGACCCGTTACATTTAAATACTCGTACTATATATACTGTTTTTCTATTGAACAATGTGCGAGTCTTCAATTCGTTCTTTATTGCGTGCTTAATGCTGAGCCTTGTAGTTCATTGAATTTGAAAGACGTCAATTTGAATCGCTCGATCATTCAATTTGAAAGACACTTTATAAGGATATACGTTCCATCACACAATTTTCCTGTTGGGGTGGACAGTCCAGAGTGTCAAACTTTCCTATCATGACATACTTTCTTCACCTACAGTACCTTCTGTTTATAATAGGTTAGTCAATAAGTTTTGAAAGCGACATCTATGGAGCAGTAGAAAAACCAAAATTTCTACGCCATTTTAATATTTCATCTTTCATAAGAACGTACTCAAAATTTCATTTCGATCTGTCAATTCATTCTTTGTTTACAAGCCATTTGAAGTTGACGTGTCAGTGTATTTTTTAACAATGGGAAAATGCCAAGAAGGTGTTAGCGTCAGTTTTTTGGGATGCAAAAGGAATTTTATTGATAGATTATCTCCAAACTGGTAAGACAATCAACTCTGATTATTATTGTGACCTTTTGGGTCAGTTGGATGAAAAAAATTGTGAAAAAAAAACCCGGTTTGCAGAAGAAAAAAAACATTTTTCATCAAGACAATGCACCTGCTCACACAGCTCAAAAAAACATCGCGAAAATAAGTGAATTGGGGTACGAATTGTTGCAGCATCCACCCTATTCGCCATATTTAGCTCCCTCTGACTTCTGGCTGTTCTCACACCTCAAAAAATTCCTTCGTGGAAAGCATTTTTCATCAAACGAAGAGGTTATAGCCGTCGTAGAGGAGTATTTTGCAGGCCTTCCAGAAAGTCACTTCCGTGATGGGACAACAAAGTTAGAAGATCGTTGGACCAAGTGTTTTGATCTTATGGGAGACTATACTGAGCAATAAAAGTGATTTCCCCCAAAAAAAAAGTATTTTCATTTCCGCTTTCAAAACTTTTTGACTAACCTAGTATGTTCCTATACATCCATATATATTCGTAAACAGTACCTTCTGTTTATCTTACTACGTACCCACCCTTCCAAATTTTTATTTATTCTGTACGACGTTTCTTCACTCATCCGTTTACTTTGTCCAAACTATCTCAACGTGCTTTTATTCACCCTACTTAATTCCAATAAGTTTTTATCTTATATTTATCCTTAGTAATTACATTTCTTATCCTGTCATACATCGACACACCGCATATTATTCTCAGCGGACACATAACCATAATTTTGGCAGATCTTGAAATTCATCATTATCACCATCAAGATGTGGTCCTATTGGGGTAGACAGAGAACAGGTATTTTCTTCATTCTATTTCGGTACCACCTTCCTGCCATGTCCATACACCTGCCATTTCCACGTATATGTATATCGGTTGTTTAAAATAACAATTGAAGCTTTTAATAGCTTAATCGCTTAATCAGTTGAAGCGTTTAATCAGTTGGCGTTTTTTGTTTCATTTCTTATATTGATTCTCTAATTATTGGCTTAAATTTACCCGTTGTTTTCACGGAACCAATTATTCGTGCAAATCGAGGGATTATTGCATATAAAAATATATATTACTAACCGGGAACAAAATTCGTACCCTTTAGAAATCCTTGAGGAACACCGTTTTAGAAACATCCTTTTTAAAGAAACATTTATTTTCAAAACCTTCCTTTCTCTTTATGCAATAATGGAAACACCCTCTAACAGAAATATTCCTTCTCAATAACTTCTTATCTGTGTGTGTAACATTCGAAACATCCCCGCGCAATAACTTCTCTATGCGAAACAGTTTCTAAGCAAAAAACTACCCTTTTCAGCAACACGTAATGTAAAAGCAGAAATATCGTAATGTAAAATCTCAGAAATTTCGTAATGTAAAATCTTTTTGAACTTCCTGTCTAGTGTAGTTTCACTCTCACAGTCGGATGTTCTGGTTTCTCATCAATAGAACAGTTTTAAGAGTGCCCCGATATATGCCCTCCAGTCCTCCTGGGAATCAATACAGTAAACGCCTCTCCACGATATGACCTACAGTCTGGATCACTCCACATCAGCACAACGGGGAATTAATTAAACTCCACCTATGCAAGGCGTGTGCACTGCGCTGCAACCATGACTTAAGACGATTCAAAGGACACCATGATCTTCGTGGCTGATCAAATCCTTGGAGAAGCGCATGTTGATTTAGAATTAAGGTACAATTTGTGGTGATATCGTGCGACAAAATGGTCAAGTAAAAGTTTAATTTATATGTTAAGAAATTTCTCTAATTTCTTTTCAATGAGTTCTAAATGTCGTGATGACGAAACATACATACTCGTATAAACCTACCATCACACCATTTCCCTGTTTGGCAGACTATATCTGTACACTTATTTCTCCTTTTCCACATTCATACACCTTCTCATACAATTCCAACGATTTATTTTACTTCAAACTTTTCCTTCGTTAAAAATATCATTCACTTGATCCAACAGTTCTTTCCTTAATCTTAGTTTATCACGCCTTTTACTCATCTGTGCATTGTATATTTATTGTGTTGTTTTGTATTACACTTTCATTGTATACATTACAATCTGGCGAGCTTATTGCCATGTGTAAATTTCTTCCAACCAACCAGAATTATATTAAAATGACCTGAAGTGAAAGTCAGACTGAAATCCGTTTTTAATAAAAATCTATTTTCCAACAGGACCTGAACCCACTCCTCCGGGTTGGGAGACAGGCTTCTTGTCAACTAAGCTACGGAGATCGTCTGCTCTATAGTATTTTTTTAATTAATTCATTCCAAATGCCCAAACCATCTCACAGTGCTGTTCTTCATATTCAACACATCAGCCTTAGTTTACTTTATTCTCTTATCTATTCATTCCGCATTCTGTTATAAAGGGGCTTTTAAATTGAGCGTGTTTTTTTTTATTAATTTTTTTATTCTTGAATAAAACACACAATTCTTTGATTTCAAAAAAACTTTTTATTGGTCATTGAAGTATAATATATGAAATTTAAGCACAAAAAACAATATCCGCCAAATGTCCACCTCTTGCAGCTCCACAGATGACCACTCTTTTGTCAAAATTTTCGATGATATTTTGGCATAATTGCGGTTCTAAAGGCGCAATGCCACTGAGGCAACATGTAGCTTGCGACATTGACGCATGCTACACACAGTCTTTCAATCGAAGGAACACGAAACGACAAGAAGCAAGTATCTTTGTAGCATGCTACATGTTGATTGTTGTTGCCGGGACGCATGCGTCACCTTTCGACATGTTTCAGCGTGTCGAACAATGTCGCCGCTATCCGAAAGTCAGCGGATCGGTGCGGCTTGTACCGTGCGACATGGAGTGGAATATTGATAAAACTACCTTGTTTATTGAAGATTATCATAATTCACCAGAGTTATGGAATAATAAAATTAGTGATTATAAAGACAACAGGATAAAAAATGATAAACTGAAGCAGTTAGCGAGTAAATTCGATTGCACTGTAATCGATGTGAAAAAAAAATCAAGAATTTGCGTTCAGCTTTTCATCATTTCAAAATCCGCAGGCGACATTGTTAAAATTTGTGACACATAGTCGCACACCTAGGAACAGGCAACACTAGGAAACTTGTCGCATGCCTCATGTCGTTTAGTGTTGCCTTAGTCGAATTGCGCCTTAACTCACCAATAACGCCAATAATTTCGTCCTTCAGCTCAGGAATTGATCGGGGTCTTTCTTATAGACCTAGCTTTTCACGTAACCTCAGAGAAAATAGTCCAACGGTGTCAGATCGCATGATCTTGGTGACCAATTAACATCACCGTTTCCGGGGATTACAATACGTAAAATAATTCAACAATTTGAACGCGTTCTTGTATTGTATACGACTCTATTTTTTATAAATATCATGCATTACACTTCTCAAATGTCACAAGACCCAGGCAAGTTCGCGACGCCATCTGTGTTTTATCCAAGAATTTAAAAAAAACGCTCAATTTGAAAGACCCTTCACATTGTTACCCAATGTATTCACGCAATCCAAACAGCATCCATTCGGCTCTTTTCAGTCTTTACCTCGTCCATGTTTCACTTGCATGTATCAAAATTGGTACTGTCATATTAACAGTTTTCGATACTGTTCGGTTCGACTATATATGTGTTCTAATGCCCCATTGACTTTGGCTCTATCACTCCAAGCTGTTCGATATCCGTCGTAACTCTTCCACCATCTAAAAAAACACTACCTAAATAGCAGAATTCTTCGACCTGTTCTAATCTTGCATTACTTACCCCACCCGTATATCTACTTTGTTTTTCCTTTCACTCTTTTCTATCATGTTTACTTTGGGATGATGGAAACTTTTAATTTAATTAAAAATGCCATCTAAATTATAATCGCTCAATCGTTTAATAAAGATACATTACTACATTTCGTTTGGACATTAAAAGCCATCTCAAATTGTATGAGGTAAATGAGATATGTGGTCGCACCCCCGATGATCATGTAGGGCACGGACAGGTCCACGGGGAACAGTCCACACGCTGTGAACCTCACGTTCTGGTGTAGCGTCTGAATGCTGAACATGTCAATCTGGAAACAAAACATTTCTTCAATCAATTTATGCTCCTAACAATGACATATGTTTTTTTTTCGAACAGCGCCATCCCTGCTACTGAAAGTTATGACAGGGCTTTTGTCTTTGCTGGTCCTGTGACGTGGAATGGTCTGCTTTTACGTATTAGGAATATGGGTGGCGTGTGCATGTTTAGAAAGCACTCGAATACAACCCTTTTTGGGAGGTGTAATCAAAATGTATGATTATATATGAACACTGCATACAAGATGCATACTTTCCAATCATGGATTAGCGCTACGCTCAAACAGGGATTGTTTATTGGTCCTTCCAGTTCACCGCTCCTCTTTTTTACGTCGTCCTTTACTGTCTATGCATCGAGACTCTGGAATAAGTTACAAATCAATATAAGACTCGCTCCGTCCTTGGAATTATTTAAGAAGCGACTGAAAAAACTCTTAATTTCTAGTCAGTAAAATAGCGTGTTTCATTCCTGATTTTTCTTTTCCTTTACTCTCCACCATCCCTTCCTTTTCCTTTGATTGATGATATCTCACTTTATATGCAAAATAATTTTCTGGTGATTGTCCGTCATTGTGAGGTTCGTGGGCATATGGTCACGTATGTTCGTGGTGCTCACTATATATTTATGGATTTCGTGGGGATGGATAGTCATTTAAATGAACGACCATGTAACTTGTTTCATTTACTTTTGTCTGGTTGGCTGGAAGAGATTGCCGCCTGGCAATAAACCCGCTAGATTGTATTTGCAATAAAAGTGTTAAATAAGATCGTAGTCCACAAAAGTATTTTAGTGCCATCTTTAATGTACGGGAGTGTAACGTGGACGTGGAAAAATACGGAGAGAAGCCGAATAAATACTATAGAAATGCGAAGATTGAGACGAATACACGGAGTGGCAATATCTGATAGAATGCAGTAGGGATGAAGTGTTAAAGAATGAACTTGAACTTTAAGATGATGTTTTGAGTAAGATGAAGAAGAGCACGCTGAGATGATTTGGACATGTGGAACGAATGAAAGAAGAAAGACTAAATATATAATGTAACTGTGAGTTACATTATATATTTAGTTTTTCGGAAGGCGTGTGAGATACAGATCAAACAATGTTTGGTTGTTGGTCAAGTGGATAATAATCTGAAAGAAGGAAACGTTGAAAATCAGAGAAACCGTAGAAGTCATGTGAGAAGGTGTATGGATGTTAACAATGAAGAAAGAACTTAAGGCTGATCTGTGGAATGACAAAAGAAAAACTAAGAAAAATAATTATTGTGGAAACTTAAGCGAAATTCATATAATAGGAATACCATAAAATAAAGTAGTATCAAGTGAGTGATATTTAGAAAGAAGAAAACGTAGAAAGTCCGAGAAATTGCTGAAGTTGTACGTGAAGGTGTACGGATGTGGAAGAAGCTAATGGTGTGTGTCGAGATAAGAAAGTGTGGTGCTCTGTTCTCTTTTCCTTTCTCTACAGGGAAATGGCGTGCTGGTATGTAACATATATAAAGGCTGTCGCAAAAAAATATAACCACATTTTTTTGCGTGCCGTTTATTTGAACTTGATGCAGAAATTTGTCATGCTGCACATTCGTGAAGAGTTTAGGGATGAGGAGGACTCTTATTTCCAGTAAGATGGTGCACCTCCACACTACCGTCGTCATGTGACAGGACAGCCTATCTTGATGGAAATTAGCTAAACAGATGGATCGGGTGTAGAGGTAGCATTGAATACCCACCGCGCTCCCCAAACCTCACGGCAATGAACATTTTTTAATGAAGACTCGTCAAGAATAAAGTAAATGGTACAACACTTCCAACAGTTAATGAATTGAGAGCAACCATTGAGAGAGAGTGCGGCCAAATAACAAAAAGAATGGTTCGTGATGTTTGTGATGCCACATTACCAGTAGTGCAGCCAGAAAAGCCCATAGTTACAGCATTTGCGACAAATGAAAAAAACAAATACGTTTATTCTCTTTCATTTGAGGTTTTAATATTAGATATAGCTTAATAAATAGTGAATTTTAAATTATTTGAAATGTATGTATATTTTTTGGGACATCTGTATGTATGCATTTAATTAAAATATAATTTTCTTTTACAATTTTATAGTGTAAAATGACGTTCCACAGGGTTAAAATGCTTCAACAAAAATTGAACAATAAATGACGAAATATTACCTGAAATTTCATTTTATCGTTTTTGTGCAACTGCAAGTTACTTAAAAGTAGAGTCCGAGTTTTCATTGCCTAAAATAAAAATAATAAAACTGTAGAGGAATTATGAATACTAATTGTGTTTATTCAAGAGTACGCTTAAGGGAAGAAACCATCTCTGTTTCATGGCAATAATTTTAAAAACTCATAAAAAGGGAGATACGTCCTATAGAAGGGATGTTGAAGCAATACCCATAACAAACATTTTTTTCCGTTTTATTTAAAAGGCACGGTACATAGATACAATTAACATACTCGACTATCGGGATAGTAAGTGTGCTGGTGTTCGTAAATATTAGATTACAAAAAGGCACGGTCCATAGATATAAATGCCATACTCGACTATTGGGATAATGAGCGCGTCGGTGTTCATTAATATTAGATTACGAAAAGGCACGGTCCATATATACAATTACCATACTCGACTATTGTGATAATGAGCGCGTCGATGTTCGTGAATATTAGATTACGCAAAGGTTCGGTCCATATATACAATTACCATACTCGACTATTGTGATAATGAGCGCGCCGGTGTTCGTGAATATTATATTACGAAAAAGTCACGGTCCATTCATACTCGATTAATTACCATACTCGGCTATTGAGATAATGAGCGCGTCGGTGTTCGTGAATATTAGATTACGAAAAAGCACGGTCCATATATACAATTACCATACTCGACTATTGTGATAATGAGCGCGCCGGTGTTCGTGAATATTATATTACGAAAATGTCACGGTCCATACATACTCGAACAATTACCATACTCGACTATTGTGATAATGAGCGCGCCGGTGTTCGTGAATATTATATTACGAAAATGTCACGGTCCATACATACTCGAACAATTACCATACTCGGCTATTGAGATAATGAGCGCGTTGGTGTTCGTGAATATTATATTACGAAAAAGGCACGGTCCGTACATACAATTACCTTACTTGACTATTGGGATAATGAGTGCGTTGGTGTTAAAGAATATTGTATTACGAAAAAGGCATTGTGTCACTTACCTCATCTCTCGTTTTGCAACAGAAAAAACAGATTTTAAATACAATCATGACAACGATGTTTACCCAAAAGACCATCCAAAACACAACTATACCATTAAAGGCCATAAGGGTTTTAGCGGTTAACATGTCGTATATGTAGTACATCTGCAGCGCCACTGTCACAAAGTTGTGTCCACAAATAAACAACAAAATTTCGTTGAAAATATCGTTTGTTCTTTTTGCAAATTCGCACAATCGATCGTGTAAGTTGCTCAAAGTGACAATGAGTTCGAAGCTCAAAGTGACATTTGGTACTAAAGTTTTTATGTGGTCGTTCAATAAGGAAAACCTGGAAACTCCAAATGTTGTTAGTCAGTTATTTCAATATATAATACAAAAAACTAATATATATATATCTAATTTTCAAACATGCGGGTGACATAAAAAAACCGAATTTTAACGTAATTGTACGAAACACAACGAACGTATCGTAAAGTAACATAATAATGAAAGGTATCGATACATATCGGAATGGAACGTTAAACAAATAATCCTTATTACGCACAAAGTATCGTAAAGTAATATAACATGACATAATGAAAGGTATCGATACATATCGGAATAGCACATGAAACAAAAAGTTCTTATGGCGCACAAAGTATCGTAAAGTAACGTAACGTGACGTAATGAAAGGTATCGATACATATCGGGATGGAACGTTACACAAAAAGTCCTTACGAAACATAGCGTATCGTAAAGTAACATAACATGACACAATGCAATGTATCGGTACATATCCGAAGGAACGTTACACAAGAAGTCCTTGCGAAACACGGCGTATCGTAAAGTAACATAATATGACATAATGGAAGGTATCGATACATATCAGAATGCAACGTTACACAGAAAGTTTGTATGGTGTCTTTCAAATTGAGCGGTTTTTTAAACTCTTGGATAAAACACAGATGGCGTCGCGAACTTGCCTGGATCTTGTGACATTTGAGAAGTGCAATGTATGACATTTATAAAAATGGAGTCGTGTACAATACAATAATGCGTTCAAATTGAGAATTATTTTATGTATTGTCATCTCCGGAAACGGTGATGTTAATTGGCCACGAAGATCATATTATCTGACACCGTCGGACTATTTTCTCTGGGGTTTCGTGAAAAGCCAGGTCTATAAGAATGACCCCCGATCAATTCCTGAGCTAAAAAACGAAATTATTCGCGTTATTGGTGAGATAGAACCGCAATTATGCCGAAATGTCATCGAAAATTTTGACAAAAGAGTGGACATCTGTGGAGCTGCAAGAGGTGGATATTATTTTTTGTGTTTAAATATCATACATCATACTTCAATGACCAATAAAAAGTTTTTTTGAAATCAAAGCAAATTGTGTGTTTCATTCAAGAATTTAAAAAAAATATTTAAAAAAAAACGCTCAATTTGAAAGACCCTATAACATACAAAACAACTCTTAGCGCAATACAAGGTAACGCTATATTTAATTTCGTTTATTCTGCGTCGTGGCCTTTATTCTGAGATAACGGAATCCATACTGAAACTACATCATGTCGTGTACATTTATATCTGATCCTTCCAGCAGTTCGCTGTCCGCAGAGCCTGTGGCAAAATCAGACCTATTTCATTCGCCCCTGGTCGTTCCAGCGCATATGTTTAACTCTACTCCTGCGGTCTTCCACATCGCAAGTGACGATTAATTATTCATATCCTCTTTCTACGAAATGTGAACAAAGAACTGAAGAATGCGCCGAAAACATAATTCCGAGCACCCCATACTTTCTTTTTTTCTCGCCCTTTCTATCAACGTGTTTCTTTAGAGTTTATTTCTTTCATTGAATAGTTAATGAGTGAAGCTTTCACACTCCATTCTTTCGCCCTTACCTTTGTGAAACGGAACAATCACTGCACTCCTCCAGTATTTCGGTGTGTAGTCAGATTCCCAATAATTGTCGAAAAATTGTCTCAACAATTCGAATATTCGCTCACCGTAAATTTTGTGCTCACGATATCACAACCTTACGCCTTTTAATTTTTCATGTCTTTTACAGCCATTTGTATTTCTTTTGGACTAATTGCATTCATATTTTCCAGCCGCTCGTCATTCTCGACTCTATTAGACACACTTGATCATTTCCAACATAGTAGAATTAGGTGTAGCTGCCGTCAGCAACTTAAAGAATTACCAAGATACCCTCATTTCCCTCCTCACGCTAAGAAGGTAGTATCCCAACATACCAAGAACAAACCTTGTTGAATAGAGTAACGGGTAGTAACTGCACACTCGTATGTAGAGACATCGTGCCTGTCTGGCGTAGTGGTGGTATATATGTATGAATCAAATAAATCTTACATAAGGTCTGAAATCGATAAACTGGGTTAAATAAATAAAATTAGGTTTATTGATAGCAACCTTGTATGTTATGTGCTTTTTATATATAAATACATTCCGAAATCGCGCATATATTTCAAGATAAATAGCAGAAATGTTCCCCCGGCCGACATACACCCCCAACAATATAGGGCGAGCCCGGCCGCGAAGGCATCAGAAGGTTTTTTTCAGCACACACCCTTATACGTGTAGATTAAGAAAAAAAAACAGAAAAAATAATATGGCAGAAAAAAAAAGCACACTCAAAATGGTTCGTGGAGTTCAATTAAATTAAAAACGACACCGATTGTCTCCATAGATGGCGCAAAATATAATTCAACGAACTATTGCATTCAATGCCAAGAAAAAATATAAATTAGTCTTCAAACTCACCTGAAATATAACAGATTGATGAAGTGTACAATTTGTAGCATCATTGTTATATTTATTACGTAAAGTGTGTAATAATACAGCATAACATAAGTTAAATAAAATCGATTTCCCTCTTCCACAAATTCGTAGTAATATATTTCCAGAATGGCGAGTATCACCGCTTCAACAACTGTCGAGACGTACAACGTACGAGTGGCGATATCTTGTAGTTTGTAATCGATACCAAAATTGTTTTTTTTCATGACCATATCGCATACAACTATATCATTTAGCAATCGAACGATTTTTTCCCTTTTAATGTAACTGACCGTGACACAAACTGATGCATTGAAAACGGTACACACGTTCTCCAAAGTATAAATTGCTTTTATAAATGCGTTTTCCGTATTTATATCGTTGTTAAATACTAAAATGTTAAAAATGACAAAAAAAACAGAAAAGATCACTCTTAAAAGTTCCCAATAATGTTTCGCTTTGAATTTCACTCCGTCAGTTTCGCTTTGCAAACTATACGGTACCATGCCGAAAAATTTCGCGACTTGTCGTAGACGACCGGCTTCGTTGAATTGTTTGTACATAACGACACTGTCACTTAGTGACATTTTGAAAATATGTATAATTTTCATTTAATGTTCTTATACTCGTATATTGTATAAAGTCTGAAAAGAATATTACACACGATTTGATATTTGTTTATAAAGTGTCACGTCTGGACTATGGCAACTCTGTTTATTCTGGTTCGCCTGATTCACAAATTTCAAGAATCCAGTCTGTTTTCAATGCACCAGATATATGGTCATGAATATTGCCTACACTGCCGTAAGTGTCGTGAATGGAATTATTTCAAACTTTGTATTCAAACCTCTTAATGGGATGTCTCCGTTGTATCTGTCATAAATATTGCCTACACTAACTCAAGTGTCGTATAAGGAATTATTTCAAACTGTGTATTCAAGTCCCTTAATGGGATGTCTCCGTTGTATCTGTCATAAATATTGCCTACACTAACTCAAGTGTCGCAAAAGGAATTATTTCAAACTTTGTATTCAAGTCCCTTAATGGGATGTCTCCGTTGTATCTGTTATAAATATTGCCTACACTAACTTAAGTGTCGTAAAAGGAATTATTTCAAACTTTGTATTCAAGTCCCTTAATGGGATGTCTCCGTTGTATCTGTCATAAATATTGCCTACACTAACTCAAGTGTCGTAAAAGGAATTATTTCAAACTTTGTATTCAAGTCCCTTAATGGGATGTCTCCGTTGTATCTGTCATAAATATTGCCTACACTAACTTAAGTGTCGTAAAAGGAATTATTTCAAACTTTGTATTCAAGTCCCTTAATGGGATGTCTCCGTTGTATCTGTCATAAATATTGCCTACACTAACTTAAGTGTCGTAAAAGGAATTATTTCAAACTTTGTATTCAAGTCCCTTAATGGGATGTCTCCGTTGTATCTGTCATAAATATTGCCTACACTAACTTAAGTGTCGTAAAAGGAATTATTTCAAACTTTGTATTCAAGTCCCTTAATGGGATGTCTCCGTTGTATCTGTCATAAATATTGCCTACACTAACTTAAGTGTCGTAAAAGGAATTATTTCAAACTTTGTATTCAAGTCCCTTAATGGGATGTCTCCGTTGTATCTGTCATAAATATTGCCTACACTAACTTAAGTGTCGTAAAAGGAATTATTTCAAACTTTGTATTCAAGTCCCTTAATGGGATGTCTCCGTTGTATCTGTCATAAATATTGCCTACACTAACTTAAGTGTCGTAAAAGGAATTATTTCAAACTTTGTATTCAAGTCCCTTAATGGGATGTCTCCGTTGTATCAGTCATAAATATTACCTACACTAACTCAAGTGTCGTAAAAGGAATTATTTCAAACTTTGTATTCAAGTCCCTTAATGGGATGTCTCCGTTGTATCTGTCATAAATATTGCCTACACTAACTCAAGTGTCGTAAAAGGAATTATTTCAAACTTTGTATTCAAGTCCCTTAATGGGATGTCTCCGTTGTATCTGTCATAAATATTGCCTACACTAACTAAAGTGTCGTAAAAGAAATTATTTCAAACTTTGTATTTAAGTCCCTTAATGGGATGTCTCCGTTGTATCTTTTTAATATGTGTCTGAGGAATGTTCCTTCGGAGAAAAATAGAACTTTAAGGTCGATTCTTTCTTCACCTAATAAATTGTTTATTCGAAATCAATCCAACAGGGCGGAGTATAATGATAGAGCTTTTGCCGTTGCTGGTCCTGTGGAGTAGAAAGGTCTAGCACCTAATGTGTACAGCTTTAGGAAGCACTTAAAGGCGCTCCTTTTTGGGAGGTCTTATCAAAATTAATAAATGGGGTTGATTGGAGAGTTTGCTCTCTTAACGGTGCTGTGTTAATTGTTTTTATTATTAACATTTTGATAGCCCTAATATATTGGCTCAAATTGTTTGTCACACTCCTGTTAGAAATACACGAATTCAAATGTGTCGACATCAATTTGCTATAATAACAGTTGTACGTTATGATTTACCAATCTTGAGAATACAACGATTCGATAACTCCATGTCTGGTTTGGTGAACACTTTTAATGTGGTTGTTGCTGAGTTCATGAGAGCCCTTCTCCAGCATTTCCTCAGTCGTTGGTCTCGATTGGGAGACTGGTTGTTAAATTTAAATTTTGTCTTATTCGTTATTTTCTTCTTTAAGTATTTTTGTATTATTATATATTGGCGATTTCATACACTGTATGTATTCTCTCGTCGGCCATGGTCTAACTGTTAGCATTCACGCTAAGCAAGCGGGCGTCTCATGTTCGAAGTCTGTCGGTTTCGTGTTCGAAGTCTGTCTGTAGTTTTAATCTTAGACCACCAGCATTAAAGTTAACCTGTAGTTTGAATACTGCTTATCAATAACGCTATTGAGCAACACAGAATAGCAATAGGCCTCACTATATTAAACCTGTCGGTCGTCTTGAATGTTTAATATCCACGACAATAACGCTATTGAACAACACAAAATAGCGAAAGGCCGCACTATATTAAACCTGTCGATCGTCTTAAACGTTTAATATCCACGACAATAACGCTGTTGAACAACACAGAATTGCGAAAGGCCGCACTATATTAAACCTGTCGGTCGTCTTGAATGTTTAATATCCACGACAATAACGCTATTGAGCAACACAAAATAGCAAAAGGCCGCACTATATTAACCCTGTCGATCGTCTTGAACGTTTAATATCCACGACAATAACGCTGTTGAACAACACAGAATAGCGAAAGGCCGCACTATATTAAACCTGTCGGTCGTCTTGAATGTTTAATATCCACGACAATAACGCTATTGAGCAACACAAAATAGCAAAAGGCCGCACTATATTAACCCTGTCGATCGTCTTGAATGTTTAATATCCACGACAATAACGCTATTGAACAACACAAAATAGCGAAAGGCCGCACTATATTAAACCTGTCGATCGTCTTGAATGTTTAATATTCACGACAATAACGCTATTGTGCAACACAGAATAGCGAAAGGCCGCACTATGTTAAACCTGTCTGTCGTCTTGAATGTTTAATGTCCACGACAATAACGCTATTGAGCAACACAAAATAGCGAAAGGCCGCACTATACGAATATTAAACCTGTCGATCGTCTTGAATGTTTAATATCCACGACATCAAAAAATTTAGTGTGATCTATCTAAGCTTCGGGCACGCAATAAATCATTTCACGCACACACGTGTTCCATCTGCAAGATGGCTGATAAAATCTTATTCGATCACGAGGAGTAATAACCTATCGGGTCATTTTCTGAATTATGTAGATTTTTTAAAGTTGTTGATGTTGAATATATATAAACTTTTGTATTTTTGTCAATAATTTTGAATACTTGTATTAACTTGTCTTGTGTGCGTTTGTAAACAAAATACAATGTCGTGTCGTATATTCAATAAATATTTTATTTTTTCTTTGTTAACTAAATGATGTGTGAACGACACGTCATTAGTATCGTATGTTATTCCTATAAATAAATAAACTGACTACATGGTAATGTGCGAGTCCTTTGAATGATTAAAAAAACAAACGTATGTTTGTGTGTAATTACATTGAGTGTATAATTATAAATAATATAAGTATATAATTATAAATGTATTCGATTAAAAGCAAGAAAACACAAAGCAATACACGCAAGACAACTTTTTCAAGCTATATTCGTATCGAAAACTGAAGATCCATTGAAATCGGCGTCACAAACGAGAGATTATGTTCCCAAATCCTCGAGTCCTGATGCTTCCATAGCTTAAAACATTATTAGCACACTTGTTAAACCTCTCTATATTGCTGCACGAACGCTCAGATTATATACCACTTCGTATAATATAATACTTATGACTCATATACGCACAGCTGCAGGTCTGGTCCTGTTCAAATTCATTTAGCTTCTAATATTATTGACAGTTAGTTGTTCTTGGTGTGCCGACTTGTGCGTATAAAAGAAAACGTTATATATTTGTATTAAATTTTAATAAAAAATAGTTGTGTTGTGATAAAATTGACTTCAGTAATTGTGGTATATTTATATTTAGGTTAAAAATTAATTTTAGTTGGATGTATTTCGGCATTATTTGGTGGTACATTAGAAGTACCAGTGGAAATATGGACTAGTGGTACATAAGTTGTACCACCTCACCAGGAGTTCCTTGACCTACCGAGGAAGTGGAAATATGTTAATTTAGCATTTTTATGTATCATTTTTCAAACACATTAAAAAAATAATGGATGGACGGATGGTCGGATGGACGGACGGACGGACGGACGGACGGACGGACGGACGGACGGACGGACGGACGGACGGACGGACGGACGGACGGACGGACGGACGGACGGACGGACGGACGGACGGACGGACGGACGGACGGACGGACGGACGGACGGACGGACGGACGGACGGACGGACGGACGGACGGACGGACGGACGGACGGACGGACGGACGGACGGACGGACGGACGGACGGACGGACGGACGGACGGACGGACGGACGGACGGACGGACGGACGGACGGACGGACTGACGGACGGACGGACGGACGGACGGACGGACGGACGGACGGACGGACGGACGGACGGACGGACGGACGGACGGACGGACGGACGGACGGAAGTGGAAATATGTTAATTTAGCATTTTTATGTATCATTTTTCAAACACATTAAAAAAATAATGGATGGACGGACGGACGGACGGACGGATGGACGGATGGATGTGTGTCTGTGTGTGTGTGTGGGTGTGTGGGTGTATGGGTGTATGGGTGTATGTGTGTGTATGTGTGTGTATGTGTATATGTATATGTACATGTATATCTACATGTATATGTTCATGTACGTGTACGTGTACGTGTACGTGTACATGTACATGTACGTGTACATGTACTTGTACGTGTACGTGTACATGTACGTGTACGTGTACATATACATATACATGTGTTCTAATGCCCCATTGACTTTGGCCCTATCACTACATACTTCTATATCCGTCGAAACTCTCCCACCATCTTAAAAAAAACACAACCTAAATAGCAGAATTCTTCGACCTGGTCTAATCTTGTATTACTTACCTAACCCGTATATCTACTTTGTTTTTCCTTTCACTCTTTTCTATCATGTTGACTTTGGGATGATGGAAACTATTAATTGAATTAAAAATGCCATCTAAATTGTAATCGCTCAATCGTTTAATAAAGATACATTACTACATTTCGTTTGGACATAAAAAGCCATCTCAAATTGTATGAGGTAAATGAGATATGTGGTCGCACCCCCGATGATCATGTAGGGCACGGATAAGTCCACTGGGAACAGTCCACACGCTGTGAACCTCACGTTCTGGTGTAGCGTCTGCATGCTGAACATGTCAATCTGGAAACAAAACATTTCTTCAATCAATTTATGCTCCTAACAATGACATATGTTTTTTTTTCGAACAGCGCCATCCCTGCTACTGAAAGTTATGACAGGGCTTTTGTCTTTGCTGGTCCTGTGACGTGGAATGGTCTGCCTTTACGTATTAGAAACATGGGTGACGTGTGCATGTTTAGAAAGCACTCAAATACAACCCTTTTTGGGAGGTGTAATCAAAATGTATGATTATATATGAACACTGCATACACGATGCATACTCTCCAATCATGGACTAGCGCTACGCTCAAACAGGGATTGTTTATTGGCCTTTCCAGTTCACTGCTCCTCTTTCTTTACGTCGTCCTTTACTGTCCATGCAGCGAGACTATGGAATAAGTTACAAATTAATATAAGACTCGCTCCATCCTTGGAATTCTTTAAGAAGCGACTGAAAAAACTCTTAATTTCTAGTCAGTAAAATAGCGTGTTTCATTCCTGATTTTTCTTTTCCTTTCCTCTCCACCATCCCTTCCTTTTTTCCCCTTTGATTGATGATATCTCACTTTATATGAAAAATAATTTTCTGGTGATTGTCCGTCATTGTGGGGTTCGTGGGCATATGATCACGTATGTTCGTGGTGCTCACTATATATTTATGGATTTCGTGGGGATGGATAGTCATTTGAATGATTTATGCGACCATGTAACTTGCTTAATTTTTTTGTCTGGTTGGCTGAAAGACATATTCGCCTGGCAATAAGCCCGCTAGATTGTATTTGCAATCACAGGGTTAAATAAGATGGTAGTCCACAAAAGTATTTTAGTGCCATCTTTAATGTACGGGAGTGTAACGTAGACGTGGAAAAATATGGAGAGGAGCCGAATAAATACGAGTACTATAGAAATGCGAGGACAGAGACGAATATACGGAGTGACAATATATGACAGAATACGGTATGAAGTATTAAAGGGTGACCTTGAACTTTAAGCTGATGTTTTGAGTAAGATGAGGAAAAGAATTCTGAGATGATTTGGACATGTGGAACGAATGAAAGAAAAAGTCCAAATATATAGTGAAACTGTGAGTGGAAGGCGTGTGACATAAATATCAAGCAATGTTTGGTTGAATCATGTGAATAATAGTCTGAAAGAACGAAACGTTGAAAATCAGAGAAATCGTAGAAGTCTCGTGAAGTGTATGAATGTCAACAACGACGAGAGAACTGTGGAATGACAAAGGAAAACTAAGAAAAAAAAAATATAGTTGAAATTTAAGTGACATTCATATAAGAGGAAGACCATTAAATATGGTATAGTAGTATCAAGTGAATGATATCTAGAAAGAAGGAAACGTAGAAAGTCCAAGAAATTGTAGAAGTTGTACGTGAAGGTGTACGGATGTGGAAGAGGCTAATGGTGTGTGTCGAGATAGGAAAGTATGGTGATCTGTTCTCTTTTCGTTTCTCGACAGGGAAATGGCATGCTGGTATGTACGAGTATATACAGGCTGTCGCAAAAAAATGTAATCACAATTTTTTGCGTGCCGTTTACCTGAACTTGATCCAGAAATTTGTCATGCTGCACATTCGTGAAGAGTTTAGGGATGAGGAGGACTCTTATTTCCAGTAAGATGGTGTACCTCCACACTACCGTCGTCATGTGACAGGACAGCCTATCTCGATGGAAATTTGCTAAACAGGTGGATCGGGTGTAGAGGTAGCATTGAATACCCACCGCGCTCCCCAAACCTCACGCCAATGAACTTTTTTTAATGAAGACTCGTCAAGAATAAAGTAAATGACACAAAACCTACAACAGTTTATGCATTGAGAGCAACCATTGAAAGAGAATGCGGCCAAATAACAAAAATAATGGTTCATTATGTTTGTGATGCCACATTAGCAGTAGTGCAGCCAGAAAAACCATAGTTACAGCATTTGCGACAAATGAAAAAAAAACAAATACGTTTATCTTGTTTAATTTGAAGTTTTAATATAAGATATACTATAGCTTAATAAATACTGAATTTAAAATTATCTGAAATGTGTGTATATATATTTTTTTTAATATCCTGTATGTATGCATTTAATTAAAATATAATTTTATTTTACAATTTTATAGTGTACGAAGGCTGCTACATAAATTTTGAGACAGACAAGTAAAAACAAATATTTACTATCGAAAATGGCTTTATTATTTTTCAAAATACTCTCCATGAAGATCAATATACTTTGGCATGCGTTTGAACCAATTTTCGAAGCACTTTTTCCACTCCGAATGAGGTAACTTCAAAACATGCGTTTCGAACGCATCAACCGCTTTTTCAGGCGTCGAAAAACGTTGACCTCGCCATTTATTTTTGATGTTCTGGAGTATAAAGAAGTCATTGGGTGCCAAATCAGGGCTGTACGGCGGATGACCAATCAATTCGATGTTTTGAGTGCGCAATAAGTCACTTGTTTGAGCCGATGTGTGAGAGCTCGCATTGTCGTGGTGGAGAATGATCCGTCTTCGGCGGTTGATTTTCCTCATTTCTCCGAACACTTCAGGTAAACAAATGGTGGTGTACCATTCAGAATTGACCGTACGACGTTCCACTAAAGGCACTATTGCGACATGACAATTTAAACCGAAGAAACAAGCCACTTCGAAGTCCTTCGTGCGCGAACAACTTTTTTTGGATTTGGTTCGTCTTGAAAGACCCATACAGTCGACTGCTGTTTAGTTTCTGGCTCATATGCATAGATCTATAATTCATTGCCTGTCACGATCTTATAGACGTCTTTTGAAGCACCGCGATTGATTTTTTTCAACATTTCCTTGGATCAATCGACACGAGCAGGTTTGACGTATCTACACCGTTGTTGCCATATCTCAAAACCTAAGTAGTAACTTGCGTTAAATGGCGTTTCACAGGGTTAAGTGCTTCAACAAAAATTGAATAATAAATGACGGAATATTACCTGGAATTTCATTTTATCGTTTTTGTGCAACTGCAAGTTATTTAAAAGCAGAGTCCGGGTTTTCATTGCCTAAAATAAAAATAATAAAATTGTATGGAAATTATTAATACTAATTGTGTTTATTCAAGAGTACGCGTAAGGGAAGAAAGCATCTCTGTTTCATGTCAATAATTTTAAAAACTCTCATAAAAAGGGAGATACGTTCTCTGGAAGGGATGTTGAAGCAATAATATAACAAGGATATTTTTCCCGTTTTATTCAAATGGCACGGTCCATAGGTACAATTACCATACTCGACTGTTGGGATAATGAGCGCGTTGGTGTTCGTGAATATTATATTTCGAAAAAGTCACGGTCCATACATACAATTACCATACTCGACTATTGGGATATTGAGTGCGTTGGTGTTCGTGAATATTAGATTACGAAAAAGTCACGGTCCATACATACAATTACCATACTCAACTATTGGGATATTGAGCGCGTTGGTGTACGTAAATATTAGATTACGAAAAGGCACGGTCCATAGATACTCGTACAATTACCATACTCGACTATTGGGATAATGAGCGCGTTGTTGTTCGTGAATATTATATTACAAAAGTCACGGTCCATACATACAATTACCATACTCGACTATTGGAATATTGAGCGCGTTGGTGTACGTGAATATTAGATTACGAAAAGGCACGGTCCATAGATACTCGTACAATTACCATACTCGACTATTGGGATAATGAGCGCGTTGGTGTTCGTGAATATTGTATTACGAAAAAGTCACGGTCCATACATACAATTACCAAACTCGACTATTGGGATTATGATCGCGTTGGTGTTCGTGAATATTATATTACGAAAAAGGCATTGTGTCACTTACCTCATCTCTCGTTTTGCAACAGAAAAAACAAATTTTAAATACAATCATGACAACGATGTTCAACCAAATGACCATACACCCCATAACCAGACCATTAAAGGCCATAAGGGTTTTAGAGGTTAACATGTCGTATATGTAGTACATCTGCAGCGCCACTGTCACAAAGTTGTGTCCACAAATAAACAACAAAATTTCGTTGAAAATGTCGTTTGTTCTTAGTGCAAAGTCGCACAGTCGATCGTGTAAGTTGCTCAAAGTGACAATGAGTTCTGTGTCATCTTCTTTGTCACTAATCCATTTCGATTCATCGAATTTGCCGTGTTTTAAGGTCACTTGTTTGGGTTTTGTTGGTACTAAAGTTTTTATGTGGTCGTTCAATAAGGAAAACCTGGAAACTCCAAATGTTGTTAGTCAGTTATTTCAATATATAATACAAAAAGTAATATATTTTTATTTTCAGACATGCGGGTAACATAAAAATAACGAATTTTAACGTACTTGTACGAAACACAACGTATCGTAAAGTAATATAATGAAAGGTAACATAATGATCGATACATATCGGAATGGAACGTTAAACAAAAAAAACTTATTACGCGCAAAGTATCGTAAAGTAACATAACATGACATAATGAAAGGTATCGATACATACCGAAATAGAACGTTACACAAAAAGTCCTTATGGCATACAAAGTGTCGTAAAGTAACATAACATGACACAATGAAAGGTATCGATACATATCCGTAGGAACGTAACACAAGAAGTAAGTCCTTACGAAACACAACGTATCGTAAAGTAACATAACATGACATAATGAAAGGTATCGATACATATCGAAATAGAACATTACACAAAAAGTCCTTATGGCATAATAAGTGTCGTAAAGTAACATAACATGACACAATGAAAGGTATCGATACATATCCGTAAAGAAAGGTATCGATACACACCAGAATGGAACGTTACACAAAAAGTCCTTATGTCATACAAATGATCGTTAAGTAACATAACATAACATAATGAAAGGTATTGATACATATCAAAATAGTACGTTACACAAAAAGTTTGTACAAAACAACTCTTAGCGCAATACAAGGTAACGCTATATTTAATTTCGTTTATTCTGCGTCGTGCCCTTAATTCTGAGATAACGGAATCCATACTGAAACTACAGTATGTCGTGTACATTTTTATCCGATCCTTCTAGCAGTTCGCTGTCCGCAGAGCCTGTGGCAAAATCAGAACTACATCACTCGCCCCTGGGCGAGCGAGTCCGCGAGTACATCATATGTTTTTCAACACACACGCTTATATAATACATGTAGATTAAGAAAAAAACAGAAAAAATAATATATGTCAGAAAAAAAAAGCAAACCCAAAATGGTTCGTGGAGTTCAATTAAATTAAAAATGACACACATTGTCTCCATAGATGGCGCAAAATATAATTCAATGAAATATTGCATTCAAGGCCAAAGAAAAAATATAAATTAGTCTTCAAACTCACCTGAAATATAACAGATTGACGAAGTGTACAATTTGTAACATCATTGTTATATTTATTACGTAAAGTGTGTAATAATACAGCAAATGATAAGTTAAATGAAATCGATTTCCGTCTGCCACAAATTCGAAGTAATATATTTCCAGAATGGCGAGTATCACCGCTTCAACGACTGTCGAGACGTACAAAGTACGAGTGGCGATATCTTGTAGTTTGTAATCGATATCAAAATTGTTTTTTTTCATGACCATATCGCATACAACTATGTCATTTAGCAATCGGACGATTTTTTCCCTTTTAATGTAACTGACCGTGACACAAAATGATGCATTGAAAACGGTACACACGTTCTCCAAAGTGTAAATTGCTTTTATAAATGCGTTTTCCGTATTAATATCGTTGTTAAATACTAAAATGTTAAAAATGACAAAAAAAACTAAAAAGATCACTCTTAAAAGTTCCCAATAATGTTTCGCTTTGAATTTCACTCCGTCAGTTTCGCTTTGCAAACTATACGGTGCCATGCCGAAAAATTTCGCGACTTGTCGTAGACGACCGGCTTCGTTGAATTGTTTGTACATAACGACACTGTCACTTAGTGACATTTTGAAAATATGTATAATTTTCATTTAATGTTCTTATACTCGTATATTGTATAAAGTCTGAAAAGAATATTACACACGATTTGATATTTGTTTATAAAGTGTCACGTCTGGACTATGGCAACTCTGTTTATTCTGGTTTGCCTGATTCACAAATTTCTAGAATCCAGTCTGTTTTCAATGCACCAGATATATGGTCCCAGATACAAGTCCCTTAATGGGATGTCTCCGTTGTATCTTTCTAATATGTGTCTGAGGAATGTTCCTTCGGAGAAAAGTAGAACTTTAAGGTCGATTCTTTCTTCACCTAATAAATTGTTTGTTCGAAATCAATCCAACAGGGCGGAGTATAATGATAGAGCTTTTGCTGTTGCTGGTCCTGTGGAGTAGAAAGGTCTAGCACCTAATGTGTTCAGCTTTAGGAAGCACTTAAAGGCGCTCATCTTTGGGAGGTCTTATCAAAATTAATAAATGGGGTTGATTTGAGAGTTTGCTCTCTTAACGGTGCTGTGTTAATTGTTTTTATTATTAAGATTTTGATAGCCCTAATATATTGGCTCAAATTGTTTGTCACACTCCTGTTAGAAATACACGAATTCAAATATGTCGACATAAATTTGCTAATGACAGTTGTACGTTATGATTTACCAATCTTGAGAATACAACAATTCGATAACTCCATGTCTGGTTTGGTGAACACTTTTAATGTGGTTGTTGCTGAGTTCATGAGAGCCCTTCTCCAGCATTTCCTCAATCGTTGGTGTCGATTGGGAGACTGGTTGTTAAATTTTTTTTTTCTTATTCGTTATTTTCTTTAAGTATTGTTGTATTATTATATATGGGCGATTTCATGCACTGTTTGTATTCCCTCGTCGGCCATGGTCTAACTATTAGCATCCACGCTAAGCAAGCGGGCGCCACATGTTCGAAGTCTGTCGGTTTCACTTCCGGACTAGTTTTAATCTTAGATCACCTGAATTAAAGTTTACCTGTAGTTTGAATACTGCTGTTCAATAACGGTATTGAGCAACACAGAATAGCGATAGGCCGCACTGTATTAAACCTGTCGATCGTCTTGAATGTTTAATATCCACGACAATAACGCTATTGAGCAACACAGAATAGCGATAGGCCGCACTATATTAAACCTGTCGATCGTCTTGAATGTTTAATATCCACGACAATAACGCTATTGAGCAACACAGAATAGCAAAAGGCCGCGCTATATTAAACCTGTCGATCGTCTTGAATGTTTAATATCCACGACAATAACGCTATTGAGCAACACAGAATAGCGATAGGCCGCACTATATTAAACCCGTCGATCGTCTTGAATGTTTTATATCCACGACAATAACGCTATTGAGCAACACATAATAGCAAAAGGCCGCGCCATATTAAAACTGTCGATCGTCTTGAATGTTTAATATCCACGACAATAACGCTATTGAGCAACACAGAATAGCGATAGGCCGCACTATATTAAACCCGTCGATCGTCTTGAATGTTTAATATCCACGACAATAACGCTATTGAGCAACACATAATAGCAAAAGGCCGCGCCATATTAAAACTGTCGATCGTCTTGAATGTTTAATATCCACGACATCAAAAATTTTAGTGTGATCTATCAAAATTTCGGGCACGCAATAAATCATTTCACGCACACACGTGTTCCATCTGCAAGATGGCTGATAAAATCTTATTCGATCACGAGGAGTAATAACCTATCGGATAATTTTCTGAATTATGTAGATTTTTTAAAGTTGTCGATGTTAAATATATATAAAATTTTGTATTTTTGTCAATAATTTTAAGGACTTGTATTAACTTGTCATGTATGCGTTTGTATACAAAAGACAATGTTGTGTCTTATATTAAATAAATATTTTATTTTTTCTTTGGTAAGGAAATGATTTGTGAACGACACGACATAAGTATCGTGTGTTTTTCCCATAAATAAATAAACTGACTACATGATGTCGCGCTAGTCCTTTAAATTATTGGAAACAAACGTATGTTTGTTTTTAATCATATTGATTGTATGAAAGTCTACAATTATATATGTATTCGATTAAAAGCAAGAAAAACACAAATCAATACACACAAGACAACCTTTTCCAGCTATATTCGTTTCGAAAGTTGAGGATCCATTGAATTCGGCGTCAGAAACGTGATGATTATGTTCCGAAGTCCTCGAGTCTTGATTTTTCCATTGCTTAAATCATAATTTAACAGGAATCTTAATTTAAAACATAAAACATTATTTAACTGTATGTGCGAGCACGTGTGTTTGTATTATATGTATGTGTGTGTGTGTGTGTGTGTATGTGTGTGTGTGTGTGTGTGTGTGTGTGTGTGTGTGTGTGTGTGTCCAGTCCCTCTGCTCAATGTCAGCGGCTCTCACAGACTGCCCCTATAGCGCTTTATCTACCCACAAACCCTTCTTTTGCCCACTATTTCTCCGTTCAAGAAGCGTTTTGGGAGTCTGATTCCCCACACGTATCACATGTCTGGTCCACCGCAATTTGCCCTTTACAACCACCATATCCTCTATAATAAATGTATACAAGTTGAAAGTTCTTAGATAAGGTTCTTCCACGCATCTACATGGATTCAGAAAAACTTATTTGGTAACTTAACGAGGGAAGACAAACTACGAAGAAACCTTTGTAGATCTTCCGATACGTGATAGTGACACATTCGACACTTTAAGTGTAGAGTGTAGTGTTCATATATCAATTTTGATAAGAGCTCCAAAAAAGATGATTTTAATAATTGAATCATAATTCTAAACACCATTTGCTGTCAATCAAAGAAACTGATTTCAGGTTTAAAAATGAAATTTTACATAAGTCGAGTAGTTGCGTCTAGAATATATAATTTCATCGTCTTTGAAGAATTTTTTTTTAATTCTATTAAGTATGCGATATAATCTAACATTTTTTATGAATTCCCATACAGTAATTACTTCGTAGAATAGACTGAACAATGTAAGAGTTACGAGAGCGTGTAGCGATATGAAACAAAGTCAACATGATACGAAAACATTTACTCAATCCGGAGACTAGCAAAATCTGCTAAGATGATAGTGCACAACAATATTATAGAACCAATATTGATGTATGGGAGTGAAACGTGGGTGTGAATAAATGTAGAAATACATTCACTTAGAAGAATGCATGGGGTGACAATGTATGGCAGAATGTGTAAAACTTAAGGCTAATGTGTTGAGTAAGATGAAGAAACACATTAATATTTTAGTCCCAATTTTGATGTATGGGAACAAAGGGTGAACGTGGAAAAATGCTGGAAGGAGGCGAATAAATGCTGTAGAAATGCGTGCACATGGAAGAAGAAAACATGGGATGACAATGTTTGATAGACTATGAAAGGAAGGGATAAGGGATGAAAGTGAACTAAGACTGATGTGTTGAGTGGGATGAATATGAGCACTCTGGGTTGGTTTGGGCATGTGGAACGAATGAATGAGGAAAAACTAACAAAGTAAATATATAATGCAAATGTGAGTGGAAATCGTGGTAAAGGAAAACCAAGAAGGGTATAATTGAATCAAGTGAATGATATTTTGAAAGAAGGAAATGTAAAAAGTCATAGAAATCGAAGAGGTGTGTAGATGTGGAAGAGACGAAGGGCATGTGTCGCGATAAAAAAGTCTGACGCGCCCTTCTCTCTGCGTACCCCTTCAAGTAAACGGCTTGATGGCTTGTACTATATATTAGTATATATACAGTTCTACAAAATAATTCTCATAATATTATTTATTTATCTAACATAAATAGGTTAGTTATATTATATAATTTTTTTTCAATATATATTTATACATAACAAGAAATTTTATAAATGCATAATATATGAAAAACCAACATATAGTATTAAGTGCACACACAATATATGGATCTGGGTTTGTTGCGTTTCATTTGTAGTGTCCCCGGTAAACTAGGCTTTGGCCTGTATCTTACTGAGGACAGTATATAATAATAAAAATATGTAGTATTTTATTACAATTTTGTTGTATGCAGTTCAATCTGGCGGTTTTTATTGCCATGTGGCAATCTCCCCCAATCAACCAGACAGATGATAAAGTGACCTTAATTGAAAACCAGGCTGAAATCCATTTTGAAAAAATCTGGGTTCCAGCGGGATTTAACCCGCAATTTCCGGGTCGGGAGACAGGCGTCTTATCAACGAGGCCACGGAGGTCATATATATATTTGTTCAATACATTTATTTGCTTTGCATAATCGGGAACATACGTAATTATGTGATATTTGTCAATGTTGTAGAATTGGTACAAGATTTTATCATGTGAAATGTCATGTCGACTTGTACCAGGAAAACCAGATATGTAGAAATCCCTCCGACGAGCATGTAGATCACAGACATGTCCATGGGGAATAGGCCACAGACACTGAACTTGACATTCTGGTGCAGTGTCTGAATACCGAACATGTCAATCTGAAAAATAAATAATTTGCTTCAAAAATATATATTTTTTTGAATTTTGTCAAGAGTAGACTAAGTCGAACATTTAAATAGTAGACGATGCTTGTGCATGTATTGTATTATGTACACGCACACAATAATGTCGGCTCATCATGTAGACCAAAGATTTCCAAAGTGGTCTATATGGACCCCCAAGGGTCGATTTCGACTTGCTGGGGGTCAATGTCAGCGAGAAAAGAAATTGGAGGTGCACGAGATGTAAATGGGGGTCCATGTGAGCGGATCCCATTTAGGCAGATCATCATCAATATTTAGGCGTTCCGTAAATGTCTTATTACACCTAACACAGATTGTGTGTACATAATACTTATATTAGACATAGAAAATACTTATATATAGAAATCGAATGCAAATCACTGAACGTGGATATTTAAGACTGTACCTCAATAATTTGAAGCCAAATATTGAACCATCGCTATCAGAGCATCAGGTTCATCCCTCTCATTAACAGTATTATTTGTGTATTCATTTTATGTAACAATTTTACTAGGTTTTGATTTGTTTCGTTCCAAAGCCAAATATTTACTTGCATTTTGTATATTTTCAATAAAGGTATGAATCAAAATTGTACATGTTTTTCTTTTTTTACATTTGTCCACTCTACAAAAAAACTTATCAAAGTGAACAGCACTGTGTCAGCTGTCAAAAACACATTTGAAGTTAATAAGTTTAGGAAAATTCAATATTAGGCAGGCAGGGAGGGGGGGGGGTCTACGGAAAACAAAAAAATCGGCAAGTGGTCTACGGGGGGAAAAACGTTTGGGAAACTATGATGTAGACGATGCCTGTCCATGTATTGTTTTATATATACACACACAATAATATCGGCGCATCATGTAGACCAGTGATTCTTAACGGGGGCGCCAGCGCCCCATT